>JAGSMR010000049.1:1787500-2387500 GCA_029286605.1 Sericinus montela
ATTTTTGCCGACCTAACTTTGCAGTGAGCAGGCTCAAAGTGGCCTTCCTAAGCGACGCACATACTCGCATCAAACTAAAAACTATATAAATTACAATATATGAAAATTTAGGTCCACAAAACATTAAAATTATTTGATAATCGACTTGAAATTGTTTCGCAGTGTTTAAACGGGAATTATTTATATGTTTAATTCAGTTTAAGGTTTTTTTATTTAATAGATTGTTTTAGAATATTAAATTAATTAATATAGTAATAGCTAACAGTGTCTTGTGGCGAGGATTACCTAAAGCCTAATTAAAAACTATATAAACAGAAAATGATGCTGTGTGTAGATTGTTGATAGTATTTGTTAACGTGTAGTGCAACATAGCAAATATGTGTAAATGATGAATACATAATACAATGGACATATTCGTGCGGCGAGTTATACCGGTTACATCGTTCGTTTAACACCACGAACCGCGACCTCGCTAGTAATGTTTAAAAGCTCATTCATTACGGAACTTTCGCAATTGCTTTCAGTTTGAATTGGAGCAAATTTCACGTTTAAATGTTCTCTCTCTACACTTCTGAGTGTAACGAATCACTTCAGTTTAAAGGAATATAGAAGTTGTCTATAATTACATTGCTGTGATCCCAAAGTAAATATTTAAGCGCTGGTCTTAAGGAATTAGAAACAACGAAGAAACTACAAACACCGAGAATACGCAAAAAAAGTTGTTTTCTACTTTGAACCGGGACCTTAGAGCTAGCGACACCACGAAAACCGGTGAGTACACAACGCGCCCTCGGAGATCGTAACCCTATGAACATAAAACACGACTATATTTTTATTTTATGTATTTAAACTTTTAGGCACAAACTACATGATGTTAATGGCGTAATGTCCACCACATTACGCCATTAACAGAAAATTAATGGAAAATTGAATTATATACATATACAAAAATTCATTTATAATACATATAAATCTTTTATATACAACACCTTTTAACATATACAAAAACCTTATTAAATATAGTTAAGTTTACAAAGTATGATGATAATGTAATAATTTACTTTTGCATCGACTTTCGAAAGTGATCCTGGTATTTTATTTAAAACTACCTATCAAAGTAAAAATAAAGTGGCCGCCATTTTGAATTAATTTTATCTAAGTGCTCTTTATAAGATGGCAGTAAAAGGCAAAGCCTTATTAGATAGGCTTCATTCCAGCAACGAATAATTTTACTCGCAAGGAAGGAAGGCAAAGCATACACCGTACCTCCAACAGATAAGACCCGAGTTCGATCAATCATTTTTTCGAATGTATATGATATTTTCAACTTTAACTCTGTATTTATATTACATGTTGTTCATATCAAGAAAAAATATATATGTTATGTGAAAATGTTTGAGCATGAAGAAAGCATTTAGCCATACTTTCCAGTTAAATTATATGAAAAAAAAAATTATTTTGAAGCAAATTGAACATTTATAAATAATACTTGCTGCGGGGTAGGACTTATATATAATAAATAGCAATTATTTAGAATATATTCCCAATAATATGATAAAAAAATATTTCTACGTTACATAAGTGTTAAAAATGTGTTAAATTAAGTTTTAAAAACAATAATTTCTTGAGAAGATTGTTGCAAATAAGGCATTATTTACATGGCGGCTAAAATGGATGAAAGGTTTAGGTCCATACTAAGTGAAATTCTGAGGTGGCGGTTTATTAGCTTTTTAATTAACGTCTTTAAATTGGGGCATTTATCCTGGTGCCTTATATTTTAAAGAATGCTTGTTATGCGATTTATTCTCCGAGACTAATTATAAAAACCATTTCAAGTGAGTTCAAACACTTTAAGCATTGTATTCATAATTTTTAAATTTTGAGACCGAAATTTGTACGTAAGAAACGTGTCGGTCGCGACGTAATAGACTTTAGATCTTTATTCAATAAAAATTGGGTGATATTTTAATAATATTTTGAACTAGATCGAAGTGTAGACGTAAGCTTATTGTAAGAATTTATCACAGATGAATCACAGGTTTACCAATCCTACCTTCAAAGCAAAGGGTTGCGGTCTATATATTTCATGCAGTTAAATAAATAGATTTAAAAAAATATCTTCATGTAATTCCCAATACAGAGGTAGACAGAGGTCTAGTCTAGACAATTAAGTCTCTTTGACCCACCTTCCACCGAATATTTTTTTTTTATAGCAAAGAGAGGCAAACGAGCAGGTGGCTCACGTGATGGTAAGTGATTACCGCCGCCCATGAACACCCGCAATACCAGAGGCTTAGCAGATGCGTTGCCTCCCTTAGAGTCCCCCTCCCCCAGAATTGGGGGAGATAGCCAGATAACCGGTGGCCCACACACCCCTCGTGTGTGGGCCACCGGTTATCTGCACTCACCAGACGAAACGCAGAAGTTTATTAGACTTCTACTTTACGCCGGTATTCTGTGAGGTCGTGGTACTTCCCTGGTCGAGCCGACCCATTCATGCAACAACAAAAGCTGATGCGTGGCTCTACCACTGTTATATGAATATATGTTTTATGAATATTTTTTAATACACATAATTATATAAGTCACGATAGCCAAGTGGTTGGGTGGTCGGAATTTCGAGAGACCCAAGTTCGATCCCCAGGTGGCAGGCTTGTACCAATGGGTTTTTCAAAAACTTATATACAAATTATTTCGTGGCCTTGGACATTCAGACGGCGACGGGTTAACCACCTGTCACGTTGTCCCGAAAATATCTTCGGTGGAAGGTGGGTCAAAGTGACTGTCTGGACTAGATGGGAATTACGTGAAGATATTTAATTTATATAGATAATTATGGATTTATATGCAGTAGCTATGGCTCAGTGTGGCGCATTCTTATAGTTTTCTTCAGTTCAGGAATAAATTACCAAAAAAATAAATAAATAGAATGCTGATAATAGCAGGGATACCAAACGTTAAGTTATTAAACGTTAGGTTTCAAGTAAGTTTCAAAGTACATTCGTTCGTGTAGTATCTGAGTTAAGATAGACGCAAGAGAAAAGAGGCAATACAAATAACGGATAAGATTCTCCTAAGAGAATTTGTGGGAGAGTGTTTAGAATAAAGTATTCACATTTCACAGAACAGAACTGTAACAGATTACTCGTAAGCAACTGACAAAATAGCTAAATAAAAAAAATGGGTGCTGCTCCGACGCCAATTACATTAGTAAATTAAGACAACGAAATTAAGGTACGTATTTTTTATACCATTGAAAGCATACATGTTAAATTTTTTTATATTAATTATATAGAATATATTCAGCAAAATATCTTACATATGGAAACTTAAAATAAGTGTTACCATGTAGCCGGGGATAATCTGCGCATAGGGCAAGCTAAGTTGCATACCCCGAGCTTATGTGTGAGAATGAACTATTAAGGAATAAGCTGCAAAATATATTTTATTAATTGTATGAGTATATTCTACTGTACATAATAATAGTAAATACATTTCTACTCTTACAGGACGTAGCAACTGCTTATAAAGTGATATTATATGCATTTCATAAATACATACATAATGTACAACCAATAGCTAATGACGAACATAAAAATATAATATTATTTTATTTGTTCCATAGGCGACAACAAAGTATTTAGCAACGGCAATGACCGCACGAATGCATTTCAATAAATTTTTTTAGGTCTATGTTTCTACAAAAGAAATTTTTTTATGCGTCTTTGGTATACAAAAAAAAACATTTGTTCGGTAATATACAAATGTAAACTTACGATTTACTGTTTTCGAAGGTACTGGAGCACACCGTTTTAACGAATGGCAAAAATTGTACAACAAGAGCCGCCAACGCTAGAGCCAATTGCGAAAGCTTTATACACATACGAATGCAGATAAGCATGAGATGCCGAAAATACACATAAATATAAACCATTATATATGTTACCTTAAACATATAACGTGCAGGTACGTATAATTTGTAAAATACATGCAGAATTAACTTAGGAGCCTGTAAGATAATAATTAGTTAATTGACTCAGGCGTTACTTTGCGGAAACTCATTGTAAAGTTGTTATTGAAAAAATTACTTCGCAACACTCCGCATGCAAATATAAAAAGATATATGTTACCTGGTCCGAAGAGAAGAAGAGCACCACTCTGCCTCCCACAGATGCGTGCACTAATGCACCACCACCACTACACTCAAACCAGGTAACATATATACCACCACCGAAAACGCGACACGTGTTTCGCCTCAAAACAAGGCATTATCAAGCGAGTAGACTCTACGATGAGCGACCGCAGAGTCTTCTTCTCTTCGGACCAGGTAACATATACCTTTTTATATTTGCATGCGGAGTGTTGCGAAGTAATTTTTTCAATAACAACTTTAAGATAATAATTACACTAGTTGATATACACAGCTTCGCCCGCGAAAAACCTAAGCTTTAAGAATGTAATTAAATTGAATTTAATCTAAAAGAAGACGTGTAGGGCAAAGAAGTACTGCACTGGCTAATCTTCAGCCGAACGTAACAATTAAGGATAATATTTGGAATATTTGGAACTTGTCAGTTTTTAATATTTGCACACAAGTATAGGCTGGTGACGTTATATACAAGAGTAAAGCGCGCTATAATACTATACATAAGTACGTAGGTACTTATGCATAGTATTATAGCGCGCTTTACTTTACCATTACATACAAAGTACCTTAATAACCTTTACATATAAATATTTAAGATTGAAACAAAAACTTCTCTTACTATTTATAGTAAAGGTGATTCAAAAAGAAATTATGTCTTCCAATTTTTGTCAAATAATTATCCATCTACAACGAATTTCTAGTGAGCTTGAGGCACGTTTTTCAGAATTGCTTTAATTGAGCCGTAAATCGATCACAGCTGCTACCGATATTAATTAAGGAGGCAATTTGGAACAAATTGAAAATGGGGGATGTTATATACCGCGTCAGTGGTCTCTTTTAATGATAATTTTATAGATTCTCGAATAAAATAGGGCAATAGAGAACTTAATTACGATACACGATTTAGTGCCTTTTAGAATTATGAGGTCTGCAATTTATTTTTTCTTTCTGTCGATTTGAATTCAGTGTCCACCGATTTCACGGTACTTCATTGTATTTTTAAACTTATCCATAACCAATGTGTGTCATTATCAGACAACAGCAGTCCCAGCTTTTGTAGAAAAGGCACAAAAAAGGAAAAGGTGCGTATTGCTCTTTCGTGCCTTTGTGCACTTACTATCAGGTGAATAAGAGATAAACGAGACTAATAAGTGGTCGTCCCTTATGATTATCAAAACATGAGGAACATCTCTGATGAGTTAATAGTTCGTGAGAAGATACCTGTCTGCCTATATTTTGTTTATCGTAACTCCAAAACGAGGACAGTCTGTGGTGAAACTAAATTGAGAGACAGTTCCACGATAAATTGTTACACAAAAAGTTTTTTTATAGGGGGCTGATGATACTGTGCATATCCTGCAATTGAGAAAGAAGATCTGTTCCAGCATTGCTTTCCATCCGTACCTACTACCCAATACTCTTCAGCGACCGGGTAATTAAAACCAAGAATTGAGCTTTTGTAGAGGCACTTTACTAAAAGATTAATACATAATATTGTAGATTAATAATATTATATTAAAGTCACGATAGCGGAGTGGTTAGGTGGTCGGAGTTTTGAGTCAATAGAACCGAGTTCGATCCCCTGTTGACAGGCTCGTACCAATGGGTTTTTCAAAAATTTATGTCCGAATTATATCGATGGCTTGGACATTATGACGGCGACGGGCTCACCACCTGCCACGTTTTCCTGAAAATATCTTCGGTCGAAGGTGGGTCGAAGGGACTTAGACTACTAGACTAGACCTCTGTCTACTCCTGTATTGGGAATTGCGTGAAGATATTTATTTTATTTATTATTATTAAATAATATTGTTCTTTAGTATACGAATGTAAACGATTTTACTATTCAATAATGTGGCTTAAGATGTTTAAGTTCTTTACTGTCAGTCAGTTACATTAGCTGTATGTTTCGACATCGATTAGTAACCGTAGTCCCTTTGCAGTCATAAGAGATGAGTGTTTCGCTTCGGGCGCATGATGTCATCTGGGCCGTCAGGCAATTGTCACCCGACCATATAATGTGCGAAGAGCCTTATACGTAAAAATGTTACGTAGTTTTGCCTATACATCTGTTGATATAACAGACGCATAATTTTAACCTTTAAAATGTAACATGGCCTCAGTAATCTAACATATGAGGCCGATATTTTTTTAATCTTTATTTTATTTTAAGAATTTATTCATATTTTTACTTCAAGTTCCACTTTCACTTATAGACCTCTTATTACTTTAATACCATAGATAAATAAATAAGGACCGCATCAAATACATTTATTGATCCCATATGAAGGAGCCACAAAGAACCTGAACCGAGACGATATAAAAATTCTACTTTTCTACATTGGATCGTTCGAGAATCGAACCCGGCATCTCACAGCTAGAGACATATTTAAAAACGTTGTATACGCCACTTGACCACGTATCGAGTATTCTTTTATGACGTCTAGAAATACATAAGACGATATCGTTATAACGTAAAAGATGTATAACGTATACTCTGCTAGTGTGTTTTTTATATTTATTAGTAATTTATTTAGTAATTGCAAGTGAAAGTCAAATGAAAGATTAAGAATAATATACTAAAACAACTGGTTAATTTCAAACAATTAATTTATCGCCATGAAAAGTAGATATTTCGGAATGATGTCCTATGTATATTCAAAACCTGGTAGAATTTACAGAATGTTATAAACAATATTTCGAAAGCGAAAAGGAAACTTGGAAAAGTAAGAGATATCATTCACTCATCAGTATATTTCTGGACGAGATATGTGGTTTCGATGTTTCAGCTATAACGCGGCATATTACGAGAAATACTTTAGTAAGTGATAAGGAAAACTTTATTCAGAGATTAAATATTACTAATGATATTACTCCATAATAAAAG
Source organism: Sericinus montela (assembly GCA_029286605.1). Lineage (NCBI taxonomy): Eukaryota > Metazoa > Arthropoda > Insecta > Lepidoptera > Papilionidae > Sericinus > Sericinus montela. The sequence goes on from JAGSMR010000049.1 coordinate 1,794,535, forward strand.
GATAAATACCAAAAACCCCTTTTATATGTAATTCGTGGTTCACAAGAGCGAGACAGTAATGTGATCTGGGTGAAACTGAGAGGTTGAGCAGTTGATTAATGTAGATTGAATGAACGAAACAATTAAGGCGCATACGCAACTACATTAGTTTTGCGGCTACGCTCACGATAATTATCAAAATTACAATGTGATCAAAGTTTGCAACTGTACATTACTGTAAAAACGTACATTTATTTAAAAATCCTTCAGGATATTTACACACTTGGTATAACCTTTTCTCATTTGTCAGAGTATGTAGTATATATATAAAATATATCTGCTCTGTGTTGACAGTTTCTAGTAGACGCATTAAACTTTCTACTGGGTGAAACGTAATCCAGTTCTAGTCATCCAATAAAAAAGATATTAAAACACTACGAGTTGAAATTAAACCGTGTAACATGCTCATCAGTTCACCCGACTATAAGAAAGTTAACATCTTCATTATTTGAAAAGGAATATTACACTCGTTAATCACTTTGGATTTATGTTTCACGTCACTAGACCCTTTCGGTATATTTAAAGAAATTACCATGGATAATTTTGTTTAACCTTCGTTGAACCAGACTGTACATATTGGATTTGTACAAAGGTTATATTCTATAAGTGTTTGAATTAAGCTTTAAACGACTGAAGTTTAAGAGTAACACCAGCTAAACAAGCATCTACAAATTTAATATATCTCTATTGCACATTAAATGTAAACTAGTAATTACTATTAAATAGTGTTAAATAATATGCTTTAGTATAACATCTGCCACATAGTACCTAGTACTATTTGGTTTTGCAATATTACATTTAAATGTGTGTTCCTTAAAGTGTCCATCCAACGATGGTATTATAATTTTATGATTACGTATTTAATTATATCTTCGATCATTAAATTAGGATTTAAACTCGGATCGCCATTTTATGATTTAATTTACATAAACGAAAAATAATATTGACGTATAATTAAGACAACTGTCCGAAGAGAAACTATTATATGATTATGGCTTGAAATTTCAGTTTCGTCATATTACTGCCAATATATCTCTTCATACTATTAAACCGTTCACGTAATCTGATGGTAAGTGATAACTGGTTTCAAAAACCATTGGATGTGTAGAGATGAAACAGTGAATACAGTCCATGACTGAAAGAAGTACCTTGTATATGAATGTAATTATTGATTCTTAATGTTTTCCTGTTTTATTACTTTTGACAACGTCCAATAACATATTTTAATTTTAGGTCGAAATAAGGAAAAAATTTTTCCCTAATTGACATTATTAGAATCGTCTAAAGGAAAATATCTAAATGGAAATTTCATACATTGCTCGTCTGCTTGTTATAATTGGCATTCTTTGTGCGGCCAGACTTTTGTTTTTTGTTCTTTTAATATTCCTAAGTTTGTAATTATACTCAGAGGAAGAGTGCAATTAACTTTTTAATTAGAGAAATGTTTTTGTTTAGTATAACTTAACTGAAGTAACTTTGTTTAATACTATTGTTACTTGATTGTATTTTATGTAATACTTCATATTAAATTACTTAAAAAATATGACTATTCTATATATAAATAAGCAAGTTATGCGATTTATTTGTGTACTTTAACAAAATGTCTTTTTTTTTCATAATACGACTGATATCGCAAATGAAATACTCATGAAATTTTTGTACATATGTGTCTAATGAAGGGTTAACTATTAGTCCTCTTAACAATAAAAAAAACACATAGAAGTCTCTTTGTACCTTTGCTAATGCCATAAGGGCGTAAGGTATTCAAGAAATATATATAAATAAAATGTGTATGAATAAGTAAAAGTGAATTTGAATTTATTAAAAGATGAAGTTCCAAACAAGGGACCATAACCGTGTGTATTCATTAAAACAAATACTTTTCAGAAAAGACGCTAATCTGATTTTTTTCCATAGCCAAGTCTTAAATTAAAACTATTATTTTACATAGTTTCTTTAAATAAACATTAAATGTTATCTTTATCTTATAATAGGTATATGAATACCGGATTCTAATCAAGGCTTGTACATTCCTCTGTATAAGACATACAAGGTACAGTTCTGATTCTTCATATTTGCAGTGACATCTAGATTAGTTGTCAAGAAGTTTATTTGGCTACAAGTATACTAATCTTTGTATAAATAACTCAATTTGTTATACTTCGGCGTGGTAATATCTTCGTTGTACTAAAAAAGACTTCAAATTGTTACACCAGGCTGCGGTTGAACTTTGCCAGATGAATTCAGTTCAAATCGTAAAATGAATATTAAATCACAAAATTGTTTTCTACTTTATGTGAAGTTATATTTAGATGCTTGCCTTTGAAAGCATTTCGTGGTTTGTTCAAAAGTTGGATCCTCCTGGCTTCCAGAGATTCGGAAAGCTTTACATTCCGTTCAATCCGGCAATGCTTAATCCGTATGGACGAAGTTTCTATCCGAGATGTTCTGTAGTCAGTTTTGAGCATTGAGTTGTTGAGGAAATTTTAGTTAGACATGAGTTTAATTAAACTTAACGTTATTGTACCATTCACTGATTTGGTAAGTAGCTAGTGAGCCCGTCGCCGTCTTTATGTCCAAGTATATATGTCGATGTAATTCGTACATAGGTTTTTAGAAAAACCCATTGCTACGAGCCTGCCACCTGGGTATCGAACGCGGGTCTTTTGACTCGAAATTCCGACCACCCAACCACTAGGCTATCGTGACTTTTTTTTGCTTTATAGAAAAATTCAATTTGGAACTCAACACTACTAATTGGTAGCATTTTTATATAAGTAGCCCTCTATAATTTTACCATCTAGCTTTTGCACGCGCAGTATATATTATCTCAGTATACATGTTCTCAAAAAAATATCAATCGTAATATACAATAAACTTCGCACGATACATTACTTTTCCGAAGTTAAATGTCCGAAATAAAAGTCACAATAGCCGAGTTGTTGGGTGGTCGGAATTTCGAGTCGAGAGACCCGAGTTCGATCCCCAGGTGGCAGTACCAATGAGTTTTTCAAAAACTTATGTACGAATTTCATCGTTGCCTTGGACATAAAGTAAAAATGGAATATTACAACAATAATATTAATTATGTTGAAATCCCATACACTCTTTATTACTTCATGTTTTTCCCTTTAAATCATACAAAGATATTTCAACAATTGATCTGTTTGTCTGATGCCGTCAGCTGTCACAACTCACAAAGGTCACTATGTCATTGGGAACAGGTTTTGATTTCCCTGTCCTTTAATGAAAACCAGCACGAGCTACTGGTTTTAAACGCTGGCTTTAATTTCTAACTCATTGAACTTCAATTATATTGTTATTATTATCATAAAATTTATTGCGGTTTCTACGCACTAAATATAAATAAAGTGATGGTTCCATTGCATTCATAGTAGTATTTTAATTCACGGTTTAAACATATACGCTGTTTTATGTACGCATATAAAGTTGGGCAGTAGGTCGGGAAGAACATGAAAGTTATTAGGCTCATTTTAAACTATTATATTTTCTCATACTCTCCATAATCATCAAAGAATAATCAGAGCAGCCTTAAATCCGGAAGCCTTGATAATACCTTTTTATGGTTGATAAATAAAAGGCTATAACGTTGCAAGACAGTTACAGAGTACATGCATTTGTATTTTTGTACGTTCTGGCTTGAACGCTCTAAAAGTGACATATGTACAATATTATTATTACATTTGTTAGATGTTGTGTTGCAAATATATATCTACACTATCTAAATTTTTTGCAATTTTATAATAAATAAATATCTTCACGCAATTCCCAATACGGGTAGACAGAGGTCTAGTCTAGACAATTATGTTCCTTCGACCCACCTTCCACCGAAGATATTTTTCGGGACAACGTGACAGGTGGTGTGCCCGTCGCCGTCTTTATACCCAAGCCAACGATATAATTCGTACCATAAGTTTTTAAAAAACCCATTGGTACGATTCTGCCACCTGGGCATAGAACACGGATCTCGACTCGAAATTCCGACCACCTAATCACTAGGCTATCGTGACTTTTATGAATTTTATGAGAGGTAAAACACGTGAAAAATTAATATTTAGGAGCTTTTCGAAGCTGTGCATTATCATTAGTCGTGAATGTTGATGGATGCCGTGATGTATGGTTTAACATGAGCGTTCACGAGGCAGGTGTAAGAGTGTGAACATATGTATGTACGACCCACGCAAGATTTCATTTTCAAACAAACCGGGTGAGGTTCATTGACTTTGGTCTCATGATCTTCGGTATGATGAACGTTCAGATTTTATTTTAATGGACTTTCTCTTTACTTATTATATACTTTGTATATATAATTAGTAAATAGAGTATAATAAGTAAAAAGAAAAGTACATAATAGATTGTGAGTCCTTAGGTCCTTGCCCTAGTCTGTTCTATCCGTGAAGATATAAGATCTTCTAGACAACCCTGCTACTTAACACCATCGAGAAATCGATATTATCACCTAACTGCCGTCCAACTCAAACTATTTAAATGGAACATCGCTGAAATGAAAGAGCACGTTCCAGCGATCAAATCGTATCGATTATTAAACCATATCAAACCGAGTACCTACCTCGCTTAGAACTCGAAATATAAAGTTATAAATAAAATAAATATCTTCACGCAATTCCCAATACAGGGGTAGACAGAGGTCAAGTCTAGACAATTAAGTCCCTTTGACCCACCTTCCACCGAAGATATTTTCGGGACAACGTGACAGGTGGTGAGCCCGTCGCCGCCTTTATGTCCAAGCCAACGATGAAATTCGTATATAAGTTTTTTTTTACAAACTCATTGGTACTGCCACCTGGGGATCGAACTCGGGTCTCTCGACTCGAAATTCCGACCACCCAACAACTCGGCTATCGTGACGTGAAATATAAAGTTGTGATGAAAACATAAGATATGTACAGGAGAAAATGGAATTTCAGTATAACTAGTAAACGGCGAAAGTAAAAAATGATTTCCAATGCTTGATGACAAATCTGTTCTCTTATAATTATTATTTCTAAAATACCAATATCTTTTATGCTCTTTTCATTGATTTTTAAAGAATTTATCGCATGGTAGATTCTTTAAAATTATATTAATGAGAAATATAAAATATTAAATGTCACAATAATTTCTGTCAGATGTCGCCAATGGGGCATTGGTGGCCAATGGGCCATATGATACATACGAAAGAGAGAAGTGAGACTTGAAGAGAGACGTTTGCAGGGCGCGGTGGCTCGGAGGCAATCCCAATCCCCTTGTTCGTCGATTTTACAAAATTCATATATTGTTGCTATAATAATGATAAAAATCCGGATGAATTACTTTTTTGTTTCTAATAAATAACAGTCTCAGAGATTACACCTAGAAACTTGGACTGTAAAACAGATATTAAATTGGACAAGAAGACATTTTTTGCCATGCCAACGATATAAATCGTACATAAGTTTTGGAAAAATTCATCGATACAAGCCTAGCACCGGCTCGAATTCCGATCACCCAAACACTCGGCCATTGTGACATATTGTAGTACGAATAATGAAAAATTACCCAAAATTTTCTCAGTGAGATCAATTTTAACAATACTGAAACACTTCTTAATGTTATTAACTAAGTCCGTATATGTTACAGTATTGCATCGGTGGTCTCTGTCACATACAATAATCAACAGAATGCACTGCGGCCGATGTTCGAATACAGATCTAAAATTATTTATTCCCTTTTTACCCTATTTACATTACAACAAAATAGTTTTAGAAACTAGGTCAATCGGGATTGCGCTGCCAAGCGGATATTTGATGGACTCTATACACCAACGAACGATCAAATGCCAATAAATCGGAAGCTTACAAATTCCAACGTCCTGGATTCTCGTGCTGAAAATATATGTTGACTGAAGTAACTTTCCTTAGATTGCAGTATATTTTAAACGGCGAACGTGTGTGTTTAAAAATAAAGAGCTATATTAATTTAAAATAATAACTTGAATTAAATATTAAAAACTAAATCAAAAAGACATGTTTTTTATAAAAAAAAGTACATTAATTTATTAATGATTGTTGCAGAGTTCACTAAAAATTAATATTATTAAATATGTATCAGCTTGTATAATAAGACGGCGACAGGCTCAACAGACGTCACGTAGTTCCAAAAAAGCACTGCTGAAGCATGCTTCAGCAGTGCTTTTTTGCATTCAGAGAGCATTGTAGTTATTTCGACACATGTGTCGAAATAACTACAATGCTCTCTGAATGCAAGGCAAGCCCCGGAAAATGCATGAAGATAAAAAAGGACTAAAAATTTATTCTTACAATACTATGCAACATTAACAGGCTTAAATAAATGTTTATATTTTATTAGAAGAACCGCTTGGGGCCACTGTTAAAACTTGCACGGTTACAGAGCTTAATAATACTTAGTAAGTTCGTAAGTACAAAGTTGGTCTTATGTTATGTGAAGTAATACCGTATTACGTACCTGGTACGCGGTAAGCATATCACTAATACGACTAAACCCTTCTAAGTTGCCTAGTTCTGGATAACGCGTGTTGAGTAGAAGGGAGACAAAATTGTTCCTAAATTATTTTCACAGAACAGAGTTTCATTTGATTTTGTAATGAGGACAGTTACTTTTTCTTTAATAGTCTAAAGTTACTTTTAAAATTAGCACTAGATGTATATTGATTCTGTGTTAAGGTTATAATGTATGTTACATTAAAACCTTAACGCAGTGTCAATATTTATTCGAATGATACCCTTTTGTAAGAGAAATATAAATAATGAAGATAATATTGTCAAAACCCGTGTTGTATAAAAATTTGACAGTGGCAACTTATCTACATTTATATAATAGTTACAGACAAAAGAAATTTATTTACTTTATTCAGGTATACACCTATATTAACTATTTTGCTAAGAAAAGAATAAATAATCCTTAAATACTACTTTTGAATCCAGACACACATTTCGGATTAGTAATCATGTAACGCTAACTCTACATTCAATTGAAAAAGAAATAAAATGTTCGAACTAATGATAGAGTACTTCGACAACCAATTACAATTTCATGCCGGGCAATTAATTTGATAGCGGCGCTAACAAATCAATTCATTACTACTGCCAACGTTTTGTTTTAATGAAACCTGTGAGTATAACTTCGTTTATTCTTGACACATTATACCATTTATAAGCGATTAAGAAGCTTTAAGATATAATACTAAACTGGATAGACTTTATTGCGGTTTTTAATTTCAGTATTAGTAGTTAATGTATCAACTTAATAATTAAAACTTCAATTGCAACAATGAAGACTCTTGGGTGATTAGAAATTAGTCCTGTGTAGTGACTAATCCCCCACTAAAATGTTGGAAAGAGAGGATGATAATATTCTTTTCTTTTAGGTTAAAAATAGCATATGAGTCATAAAAACCCAAAGCAATAAATATGCTGCGATTTAAGTTCCCACATGGTGTATGTCTAAAGTTCGTTACAGAACGTTACATATTGTTATAGTCTTTTTAAAATGTTGTTGTCACTTTCATATGATGGGCGAATGATATAAAAATTGGTATTTTTGCAAAGTACTATTGAATACCACCTCTGTGGTTCAGCTTATTCCCAAATCTCCACAATTTCACAGAATCCCCACAGTTAAATTATTTATCAAACATAGTTTGCTTAGTTGCAATTAAGCGCATTATCACGTCATTATACAATTCATTATTCAATTATCACATCATTATACAATTCATTATTCAATTATCACATCATTATCAATTAACACATCATAATACAGTAGTTTTAAATTATAATACATATTAATTTCATGAATATGTATTATAATTTAAAACTACCGTAAACCTTTGATCTAGTAATGATCCTTTAGCCGAGAATCGCGAAAAAGTCTTTGAAGCGCGTAAGGCTATGAATAAACAAACAAGGCCACCTGCTTAGAAATAAAATAGAATATTTAGGCGGGCACAATCGATACCGCGAGATGCGTGAGCCCCTGATCCCGGTACCGTTGTGGCTGATATTGATTTCGTGCTTCGTCTACTTGATGCGACGTGACTATTGCAGAAAGGATTCGATTAAAACTTTGAGGTGTTTACTTTTGCCTATGAAAATACAGAGGAAATTAAATGGTGGAATAGTCTGGGGCTTAGATAATTTAGTTCTTTCCACTCACATTTCACCAGACTTTATTTGGAATTACGTCATGTAAACGTAAGTTTAAAAGCTTAGACGCCGACTGGCCTACCAGAAGCCGAGTCATGGGTCCCTAGCCTATTCAAATCTTACATCAGTTATGTAAAAACTTAATAATACAGGGTGGGCCAAGAATTCCTTAACATTTAAATGTAACTTACCGCGCAAACTATTGCCGCGCGGGGCGCGGGCGCGGGTGGGGGCACTAGCTCGCTTCTTGGAAATTTAGTCGCAATGTATCGCTTCACAGGGCCGCAACGCGCTTACTGTGTGAAACAGTTTTATTTGAACGGCTTTTCGCTCATTACTGTGAGACGCTTATTTCGCGTTGAATATGGTTTACTCGACTAAGTCAGTGTCCGAGTGCTCCTTTAATAAAGAAATGGATGAAGATGTTCGAAGAGACGGGATCTACACTAAATGTGAAACAAACTGGCGGCCCACGGACTTCTCGGAGCGAAGAGAACGTGCAGCAAGTTTCCGTTTCTGTTCGACGTGATCCAGATTTATTGACACGCAAACGTTCGGCTGAATTAGGATTATTCCGCACATCATTACGCCGTATTTTAAAATTAGATTTGAAATTACATCAAAATAAGATCCAGCTAGTGCAAGAACTAAACCCTAATGATTTAAATTTGCGTAAGTCATATGACGAAACAATGTTAACTCGTTTCAGTAATTTTCACAACATCTTATTTTCTGACGAAGCCCATTACGACCTAAATGGACATGTAAACAAACAGAATTGCAGGTATTGGAGCAGCGAAAATCCTAAAGCTAAACATGAGAGGCCACTTCACTCTCCTAAGGTAACTGTATGGGCTGCAATTTCAGCAAAAGGAATCATCGGACCTTACTTTGACATGTTTCCGGAAAAGCTGATATCCAGACGGGGTGACATCCCATGGCCACCCAGAAGTCCAGACGTATCCCCAACAGACTTCTTTTTATGAGGTTGTTTAAAGAGTCGTGTCTGCATTGATAAACCGAATACACTGCGTATACAACTTTAAGTTATAAAGAAAAAATCATTGAACAGATGTCGGCGATCTCGCGGTCTCTTTGCAGAAGAGTATTCGAAAACTTCAGGACTCGCTTAGATGAGTGCAAAAACTTAGACTTTAGACGAAATAATTTTTAAAAAATAAACTACTTTGCTTTCTCGTAAATAAACGATTTCTAAAATATGTTAAATGTTTTTTTTTGTATACGATTTTTTCCAATGTTACATGGCCCACCCTGTATTATACTATTGCTGCGAACGTTTTGTTTAATTAAATGGACAACAGTTTAGAGCTCAGTAGGGTCCTTAATACACGGTTAAAGTCCGACCGCAAACTTTGAATAGAAGACGATTAATCGGTTATCAGAAATACAATAATACCTGACACTATTGATACTATTATTGTATTTCTGATCGGTTATCAGAAATACAATAATACTGAATAATAAAAAAGTCACGATAGCCGAGTAGTTGGGTGGTCGGAATTTCGAGTCAAGAGACCCGAGTCCGATCCCCAGGTGGCAGGCTCGTACCAATGAGTTTTTCAATAACTTATGTACGAATTATATCGTTGGCTTGGACATAAAGACGGCGACGGGTTCACCACCTGTCACGTTGACCCGAAATATCTTCGGTGGAAGGTAGGTCGAAGGGACTTAATTGTTTAGACTAGACCTCTGTCTACCCCTGTATTGGGAATTGCGTGAAGATATTTTTTTCTAGAAATACTGGTCAAGATTGTAAGAAATTAATAAACGGTTTACGAGATTTAAATAAATGATTTATATTGCAATACGAACGATTTAAATCAATAAATTGTTGGTTTTAATAAGACTTAATCTATGTGCCTTTCTATATTATAATCTATCTATGTGTCAAATTTCATCCAGACATGAAAGTATTTTTATCAGTTCTGGCGTGATCGAGATACAAATATCTAGTCATCCAAACTTTCGCATTTATGAAGTAAGATTTAATTCGCAAAAGAACGCATCTAATAGTCACGCATCACAAGGTTATCTGATTGTAAGTAAACAAAAAATGGAAAAATTCTTATTAACCGATTAAAAATGTGTTTTCAGCGAGTTCAATGCTTAATTATACTATTCTTATCACGCAGATATTTTAAAATGTAACTAGAAAAAGAAAGTTGTATTCTGCTGCAAATAATGTATTACTACTGAGATATTGAAATTAAACCTAAGTCAAACAATGCGTGGTTATTGTAACGAATAGCGGCTCTGTTAATTCCCTTAATATAGTTTTTATTTAATTAAGCAGTAAGTAAATGCACAGAACATTTATTTTTTGATATCTGGTCGCCAGTTTCCAATATTGAGCACGCATAAGTCTAGACAATGGGGATATTTCAATGCAATTTTTGCCAAAGCTTATTTGCGACATCGTGACTAGTAGTGATTCTATCGCTGTTCAAGGTAACGGTACATATAATTTACATACTTATATATTTACAGAGATAGGTATTCATATGTACATTTAAACATATACAAACATTCATATTCACCAGAGAGATGCGAACCCGCACATTTTGGCTTTAAAGGCAGGGTTTTCACCAACTAGGCTACCGGGTCGTATTTATGCTTCTTGCTAGCTAAAAAACCCGTCTGTCTAAAAATGTAAAGGGTTCCATAAATTTGTTTACTTACCCATGTAATGTAACAACTCAAAAAAGATATTAATGTATAAATATATACGTCTGCTGTGTATATATATACACACACACAGTATACTACAGAATCATCAATATGCCTATATATATACAGACAAATTTTGTATATTATTTTCGTACATTTGGTCAACTTACTTTGTTAGCAGTGTTTAAAGACTGAAGCTTGTAGACATTAGTTACCTGTTGAAATAAAAAAACAAGGTTAGATAAACAACACTATCTAGTATGAGCATACTAAAATCAGCATTCGTTCATACATACCCACATTCTGACGTATGTATATAAATAACAATCCTATGAAATGAGTTGTGTTTAGCGGTTAAGCTATTATTTCACTAGCTAGCTATTCGGGTGAAATTTCGAATCAATGATATTAGATTATTTTATTCTCAACGGAATGTTTGGTAGAAGAGAATGTTTTTGGAGAATATGAGAGATTAGGCAAGTGCAGTGTGCACTTGTGCAAGGCAAGTGCAGTGACTAGAGGAAATGAGGACCTGCAAAATATTGCAGGTGATCGACGGCTGTTGGTGGTGACAGAGGACCATTCTATATGGCAATTCAAATGGTGTATTTAGTAGTGGACTCTTGACTTTACAGGCTTTAAAGTAAAAGAAGAGAGTATGTGACTATGTATGTTCCAATGTATGTGTCTATTTCTCAGTAGATATTTAAAAAATATTCGTTATTACTTTTTATTTTGAAAAGTGAATTGTTCAATGAAAGCCAAACATTGCAGATTTTTCGGTTTTTTGTTTCATTCAAAAACTGACTGTCATTCACAGTTGATCAAAAACAACTGACACCTGATACAATTAGTATAGGAAAGACTAGTTGTAGATAGTTGTTGCTGTGACACAAAATACTAAAGATACAGTTCAATAAAATGAGTAGGTACGAGTATAGAAGTGGGCGCTGCATTAGTAAATCATACGCTTGATGCGACAATGCGTGACGGCGCTGCGTGCTCCTCACCCGTTGTTATGGTAACGGTGTTTTCTAAGCACGCCCGGTATAATACCATTAGCAGACGAGTGCAAAGTATTTGCAAGATTAATGCCATAGAAAAAGATCACTCTCTTTCCCTCCGCAAATACTAGTACAATTACTAGTAGTAAGTTCAGTCTACGAAAAGCTCATGGTTGCAATTTTAAATTCCGAAAGAGGCTAACATTTATGGGGTAAATACTATTGTTTGAGATTTATGATTATAGGTTATTGATAATGTATATTATAAATATTCATATAGACTTATTTTTTCTTTTTAAATTAATTGAATAATCACGGCTCACGAGTATTAATTGAAGTTGTTAGCAGATGACATAGGACCACTTATAATCATGTGAATTGTTAAGTAATCATCAATCAATTATCACAGTTACTATACACTTAAGTATGTTCACACTTATCTCATAAAAAGCAGACTATTATTGTAACTTAATACTTCTTAATCTTAGAGCTTTTAAAAATTGTATCAAATAAGAATTTAAATATATATAAGAATTAATTAATAAATATTTTAAATCAAGACTTGGTAGTTGGTACGATATAGTTGGATAGACACTATAAAAAAACTAACAAATTTAGATACAAAATCTTAATTAAGTTTTGATACCATGTTTTTGCATAGCAGACAACAATATTTAGTTTACATACAATGACTAACAATTAAAATTTAAAAAATGGGGTCCAATGAATTTGGTATCATTTTTGCTTAATTAAATGTTACGATGAATTAGTGGATGTTACGATGTATTATGATGTTTTAGTAGATTTGTGAACCGCGAGATTCATATAACCTACGCTACGAAGTCGTGGACAAAATCTGAAGATCAAAAGAAATTTCAAGTTTGTTTGTCGTATCACGAACACTTAAGCTTTTAAGACCATGACAGAAGCGGTCGAATTTATAGTGAGAATACTATAACTCATCAAAGTGGTATGTGCGCAAATGCAAAAAAATCCCGTGCACAAGAAGAGGAGGGTCAAGAGTAGACGTGCATGTATGAAGAAAATTATGAATTTCAAAGAAGTATTTAAGGTTATCTGGCCTCTTTGGAAATGAAAGAAACATTCTAACTTTTAATTTTGGAATTAGCAATGTGATGAAGAGAACAATAAATGTGACGTGGGACTCCGAGCTCTCAACGTAAAGAAGGGTATAATCTTAATGAGGATTAAAAATTCAAAATAAATAAATATATTAAGATTCGAAAGATCCTATAGTTAAGGATTGAGGAAAAATATTGCGAAATCCTATTTTTAACGCTGAAGATTTTGTCTTTAGTAATTTTCTTCTAATAAGGGTATGTCCACTGTACTGAAGGGAATAGTCGTGACGAAGTATGCCATTTAAGAAAGCTTGTGCTGAGCGACTACATTTATATACGGGAGCTGGCGAACAATATTTCGATGTGATCAGCGCACGTGTGCCACGTTATTGATAGCGATGATTATACCTTAAGAAACATCAAGGACCTCGTCTTCCACCATGGTAGCGCAACGCATGCAGATCATGGTACAATCTACATTAACACATGGTATATTCTACGTCTACACAATAATAACTTATTATGTTAGTGTCACGATAGCCGAGTGGTTAAGTGATCGCAATTTCGAGTCAAGAGACCCGACTTCGATCATCGGTGGCAGGCTGGTACCAATGGGTTTTTCAAAAACTTACATACAAATCATACGGGTGGCTTGGACATTGAGACGGCGACGGGCTCACCACCTATCATATTGTAACAACATCTTCGGTGATGATGAAAATTTCCAAAAATTGAGAGCAAAATCAGTGATAAAAATGTCTTCTTAATTTTTTCCGTGTTCAAGGAGTCACAATGAATCCAATGGGGGCAATGAGAACCCTGTGTAAATTACCATGAAAGTTTCTTTAACGTTACTTTAACTACGTCTCGGGATAATGCAGGTCCCTGAATGACTGCCTCTTCGATTTTATTCGATTTCAGAAGTATTGTGACCGTCGACTCCAGAAGCAGACATGTGCAAATAACTAATTATCCTCTAAAGTTGTTATTGAATAATTAACACAGATACGTGCACTAATTCTACTGGAAAGTAGAGGGAGGGAGGCCGGTGCTCTTCTTCTCTTCGGACCAGGTAACCTATACCTTTTTATATTTGTATGCGGAATGATGCGAAGTAATTATTCAATAACAACTTTACAATGAATTTCCGCAAAGTAACACCTGAGTCAATTAACTGTCTTAATTATCCTCTGTTTTTAAGCAACTTGAATTCGATCTAGGATCTTAATTGATCGGACCAAATCTGTTCGTATTGTTGTAAACTACAATACACTTCACTTCACTTTGAAACACATGCAAATCATATACCCAAATGCTCGTATCTGTATAAGTCTATTGCTTTGCATATATTTCTTCTTCTTGGAAAGTGTGCCATAATTGGCAAGCGGATTGGCGTTCGGCCTTAGACGCTGCTGCTCATCTCTGGTCTGCTCGAATTTAGTCGAGTACCTAAAGATGGTAATCCTGCGATAGACTAAATAAAGCAGAAAAGAAAGAGCATGATGACCTCATAGGCTGACACCACGCGGCTAACGAAGTACTAATATTTCGTTAATATATTCGAAGTATCAATAATTTAAGTAGTCAACATTTGTTCAACTGCGGTTAATATTATTATTTAAAAATTTTTAAGCACAAAATAAAAAGTGAAACAATAATTTACGGCTTTTATCGTGTTTTAATTATTTTTTAAACTGCCCGTTCTAGTGCCATACAACACCGGGAGCTGCAAAGAAACAGCAAATGTTATTTGACATACAAGTACAATGTACATATATTATACATGTATGATGTTATATTAGCTATATATAGCATGAGGACATTTCTCCAGTAACTACTGTGTTGTATTTTTCCAGTACTATATTTTTATTGACGTCGCTTGCAAACAATAACCCTGTTCCCCCCGACGAATTGACGCTTGTCGCTAGTTAAGATTTAAATATATAAATTTGCATATCCGGTCATTCTAAATACGGGCGACGTTACACTTAGTGCGTAACCGTCGATTGCCGTGTCTGAATGGTCGACTACACAACGAGGATTACTGTAGTGTAGCTTATATTCAGTCTATACATTGCTTATATTCGCACTATATTCTTTTACTATATTTGCAATATGTCCGTATCGCACTCTCCGGTCTGTACTTAATTTACTATTATTTAACAATTTCCGCCCAACCTGACTGGTTTTTTTTTCCAGGAATGAAGTATTATTTTAATTAACACGGTCTCATAATCTTGGACTATTTACTAACTAATGACGCTATAGAATTCTATTGTAAGAGCGCACTAATGTACGTAATTAATACTAAGTGCGTGGTAACAAACAGGATATATAATATAAACTAATACTATTATACATTCAAAATAGGCGTTGAAACAAATTTAGTATATAATGAGATTTAGTGGCAAATTCCGTAATTTTCTTATTAAACTTTTTTATTTTTCAAAATCACGATAGCCGAGTTGTTGGGTGGTCGGAATTTCGAGTCGAGAGATCCGAGTTCGATCCCCAGGTGGCAGTATCAAAGAGTTTTTCAAAAAACTTATGTACGAATTTCATCGTTGGCTTGGACATAAAGACGGCGACGGGCTCATCACCTGTCACGTTGTCCCGAAAAATATCTTCGGTGGAAGGTGGGTCAAAGGGACTTAATTATCTAGACTTGACCTCTGTCTACCCCTGTATTGGGAATTGAAGAGAAGTGAAGATATTTATTTTTATATTTATTATTTTTCAAAGAATAAGTGGCAAAACGAGCAGGTGTCTCACGTGAGAGTAATGTGATCATCGCCGCCCATGAATACCTACAATACCACAGGAAAAGCAGAAGAATTGCCGGCTTTTGAGAAAGGTTAAGGCTCTTTTCTTGAAGGTCCCTAAGTCGTGTCTGTCCAGGAAAACCGCTAACGGCAACACATTCAATAAAGTGCAATTGCCTGGTAGAAAATTCCGCGATACTGCACTGTGGTGGAATGCCAACCATCAAGGTGGTGTCTATGGAGTTTGAGGTTATGCTGTAAGGTTCCATGGTGAAATTTAGCTGCTGGAATTAATCCGAACAACTCCTCGGAATACTCCCCGTAGTATATCTTGTATAAAATGCAAAGAGATCAACTTCTCTTCGCAAAGCCATTCTTATACTCTTCCGTTGTATAGTGGACTTGGAATCTATTTTTATATAAATACATGTGGAAAACAAGAGAAATTTATGCTTCTGATATTTCTGATCACAAAATAAAAAGCTTAAGCATTTGTTACATGGAATCAGAGACAAAGAAGGTGCTGTACCAACATGCCGACGCGAGATAATATAGAAAAGTGGTTTTCGACCTCAAAACTGGCAAAACTTTGAAACTCGGTTAATACACTACTCGATCATTAGGGTTGCAATAACAATTGTATCGAGTACAGTAATAACGTCGGAACTTATATAACGACGTGATCGTCTAAGGTGAGGGGTGTCTAATTCTGTTATCGCCTATCCGCTTCGCCGGACGAGGCGATCTCGTCAAATCGTCTACAGGACAGGCCTAACAAGGCCTACTACTACTGCCAACAATGGACATTTTGTAGGAGCGGTTAGTAAATTTTTTTCTCTATAAACTATTATTAGAATACTTACAATGTATGTATGGTTAATAGTGCAAAATCTGTTTGCAGAATACATCTTCCCGATAATTTTAAAATCTCATTTCTAAGAAAGTCAAAAATCATTATTCGATTTGTATCAACGAAATTTTATATAAAAATATTAACATCAAATAAATTCTATGTTATTACTAACCTAACAATTCTTTCTTATCTCTCTTATAAATATTTATATTTTTATAAATGTATTTCTCAGTATGTGAACCCGGATTCTGACTATCTTGGTTTATCAAGAATTCGTACGTAAACTTTTATAAAAAATATTATAATTATAAGGTTTGTTCATGGTTGTTAATATAACACAAACAATTCAGTATTTCTAATAACATCTCCAGAATCGACAGTCTATATCTCAAATCAACCCCGGGGCAACGCCTCCCTCGAAATATATGAAATGGGGCAGTTTACAATAGGTGGATTTTATAAGGGTTACGAATCAATAAGCCAGCCTAATATATTTCAACCCCAGCTTTAATGTCTGTTACAAATTCAAACCATTTTTTCAATTTAGAACCACAATGTTTGTCAAATAAATTTATGTCATTTATAATTGTCATTACAAAATGAAATCAACACAAAACAATGTACAGCTGAAATTGTTTTAATTTCCAATTTTTATTCACAAAATACTTTACAATATTGCAAAAATCTTAACAGTTACTTAGCCTACGGAGTGTCGTTATCAAAGACAAATTTTACCTTGGTATTGTGCAAAGAGACGGAGTGATATCACTGTGCGGGTGACAGTTTTATTTTAAACGCAGCACTATGTAACTTTACACAAAACTCTGATTCAGAAAACATTCACAGACTACTGTTACTTGTTACAGACGATAAACGAAATACTTATTATACGAGAACGACAACCATCAACTTCGACGCGTGGCACGCTACTGCACTTGGCTGGGACGCCCTCCCCTCGCCATGCTTCCCTACGGATCAGCTGGGAGTTGAGAGTCATTGTACCAAGTATAATATATAGGATTGTCTAGTAATAGCTTAATTGAAACTGTTTGAAGCATGTTAATAGCAATATTTCAAATAATATGCAAATAAGAGATATAAAATAATTATCGTTTAGTAATTTAATTGTCTAGACTTGACCTCTGTCTACCCCTGTATTGGGAATTGCGTTTAGTAAAAAATACTCGATTAAGTCTATTATAAAAACAAAAATAAAAGCGAAGTTTTGATCTGACTATACGTTACACTAATATTTTTTACTTATGTATACTTTATTGTATTCACAATAAAACTATAAATTTACTTATTTTTATATATTAGTTGCAAGCTCAAAAAGAAAAATTATTTGTATCAGCATAAAATGCAAAAAGTAAACATTTGTATAATATTAATCTGATAAATATTTTGTAAGCCATTTAGTGTATGCATTTTACCGTTGGACCTTAGTCATAGGATATTCAATATAAACCTCTAGCCGTTTATGTAATAAAATGAATGTGCTTCTTTCACAAATTATCATAATTAAAATATCAACCATCGTATTACATCGGGATTAGAGTGAAAACCAAGCAAGTAGGGCACCTAATAGTAAGAGGCAACCGCATCACATGACACCTGCCTCATACACAATTTTAAAAAGATGATAAGAATCTCGAAATGAATTTGACGAGAGAAAATATTCCGCCCATGATTTATTACGACTTTTCTTGCAGTATTTACCAATAACAAAGCTACGGTAGATTTCGATTGGCAATTAATAATGAAGCCCCATCTCGCGCCACTGTTTACAATTGAGTTTATTTGAGTTTAAACGTGGACGTAAGCAATATAAGTGATGATCTGTGTGAAAAATATCCTTCAATAGCAACATCCAGCTTAACTTCTGTGGGACGCATAACAGAGAAAGATAAGAGAGTGACTTACCAGCAGATGCTCAGGCATTACAATTAATTAGAAAAAGGCAAAATCATAAATAGGCATCAAAAAGTCTAGCTGGTGGAAATATCTTGACACCTAAATATTTATGAACAAACTGGTATTCGACTTTCCACGTTGACTGATGACCTGAAACACCTACGCGTGGTGTCGTGAAATATTAGAAAAGTTCAACAAAGGTTGAAATGAATGGGCGTTTACTGTCAATGGGAAAATGATTACCTCGTTCTTTAGTAAAAAATGACATTTTGCGACGGTTGTTGTGCTGCATGATGGAGGGGGTTACTCCAGACTGTTATGTTAATTGGTTGGATTGTTAAAATGGCTGTAAGCTTCCCTAAAAAATTAAATAAGAATATTTGACTATGGAAAGTGTCGAGATAAAGAATCCCGACTTGGCACCTGTGCCTTTCATTTCTTCCCAAGAATTAAACTTTTCAAGCCCTGAAGATACCATGAAATCTCATAGAAGAGACTCCTACGAAATAACGGACCCACTGCTAGGCTAACTCTCAGTTCCATTGAATGAGAAACTATATAGAGAGGAACGGAGACTTCTTCGAAAAACAATGAAAGCATTGGAAACTTTCCATATTAAGCCATTTCATATATTTTTAAGGACTTTCTGTGCAACCCACGGAGTACAGTTGTTTTACGTTCGCATTTAGTCATGATAATCTAGACAGTGGGCTAACTCCTAATACAAAAATAACTGACCATGTTGTTCCTATAGGCCGTGCTGCAAATAAGTTACTTTCGTAATCATTGCTCCATCTTTTTAGCAGTTGTAAAATAAAACGATAGAGAAGAAATTGTTATGAAATACAACTCAAAGCTTATTCTATCGCGAAATAAATTTTAACTGTTTTTTTTTACATTGTATACTAATTTAAAAGAAATAACATCATTAAAACAAAAATGTATTTATTAAGAGAGATAAAGTATTGATGATGAAGAAATACTAAGGTATAAAATAGTATTGCCATATGCGCTACTTTTTTTTACAAAATTAATGTTCAAATAGAAATGTCACAAAGCTCGACACGGTAGAGTTTGATTTATGTTACTCGTACATCGGCTTCTTGAAGGAATTCTCGAAAAGGAAGCTCGAAATGCGGCAAGTCACGTAAACGCAGTAGAGAACTAAGTGAGCCGAGACAATTTGTTTTCTTTTGCTACATACACAAGATGGAGTTGACGAATATATTGGATATTTGCAACGATGGTAACAAGATATCTCGAAAACATTTTGATTACAGTAAAAATTTCGGTGACCTTGACATCTACAGCTAAATTTGTGGTCGAGATAATGAAACGAGGTGTATCTATAGTTTACATCTAACGTACATATAGTATTATATAAATAAAAATATAGCATAGGACCCGATAGACGAGTTGTTAGTGACCCTGCCTTCGAAACTCGGATTGCGAATTAGAAACCCGCTAAGAGCCAACATTTTGTGTAATGTATATTGTTAAGATAAAACAATGAAAAAAAATGCAAAGTTAAATTTTTGTACTCAACTTGGTTTTATATGCACATATATATAAAATATATTTATGAAAGTTAAAATATACATGTATGTAAGTATACAGTACTGACAGTTTGGACGGCGATAGGCTCACTATCTATCACGTTGTCTCAAATAAGCTTCGGTAAAAAGTGGGTCGAAAGAACGTCATTGTCTATCTTTGCCTACCCCGGTTTGGGAAATTGCATGAAGATAAAAAAAATCAAAGCCAAACATCAGCAATGAACAAGTACACTAGCAATAAATTTAAGCACACAATCTAATTATTATCCCGGAAAAATTGTCCGCAGATGAAACTGGTATAATAATATAATCGAATAAGCTGTGAATATGTGATTGTATTTGAATCACAATGGCACTATACATAGACAAAACAACACAAATCCACACATTGACAACACAAAGTACATATATATTCAGCTTACCGGGAACTGAATATATAAAATATACATTCAGTTCCCGGTGATTACAGCGTGTAACAAAAGGCCCTCGGCGACAACGCCGGAGTGAAATTACCCAATACGACGAGCCGAGCTTTTCATTATCAAGTTGAAAATTTAGGACAGACAGAGCAAACAGAATTACAAAGATATGTGAAGGTTAAACGTGATATTTTTTACGTGAACTCAAATGTGTTCTCATAATCGTCGTTATGTGTACTAATGTATATTTGGATAAGGTTATTTCCTTACTGTATTAGCTAACGCAACATATAAATTACAATAAACTACCCATTATTAGAAATCTGCATCAATTTAGTTTCACGATAGCCGAGTGATTGTATGATCGGAATTCGAGTGAAGAGACCCGAGTTCGATCCCCAGGTGGTACCTAAGAGTTTTTCAAAAACTTATTTTCAACTTATATCGTTCGCTTGGACATGAAGACTGCGACAGGCTCACCTCCTGTGACGTTGTCCCAAAAATATCTTCGTTGAAAAGTGGGTTTGAACGGTCTTAAGGACCTCTGTCTACCCCAGTATTTGGAATGGCGCGAAGTTTTTTTTTAGTATGAATTAAAATTGTACGAAAATAGGGAAAGGACACCATGATATGCGTGTATCAGAAAACTATTAACCGCATAGAAGACGTAAGAATTGTTATACCTGGTGATCTGCTCTGTGGCGGCTACTAGTGGATGACGTACATAAAACTGATACGATATTGTCTTTCCACTAACAAAGATTTACAAGAGGCTTTCTTTTACAACGATGATTTTTTTAGATACGTTATTTAAAATGTATACTGGCTTAAGATTAATGCGATATTTATCATTCTAATTCGTATAGATAGTCTTGCAATTATAATTTTAAATTAGAAATATGATCTCGACTGGATCTCGGAGCACAAACAAAAGAGAAATGCTAGAGGTTGCAGATTTAATAGGAGAGCGCAACAGGTCGTAAACGTTGCGGTCACAACTGAAATTACATCGCTTTGTTTTCCTAATAAGTAATCTAATAGCTTTCGGCTCAGTGGCTCGTTGTACAGTAGGAAATATCGGAGTAATATCAGACTTAGTATATTATTGTATGTCTAGTGATGCAAATTGCTTACAAGTTATCATATATGCATGTCGTTGCAAATCTGTTTTGAATGAGTTATAACATGATTGTTAACATATATTTTAGAACGTCACCAGCGGTGGCTCGGTTAAGCTTTTAAGTATTTGTCGATTATATTTATTATATTTCCAAAATAATTAATATTTGTATTATCCTTTAATAAAATACGAAAACGTGCCGTGTGGTAACGGCGTAAAAATATTACCACTCCCTTTCTTCCCGTGGGTTTCGTAAGAGGCGACTAAGGGAAACTAAGCCTTGAATGTCGTTATGACAACCAAAAGACGGCAGGATAACCATTTCTAAAAACATCACACCAAAATAATCTCTCCGAAGATGGGCAGCAGCGTCTAAGGTGCCAGTGGTCAAGTACTGCGATCGCCAATCCATTTGCCAAGCGTGGCGATTATGGCAAATCCTTCCTAAGAGAGAATTGCAGTGGACTTTAACAGGCCAATATGTATTATGTACGTCATATACGATATTATTAGACAAATATATCATAAATCTTAACGTAGTTTCCGATAGACGTTCCTCGTCGAAGCTTATTTGACAGATAGTAAGTCTATCGCTGTCTTATTAGTGTCAAAGACGAGGCATACAAAGAATTAATTAATATGTTGAATTTTATTACGTTAGAACTTGTTAATTTTTTCTATCAGATAAGAATATTTTTGACGTTTTGCTACTTTATAAAATAGTAAATAATTTTTTAAGGTCTCGTAGTATAAAAACAGTTAAGGTTTTAGTAAATAGACAAAACTAGTAACAGGAAAATAACTTTTCATACGCGTGTTAATTTATTTTATGCAAACTTTGAATGACACTTCAAAGAAATAGATGTTTACGGACCGAAAGATCAAAGATTGTGATTACCTAGATTTTAAATTCAATTAGAAACTATAAACAGGAATTATTTAACATTTCTTTGTCACGTATAAAATATAATTTTTAATATCTTAAAATATAAAACCTATCAAAACATAATAATTTAACGAGATTTCATATAAAATCAAGCAATTATTTTTGTTTTAATTCATACTTAATCTTTGATATATAGCGTCTTTGATAGTGTCTTCAGATGCTTGGTGCATCCAAAGACACTATCTATCTATATAAAAGATCTTTATATAGGTAGATAGATTTTATGGTATCTTTACTTC
The DNA here is from genome assembly GCA_029286605.1 of Sericinus montela. Lineage (NCBI taxonomy): Eukaryota > Metazoa > Arthropoda > Insecta > Lepidoptera > Papilionidae > Sericinus > Sericinus montela. The sequence goes on from JAGSMR010000049.1 coordinate 1,817,346, forward strand.
TAAAAGGACTTAGCAATGATATGACAACATACTAACATAACAACAAAATTTATTAAATAGTAGAATATTCTCCTAAAACCTAGTTACAAAGAAGATTTCTTTACTTAAACATTCACTTGACATTCGTAAGTAACCAAACTATAGAAGGTAAGTCAAGGTTTTAGTTTACTAGTAGTTTTTACTTAAACTTCTATAGACTTTGCTATTCAATATCTATAGAAGTGTGTTTTGGAGTCGGTTTTCCTTGGTGGAACATGTTTGCTAACATTTATGATTGTCTCCGAAGTCAATTATATTCAGTGATGAGAGAATTCTGAGCTTTGGTAGCCACTGAAGTCGACAATAGTTTAGTTCACATTTTAACAAACTTGCCTATTGAAAGTGTCACGCTGACCTAAAATGAATGAACACTAAAAACCGATGCCCGATCAAGCGATGATGATGATGATAAAATATTTCGAGTATAAATAGGACGCATGAGCATTTAGTGACTATTTGGACTCCGCCCTTGTGTATAGAAATAGGTTATTCATGTTGGAAATGGTCTTCGATGGCCATTCATAGATTTTATCAATGATTTGAATATAATTTTTTTGTTATGATTTAAATTGGAAATAGAAAGTAAATTGCTGTAGCTCTAACACTAATTGTAGAAAGAACCATGTTTAATTTACGTTGAAAAGAAAAATTTACTTTTATAGTGGATAGTCACGGCATAGCAAGTATGTATTGCGGTAGTAAGGACAATGATTAAAAATAAGACTTTGCAAAAAAATGTATTAAAAACTTTTTCAGCCGACAGAATAATCCATAGAGAAAACGAGGAAATGCAAATCTCACGGACGGACAACCTTTTTACAAAGTTGGGACAAACCTTTAAAATGTAACAGTGGTAGAGCCACGGATCAGCTTTTATTGTTGCATGAATGGGCCGGCTCGACCGGGGAAGTACCACGACCTCACAGAATACCGGTGTGAAGTAGAAGTCTTTCAAACTTTTGCGTTTCGTCTGGTGAGTGCAGGCATCCGGAGGGCTCACACCCCTCCAAACTCCCCCCCCCCCCCACCACCACCAATTCTGGGGGGGGGGCACTCTAAGGCCGGCAACGCATCGGCTATGCCTCTGGTATTGCGGGTGTTCATGGGCGGCGGTAATCACTTACCATCACGTGAGCCACCTGCTGTTTTGCTACCTTTTCTATAAAAAAAAATTAGGTTTCCGTCCAATGTTTAAGGATTTTTTCTAAGAAATAGAAAAGTATAGTCAGAATCACAATGATTAATTATAATAGTGTAGTAAATTCATTGTAACTTACACAGTGTATAGCGAATAAAGTACCATTTGTTTATACAAACCGTAACGTAAGTGTTATACGAACTGTACACAAACATTGTTCTTATCCCCCAATCATTGGTGACACAGACTCTGGATTCTTAGTAACACATAGGTGTGATATTAAAACAAATATAGTCTGATGTTACTTTAACTGTCATGTACATGCACATGTTACACTTTTACGAGCACATGCAAAACAAATAATACGATAAGAATACAAAATATCGCTCGACAGTTATTAAATTCCATCTGATGTAGAGGCAGCGAGGAATTCGGTTAAGGTTTTTATTAATGCATCTCTTTGAAAATCTCTGATTCACATCAGAGCGATGCACATGGCAACGGGTCAACGTCTCGTACGAAAATAGAGCACACTGGCCGAGGCGCTCATGGTCCTTGTCTTTCAACGCGTGCGTTCAACAAACAGTTTCGACATATCATTAATATGTCAACGCTTATCGATATATGATACTTATGGTATGCGGAACAAATTTTATGTTATTGATTAAACCGCACAGCTCGAATTCGATCTCCTAGCAATATATCTTCTGCCCGATAAACTATTTAAGAGTGAAAAATTTTTAAACATAGCAATTGGTGTTAACCTTCATAGATTGACCCGGAAATCTAGTCTGTAGTTAGTCTATTATCGAAGCTAAGGATTATGGGTTCGAAATATTTATACATACATTGGGCGTAAATGACGTGCGTTATTTTTCACATCATCGTTATAAGTCACGATAGCCGAGTTGTTGGGAGGTCGGAATTTGGAGTCGAGAGTCGAGTTCGATCCCCAAGTGGCAGTACCAATGAGTTTTTCAAAAACTTATGTACGAATTTCATCGTTGGCTTGGACATAAAGACGGCGACGGGCTCACCACCTGTCACGTTGTCCCGAAAATATCTTCGGTGGAAGGTGGGTCAAAGGGACTTAATTGTCTAGACCTCTGTCTACCCCTGTATTGGGAATTGCGTGAAGATATTATTTATTATATTATTATATTGATATCTGGTTAGGTCGTAGGAAACTTTATATTATATACTATAAATAGACAACTTATATTCACATTCTAGATCATATTTCATATTCATATCTGCCTTTAAAAAATATTGTAAACTAGAGTCCGATTCGATCCCCACACTTCGGTATATGTTTACCAAACTCATTAAAGATTTTTTCACAGTAACAACATTCAGTAATACAGGGTTCGAAAGGACTTAAATATCTGTCTCTGAGTATCCCACAATTAATACTAGGCAGGTGTGAAATTATTACTAGGTATGTTCCCAAACCGGTGTAAGTGAAACTGGCGCATGTTGATTTATTTTAAACAAAGAAATTCGGTACATTTTTCATGCTTAAAATAGAAGCATAGTTTTAGAAATTGCTAATTTTTTTTTGGAATATTTTAAGATGTTGTACATGTGTTTTAACAACACGCTCTTCGACTTACAAGAGTATAGATTTGAGAATCTCTCAGGTCGAATACACCTCTTCCCAAATGCTGCGAGGTGTCGGATTCGGTACCCGGAAAAGTCCATATAGAAAACCACTTTTTTACAGCGTCCACGTTTAAAATAATGCAACACTTAACTAGGCTCAATTTAATTTAACAGAAAATATGGCTTAACATTTTTTTTTAGTTTCCTAGTACTTAATTTAATGAATACGACTAAGAATGGCTGTAATAATTTAGAAAAAATATTCACGAAATGTATTACTGTAACATAGCAAGAAATTACAAAGCGCCCTAGATTGACACGGATAGGTACACAAAGAGAAATAACGTCGGTCTAAATAACATGACAAGATGAGAATTTCACGAATTCTGAAATTGTAGCATCAAATTATACTTTTAATGGCGTCATAGAACGGTATAAGACTCTTTTTTTTCTATTACAAAAACAACAGTTTATGTTATATAACATCATAACATTAGAAGTTATATTTTAAAACATTTATATAGCCAATTACGAAAAGGTTAAACCCTGTGTGAGGGGAATATTGTTGAGTAGAAAACTTTAATGACTTGATTGTTTATTTTATTGTCTTGAGGTCTAGTCCTCTGTCCACCCCTGTATTGGGAATTGCGTGAAGATATTTATATTTATTTATTTATAATTGTCTTAATGCTATATCAATAATTGCCTCCATTACGAAAAAATAAACAAGTTTTCGATTATATTCAATAATGTTCTTGTGAAGAATTTGTGACTGTGCATAGAAGTGGTTTTGTTAAAATCGGCGCTGATTAGTGATAGGGAGATTCTTCTTTCTATCACTAGTTTAGGACATACATACAGATATCATTCACCATGAGGAGACTTTTCATTGCATCTCGATCTGACTATTGAACCCCAAGGAAATCTAGTTAAGTTACGATAGCCGAGTGGATGTGTGGTCGGAATTTCTAGTCGAGAGACTCGAGTTCGATCCCCAAGTGGCAGGCTCGTACCAAAGGGTTTTACAAAAAAAAAAAAAAACTATGTACGATTCATATCGTTGGCTTGGACATAAAGACGGCGACAGGCTCACCACCTGTCACGTTGTCCCGAAAATATCTTCGGTGGAAGGTGGGTCAAAGGGACTTAATTGTCTAGACTTGACCTCTGTCTACCCCTGTATTGGGAATTGCGTGAAGATATTTTTTTTTTATTTTTTAAGGAAGTCTAGAGAACTCTTGAATTTTAAGTATTTTGGACCTTACTTCTTTTGTGATGTAATCCAGTTGTTTGAGTATAAATGCTGAGCCGAGGATAGATGCAACTGAACTTCTTCAAGGGGAAGAATTAGATAGTGATATATTTCTCATCTAAATTTGTTACTTATTAATTTAAATTAAATATTATAATCAGTACTATCTATTTACTTACTGATGTCATGATCGAATCTAACGCAAATAAATTAATAACGAAATATAATTGTAAATATATCTCTAATTATACTATTATATCTAATTATACTAAAAAGTCACGACAGCCGAGTGGTTGGGTGGTTGGAATTTCGAGTCAAAAGACCCAAGTTCGATCCCCAGGTGGCAGGCACGTACCAATGGGTTTATTCAAAAACTTATGTAAAAACTTAAATCGTTGGCTTGGACACCTGTCACATTGTCCCGAAAATATCTTCGGTGGAAGGTGGGTCATTGTCTAGACTAGACCTCTGTCTATCCCTCTATTGCGTAAGATAATTATTTAATTTTTATTTATTTAATTATACTATTAATATTAATAATCAAATTTATGAAATATCAAATAAATACATGTGCAAGAAGAAAATAATTAAAATTTATTAACACTGGCCGCCAACTTCAAGCACATCAGTTAGTAGTGCTTATTAGAATATTTAAATTAAATGAATAAGTTAAGCTGAGAACTTTCCTTACTTTCTTGTTTTCTTTTTGAAAGATATTGTTTTTTTCTTAAAATGTTTTCAATGATATATTTACTTTAAAAGATAGGATGAACGCATTCTTATGACCCAGTAAACTAGTTTCCTTCGAGCCTTAGTGTTAACACGTCCTTCAATCTTTGTGATAATCAAAAGCGATCTCATTACAGCAATACACTGTACACACGGGGCAATATATTAACCTTATCTCGACATTTTGTCTATACGGCGTCGATTCATCACTGTCTCGACAAAGACACATCCGCTTAATGTTATGCATTAGCGAAAATGAATTGATTCAGCGCGAAAAAATGTTATCATAGGTTAAAAGATGTTATTGCTTTAAAATGTCCAAGTTACGTAAGTATGCGCCTAAAGTATACGGTGACATCAGTTCATGATAATTATATCTAATTAATGAGAATTCAGATTATAGAACTTATATATCAACAGTAACGTGTACATACTCTCAAACATCGAATATTTTTTATCTTTACGCATTATTCCAGAACGGCTAGACAGAGGCCAAAATAATTGAGTTATTACGAACCATCTTTCTTCGAATCACTGTCTTAATGTCCAAGCTAACGGTACAATATACTTACAGATATTTTTATATACATATATCCATAGGAACATTCACGAACAAATATTCATATTTAACACAGCAATGTTTGCCTGTAGTGGGTCTCGATCTGTCTATTTATATCGTTACGGGATTATTTTTATTGTTTCATAATATGCTTCTGTGAGTAATAACGCATAATAATAATAGTAATCACTCATAACTAACTAATAATAATTAGTTTATGATTGTCATGATTTATTATATGATTGCTTATGAAAAAAAGTCACGAAAGCCGAGTGGTTGGGTGGTCAGAATTTAGAGTCAAAAGACCCGAGTTCGATCCTCAGGTGGCACGTTCTTACCAATGGGTTTTTCAAAAACTTATGTACGAACTATATCGATAACTTGGACATAAAGACGGCGACGGGCTCACCACCTGTTACGTTGTCCCGAAAATATCTTCGGTTGAAGATGGGACAAAGGGACTTATTGTCTAGACTAGACTTCTGTCTACCCTGGTATTGGGAATTGAGTGAAGATATTTATATATTTATTTATTTTATGATTGTAGTATAGTTGTAGTTGATTGCATTGATATTAAATTTATTTACATAAAGATATAGTGACTATAAAATAAAACTATGTGAAAGTAAACGAAAAGACGGAATTTTCTGACTAAATTCATGGTAAAAAAATGCATGTTTCTGAGGCGTGAAAAATTGATAGCAAAATATAGCTGATTTTTGGCATTCAATAACTTCAAAAATCCTTTTTTTTTTCTATTTGTGAACTTTATAAAACATAGAAAAATAAATATGTATATTTCGTTAATTTTTAGAATGTAAACTACATTTATATTGTCATAATTATATGGCGAATGTCACGGGTCGACATTAAAAAAAAAGAAACAAATATTAGCAATACCAAGTATTGATAAGCCGATGCAACACGGCAATCTATATAAATGGCGATATTACAAAAATGTAGAACCCTGTCTAACACATTGAAAAACATTTCAAATATGTTTGAAATTATACACCCGATACCAAACCAAACCTGCATGTTCAACTCGTGTTTCATATCTCATATAAATATATACTGCGACAAGCTCATGAAATCATATTATTTTGATTATTAATTAATTGCGGGCCGGCTGTTTTATACATGAAACATGAGTCGTCCATATGCCACGTCAAGCAAAACAGTGGTATTGTTCCAGTTTTGAATAGGGCCTTTTCACCGACACGTGGTTGTATTTGTATGGATCTATTCAATTAAAACAATTTATGTTAACGAACAGCCATATTGTCTTTTAGTTTTAAATAAAAAGTTTTAAATAAAACCACTTAGTGTAAGAAACATTTCTCTAAACATGTTTCTCAGTTTTTACATTGTATTTACTAAAACACAAAGACTAAAATAGATACTTACGGTAGAGAGATTTGAATGGGTAAATATGTTATTTTTACACACATTAAGTGTATAAAAATAACATATGTGCCCATTCAGATCTCTACTTTTTCTGAAGTAAGAGGCCTAAACAAATATTGACTTTTCTTTTTATGATTTTTGCTATTGGTTAACATAATGGCACTGCTATAATACATATTTCTAAGTATTAAGAAATTAAATGATAAAGATGCATATACAAATAAACGCCTTTGCAATTAAGATTATTAATACAAATCCTTTAAATCTTAGGTTTTACGACGAGGATATTGGAAAGGTGTTCACAATTTTATTTTCAAGTGATTGCATGGATTGATTGGATAAATAAAGGCATACAGGTAGTTTATAACTAGATTCTGGATTAACAAATAGAATAACTTTTAACTCCGAATAATGCACGATTCCTAAAGAAGATATGAAAAATGTTTCAGTATTTCAGATTTTGATTTATTGTATTTGAGGTCCCAAGAATGGCAAAGGCATTAACAGGGAAATTCCAATAACCTCTATACACATATATTTTTTTTATTTAATTAATAAGACTTTTTGACGCTTCTTACGTTGCTGAATATGAAGAAGTTTTCAATAATTTTACCATCTGATATCTGATATACCATATGATATAAATTTCAATGACTACCCCGAAAGAATTAATCGCGATTATAAGGTAAGCACCGGGATTACCATCTTTGCCTTCCTACAAACACCACACAAAAGCTATTTTTACTCTTTCCATAAAGGAAATCCGGATATCCGAATAGAAACACTGTGATGCTTATATACACAGGCGTAACGACTAATGTGGGAAATGATCACGTGATTCCAAAGTAAAATGTATGATTGCCGACATATAAGGACGTAGCAGGGCACGTCCCTCCTGTACCATTCACAACCGGTTATTGTATGCTAACGACACCGGGACATTTTTAAAGCCGCCAACGCCGGATTAGTGTTCGCCATTTCGCATTCGCCAGCTGTTTATGATTCCAACAGGAATCAGTTACAATGTTATGAATCCGATAAATTGCAAATGGCGTGAAAAGTTAGACTTAAAATATTTTTAAATAAAAGTCTATAACTTAATACTGCAATTTCACCAAAGGAATTTTGTTATAAACAAAAAAGATTTTGACATAGTGCCTTTGGCTAAAGCATTTTGCGACGGTAAAGGATGAACAAAAACAGCCAGTATTCTTTGCTTTTTTTTATCTTACCGCAATTTCCAATGCCTCCTGTATTTTCCAATAGTAGTCAGAGGTCTAGACAATTTAGTCTTTTCGGCCTACATTTCACTGGAGCATATTTTGGAACAACTTGACTGTCGCCGTCTTTATGTCCAAGGAGCTTATAAACTGATATAAATTCAACATAGGTTTTGGTAAGGTAAGTAAAAACTCATTGGTACCAGCCTACCTACTGGAGATTGAACTTGGGTCTCTTGACTTGATTATAATTACTCAACCACTTGCATATCATGATAACATTCTCTTTGTTAATTAATTTAAAAAAATAGTTAACTCCGTCGCCCACAGCACGAGCGACATAATCCGAAAGGCAAAGAGACACTGATTACGGCTCTTCTGTTGTAGTAGGGTAACGTTCTGTATCATTTGTCACCACAGAAATGAACACAGTATTTTAAAATGAAACATTCGCATCCTTATTATGTCAGAACTTATTAAAATTTTAGTTTCATGAAAAACTTGAATTCATTTATTTTTTACACCTGCCAGTCGTCAAGAATTGCTTATGAGATTTGGAAAATGAAAGACGTATGGAAAATTAGCTAGATGCACGAAATACTTTAGCAAACATACTGGACGTAGTATGAGAGAAACACCAAGCACGAATAATCTATAAACATTACAATTCAGTATCTGTTGCTAGAAAAGTAATCGGCGGATGACTTGAAATGTTCTACAGGTCATTGAATGTTTTACCTGAAGTTTTTGTAAATTGTTTTTATTGATAAGTATCGAACTTAAAAATTTCCATAAAAATGAACCATTTCAGATATGTAATGTGCTTTATACAACGGTTTCCCATGGAAACCGTTGTTTTCTGGCAAATGTAATATTTTCCATTGCCACATAGCATCTTTTTTGCATTCCGTCTTTTTGTTCCGTTGTCATTTTACGACATCCTTGACGAATTGCGAACTCAAAGGTTTTCAAGTTGTCTGTCTTTAAGGTTCCGGACTCGACCCGAACGGGACAGTGTACAAAAAGCACTTTTTCTAAATTTTCTCGGGTCTAGGTGTTTGTGGTGCCTTCGTTATTTCCGATTCCAAAACACAAGTGCTATGCTTTAGCTGCTTACTTTGGGAGTGGTTGGATGATCAGAATTCGAGTTGAGACCCGAGTTTGATCTGCAGGTGGCAGGCTCTTACCAATGTTTTTTTAATCTCGAGTACGAATTATATCGTTGACTTGGACATAAAGACGGCGACGGGCTCACCACCTGTCACGTTGTCCCTAAAAATGCCTTCGGTGGAAGTTGGGTATAAAGACTTAATTGGCTAGTCCACTTCTACTACTGGCACTACTTATTAATAAATAAAATAAAGTGACCGTTGTTACCATCTTTAAAATAGTATATTTATTTAGATTCCACATCGTTGCAATCTTTAAATAACAAACTTTCCTAACAAACCGAGCTAAGAACGTCCTGTTATATTCTCTTTGAAATGAGCCACAGCAAGGGGTTCCAGATTTAGCTATTATAACATAGAGATGAGCAAAGTGTGTTTGGCCACTTGATACGATATAACAAGGGATGAAACTATAACTCTCTTATAATACCGTTATAAATGATACGTAGAAGCAATTAACAAAACAATTAATTTCTTGTTAAGAAACCATTACATATTTTTAATTATCCAGATAGATACAGACCCTAGATTGAGTCTTATTTCTAATGTCCGCGTGGATTAAACCGTTCAAAATAATATGTCTGAACTGATGACGGTAGGTAGATTAACGTCACAACTGTATTTTGTTAACACCAAAATATATTTGTGTGTAAAGACCAAAACTATATTCTGTTTAGTATTTTTAGGATACCTATGGAATCAAATAATAAATCACTGTCGTGTCCGCATGTTCCTTCGTCAAATTTAGATAAGATAAAGGTATTCCCAAGTAATTCAAGAAAATAATCGAAATTATCCCCTCCACCCTTTAATTTCCAAAACCACTGAACCTAAAATATGAAAAATAATAAGAAAATTTATTTTTACTTGCATATGACGTGAAAACCGAGGAAGTCCGCGTATTTTTAGACACGTTTTATCTCTTATTGATAACAGAGTTGGTAATCCTGCCTTCGAAGCCAAGAAGGGTTCGTATTCCGCTAGGGCCGATTACTTGTGTGCTGAATATAATTATTTGTACTCGAGTGAAAGATGTTTATATATATGTATATAAATAGTATATAAGAAAATAGTATGAAATGTAAAGTTATTGTCTATTACATTGCTTGGAGACTAAGACAGCGACAGATTCACAACCTGTAACGTTGTCCCAAATATGCTTTGGGTCAAAGTGTGTATGGTTAGTTGCTTATACACATAAATATATCTTTTATACACGTGTAAAATAATTCTAACTAAGCCAAGTAAAAGGAGGAGTTGAAGTAATACTTTTAGTAATATATGTTATTTGTTGACATCGCATAATCTGTAGGCAGCACGCACTGTAATATATTGAACATTGATTGTTATGCTATTGTTCTCTCTTGTTACTGTTTGTTAACCTATTTAAATTAATAAATGCACATTTAAACTCTGATAGGCGGATTCTGAATAAGTCATGTGTCATGTATGATAAGAGATATCGACTACAAAATTGTTAAAGATATATTCTCTGTAACTGTTGTTTGTCGAATTAGTGAAAAGAAATAGATATTTATATTTGTCTCTAATGGTGTACCATGCCAACGACCTCGATTCAATTGTTCGCGATCAAATTGATTAAAAGTTATTACGATGCGAGTCTTCACGCACACTGACTGCCGACGCTCTGTAATAGGCTTAATTGCCGTACGGTAGCAAAAGCTTCGACCAGTATGGATGAGCGCGTGTTGCTAAAGAATTTCTTGACATCTGTTTTCTTACTTTCACTGATCACTATCAAATCTTCCCTTAAACTATTAAAGTACCTTGTTTTAAATAAAATTTTCATAGATGTGGATATCAACAGAGTTAATTACCCTAATTGAAACAAATCGGCGCTGAACCAGCGACCCGACTTAACTTTGCATAGGTAACAACACAAACATGATTATATTTTTTTCTATTGTACCAGCCAGACCTGACTGATTACAATGTTCGATATATTTCACCCAATTTACACAAAAACCTAATTAATTCGTAGACCGTAATCACTCGACCATTCTGATGAATCAATCCGTCGATCAGAAAAAAATAAGAAAATTCGTAAAATACGACTTTTCTATTTTATCACGTTCACGTATCACGCTGACTGTTGCAGCAGGACGACTTCGTTATATTAATAAGTAGTGATATAGTTTGGTTCTATAGTATCGGCGTAATATATCCTAACACCCATTCCTTTTGTGAGTGTTGTGAGAAACGATAAGAGAAACGATAAAGAGAAATATCAAACCAAAATTCAGCAGGTGATGGGCAACAGAGTCTAAGGTGCAAAATCTCAGGTATTGCGATCATCAAGAATGTGATTATGGCAGACCCTTTCTTATGGACCCTTTCGTAAGTCACGATAGCCGAGTGGTTGGGTGGTCGGAATTTCGAATCAAGAGGCTCGTACCAATGGGTTTTCAAAAACTTATGTACGAATTATATCGTTGGCTTGGACATAAAGATGGGCTTACCACCTGTCACGTTGTCCAGAAAATATCTTCGGTGAGAGGTGGGTCAAAGGGACTTAAATGTATAGACTAAACCTCTGTCTATCTCTGTATTGGGAATTGCGTGAAGATATTTATTTTATTATTTTATTTTTATGGAAACAGGCATATGTCCTGCTGCGGACGTTTCCCTACCGTTATTTTATGTGTAATGAATCTTTTCAAGCGATATCACTGCGAAATAAAATAACGAATAAGTCACAGCAAATAGAACGGATTGAATTTACATTCACAAGCTGCTACGGTCGTGCCACGCCAGCTCAGTGCATCAAAGAGCTTAAAATAGAGGCTGAGTCAGCGCTGAGGCGGAACCGGCGCGGGTGCCACGTCTGGTACAAAATATCGATATGGCCTATTTGTAATTTTAAGATGCATTGTACGCTTGAATTAGACATTGTTGATGAGGTAATAACGTTACTAAGAACTGATCTGTTCATTTATTTTGATGTATATTTGGTGGATTATTAAAATGTAATCTTTATCATTGTAAATTATATTTTCTGTATTTGTATAATCTTTAGCTTTTTTCTTCAGTCGGATATCGAAAATCAAAGATGTTTAGAAAATGTAGGAAATCTTCGGAAACAAACCAGACATAATGGGAGCCGTTCTGAAGTACCAGAGCCATCCTGGCAGGACGACCATCTTAGACGTATTACTTACACAAAACTATTAAATATTTTCCACAAATAGTAAGTTTTGTGGCAGAGGCGGGAACTACCAATTTTTTTAATTTAATATAATATATAAATACCTTTAAACTTTATAATCGCACCCAAAGATCATAAAGTTTAAAGAAAACAAAACACAAAAGCTACAACAAATATTTACTTTTTCACGCCGTTATTCTACCGAGACCAAAACGCCGCCCCGATGGAGCTGTTCTATTCTTAGCACAAAAAGCAATCAATTAGCTCTTACACAATAAAAAGTTCAAAAGTACCTTAAGCTTTAGGAAAAAATACGTTGAAAATTTAATAGGCTTTTTTATTTTTTTTATTTCTTTAAAATATATCAATATCAAATACGCTGCGCTGTTTCTAAAATAAGCTAAAGTTTGTGTTATGAAAAACATAGGACCCGAGACAATCAAAATAAGTTGTTTCCGATATTGATCCGATTGTGAATCTAATCCGAGACTCCAGAGCCACTGAGTTAGGCAATGAAGAGACATTGAAATCATATATAAAACGATATTAAATGCTGAAAACAATTTGATTATAAACTTTAATTATGATGAGTGTTTGTTTTTAAATATAACAAATGATCTTGAAAAACGTAACTACCGCAAGTACTGGGCACCATAAACAACTTTATAAAAAAGCAGATGGCAGTTACCCTTGAGAACTGAACTGAAATATCTCATAAATCGTAATTATACTAGCAGCTTCCTGAATTATATTTAAGACGAAGACCAGAAAATAAATACTTAATGTGTCGACGAAGTCATAACATGCGTCATTTAGAGCTTTTCATGAACGCGGTAAATGGTCAAAGGACAAGTTGGTTTGTTTTATCGAAGTCGTAATTACCAAGAATGGAGAAACTGGCCCTACTTGATTCCATATCGGGTTTAGAACTAAGATTCAACGGCGCTCAATAAGGGCGTAACATCAGGATCCTTTAACGAACTGCTGCCTTCAGGAACCGAAGCTTTTTCTAGCGTAAAGAAACTAATTTATTTTCAACGTAAACGCAATTAAGGGAAGAAAGAAAGGAACAGGATGATAAGATTACATTAACATAAAATAAACTTCCTTTTGAGAGCTACTTCTTAATGAAGCTTATTAAGTGAATAATTTCTATTTGGTTGTTGTATTTATTATTTATAGTATTTGTTTCCATGATGTGTAGAAATATTTTACAAAGATGGTCGATATAATATTGGAAGAAATATTATTCATTACTTCGTTTATTCCCGGAATTTAAGAAAATTTATCAATAACTTATTTGCGGAAGAAAGAAAGGAACAGGATGATATGATTACAATAACATGAAATAAACTTCCTTTTGAGAGCTACTTCTTAATTAAAGCTTATTAAGTGAATAATTTCTATTTGGTAGTTGTATTTATTACTTATAGTATTTGTTTCCATAATGTGTAGAAATATTTTACGAAAATGGCCCATATAATATTGGAAGAAATATTATTCATTACTTCGTTTATTCCCGGAATTTAAGAAAATTTATCAATAACTAATTTGCATGTATTCAAGAGCACACGATGAAAAAATGTTTAAATTAAATACCATTGAATAAAAAAATATTTTCAATTTTGACTGTTCATTACTAAAATACTCTTTTAGTACGTAAATTTAACTCAATTCATTAACGATGACTTATCGGTCTCGTTTACGTTGTATTTATGGCGCAGTGACTTACTGTCTGCCTTATCTGCATGTGTGGGTCGAATGCGACTTGACTTCCATTATCACTGTCGAGCTGTTTATGCTTTTGTAAAAAGTGTCGATTTATCGGAATAATGAAATATAGATGTTGTGATATAATAACAACCAGGGCTATTCTGCTCTCTTATTGTTTTCTTTACTTTCTAAGTATTTCCGTGTAAGGTACGATTCATCATTATTAGTTGTAATGCATCTCTATCTTATCATAACACTTAGATATTGATAACATTTAGACGTGTGTTAAGAAAAATTCTATTCTATATGCATATGTACATAATTACCAAATATAATTATAATAAATAACACGATTATTTACGGTACCATTTTCTATTGACTACTCAGCATCTGGCACATTCAAATTACATTACGAATTACAATACGAACAGAAGATATTATAATCTCCATTAATATTTTTAATTACACTTACAATTTCAATTGAATTAATAAAAATATGGTATTCATTTTTTCAATCAACCTAACCGTAAGAGCGTCGTTTAGCTCTAATCAACGTTAAAATAAAAAAAATATTATCTGTAGTTCACTTACTATCAGTTCAACTTATTGCATGTTTGCACAAAAGACTCACGATTAAATCCAAGGTCACCACGGGATAAAATATTTTAAATAAATATAAAAATAATAAAAAATATCTTCACGCAATTCCCAATACAGGGGTAGACAGAGGTCAAGTCTAGACAATTAAATCCCTTTGACCCACCTTCCACCGAAGATATTTTCGGGACAACGTGACAGGTGGTGAGCCCGTCGCCGCCTTTATGTCCAAGCTAACGATGAAATTCGTACATAAGTTTTTGAAAAACTCATTGGTACTGCCACCTGGGGATCGAACACGGGTCTCTCGACTCGAAATTCCGACCACCCAACAACTCGGCTATCGTGAATATTTTAAAAGATGTCAGAATGTTTGTATATAGTACCTAATAACATTAAAAATGGGTTAATACGATCAAAGAATATGTTAACATTAGCTAGCATCATCTCAAAGATATTCTAAGCATTGTGTTTACTGACAACAATCTTCCGGTGCAATTCTCAGACACAGATCGATGGACGTTTGTAGATCGGGCTCCGGCGCGAGCCTGCGCGTTCTTATTGACATCCGGCGCCGGCGACATTGAGTCGTGCGGTTGTTTGGCGCGGGATGATACCGCAACTTGCGTGTTGACCTGACAAATACGATGACAGTATCTATTTGGTCATACCTACAGCGTAAGAAAACCAGCACACATTTCAATTCTCACAAAGGAAAGCTATAAACGATACATCTAGTTTTGTTCAGAGGTATTAAGTTATTCAATCGTGCAATAACCGGTTTAACGAAATAGTATGATAAAAATTTGCAATGAGATACTATTGAATTCGGATTAACATTTGCGATACATTTTATTTCGTGATGTCGAAGTTTTATAGACATTTATTTTTAAAATTGGGGTCTGCAGAGGTATACCTACGGGTAGGTTAATTCACGGACATTAAAAGTCCTCGGAAATATATTTATTAAATGCAAAGTCGCGGAAATGTAACAAATGTATATAAAACGTGTAAGTACAGTGATTTTGAGAATGAAGCATCGATCAAAGCGGGAAACATTAAATTTATTTAATTTCATTCAAATACTGTTGAATTAATTTTACTAAAACATAATAATGCTATAAAAACTGGGGAAAATGGTTTTAGTCCATTAACCGTTGATGAAAATTAGGATTGCGGAAAATTCGCTTTTTACCGTCCATTAGACACATAACTGTAATCTCAAACTTTATTGCCGATAACGTCGCAAGAAACGCCTTGAGCTTTTACCGTTTCCGCAATCACTCCTTGCCGAAACTTATTAGTTTCAATCGAAAGATTCAAGACGAAATCTTAAAGCTCGGCCAGCATTGTAAAGTAAAATAGGGAGGTCACCACATAGAGGTATATAGATTTCTGCAAAACTGTCACAATAATTTGAAAAAAAGTCATTGGTACGCTCGTACCAATGACTTTTTTTCAAACTTATGTGCGATTTATATCGTTGATTTAGACATAACGACGGCGACCTGTTGTTCCACAAAAACAGTTTGCGATTAACTTAATGGTCTGGTCCTCTGTCTAACCCAGTACATAAAATAGCGTAAAGATACTTGATTTCATATTTTTTTAAAACTATCAATGTAAGTTCGACATTGCATCTTAGAGAAGACATGACCTGAAGTAAAATTATTTAAATTTTATTGACGCCTAATGTGAACAAGTTACGAGAGTGGATTGCTAAGTACTCGGCATAAAACAGATCCATTCAATTATAAAAATCATATCTACCCACATTATTTAGTTCAGTTTAAACTAGTTCGTAAGGTGTGCGACAATTATCATGATTTTATAAATATATTAACAAAGCAATCTGACATGAATTCCACGAATGGAACAAATCGATCAGCGTGTCGTCATTAATTACCTCCATAAGAAGGGGCTGTCATCAAAGGCCTTCCACAATTATATGGTCAAGTTAGTTCAGAGGAGAAGAGTGACAGTATTGCGAGGCGCCGGTCTTTACGACCGAAACGTAGTCAGCGGTGGAGTAAATGTCTAGATCGGACGGATGAGCTGATGCTCGGTCAACCACCCACCTACCTAATACCTCTCTGCTGGTAGATTTTTTTTTTATAGAAAAGGGAGGCAAACGAGCAGGTGGCACACGTGATGGTAAGTGATTACCGCCGCCCATGAACATCTGCAATACCGGAGGAATAGCGGATGCATTGACGGCCTTTGATGATGGCCAACTTGCGGCTATTGCGGAACCCGACATCTCCCGTTCGCAGTTTTTGACCCCCTCGCCAGGACGTGTATACATTAGACACGTATAAAATATTGGTGCGATAATAATTCGCACCTTATCAACGTATGTTATGCAATAAAGTAGCGTCCACGGGCAAACTTAAGACACGCAATTAAAACGCTGCCAATTTTTTTATTAATAAATTTTAATAGGTACTTACACTTCTTTTTTTCCTATTTATATATTCATATGGCATAATAAAAATTATTTTGAACTCACGATGGCCGAGTGGTTGGGTGATTAGAACTCAAGTCAAACTCGGGTCGAGTTCGAGTATCAGTCAAGAGTTAGAGTTCGGGAATCTGGACCGAGGCGTTTAACTATCCCTAAATGATTTGATTCAACAAACTCAATAGACGTGGGCGTATCGTAGTCTCCTTCTTTTTCTCGTGACGCTATCTCGAATGTGAAAGTCAGAGTTTTCAATGGCGGTGTCCAATAAAATGGTCTCCGAAGGCCTACAACCAGGATAAGGTCAGCACAGGAAAACTAATGTTAAGTAATTAGAAGACACCTACTACGCCAG
Organism: Sericinus montela; assembly: GCA_029286605.1. NCBI lineage: Eukaryota > Metazoa > Arthropoda > Insecta > Lepidoptera > Papilionidae > Sericinus > Sericinus montela. The sequence continues at coordinate 1,834,753 of JAGSMR010000049.1, forward strand.
GAGTCGTTTTTTTTTTCGGTCAAATGGCAACGTTATAACGGTCACGTTCCCATTCGAAAGCTATAGAAAACCAGTGTAAACACGGGCTTAGAAACATTCCACGTTATTCCTAATGAGTGAAAACGCATCTGTGAAATCTGCTTCATTTGAAGTTAATACCAAGTGGTTGTAGACTAACAAATAATGACTAGAGCCTTTGTCATTTAGCCACTGAGATTAGGGTTAAAAACCATATTAAATTGAAGTAAATAAGGAATCAATGATCCATCAATAAATTCGATCCCCCAGATAGTAGACCATACGTACCAATGAGATTTCGGGCTACTAACTAATTGTTTATTGTATCCGCGACTGGTTAAAGCCGTATGTGGCATAATTGAATGTGAACACGCAGTCAATGTTCTAGGCCACGTATCACGCCACAAAGAATGTTATTTTACGATAATTGCAAGTTTTAGGTAATAAAGTGAGTAAACAAGTGAAATGTAATTTTTTTGTAATAAGCAAAAGTTTTTAGATAAAATGTTTATGCCTTGGGTAATAACTTTATGCAATGGCTTACATTGCATCCGTTTTTGACATAAAAGTGAGCGTTAAATTTGAAAGTAGTTGACGGATTTATAACCCAAAACGGACAACCAATGAAATTAAAATCGGTAAAAAGTAAAAACAAAATACATATTCTTTTTTTTTTTGTATTTCCTAAATTGTTTTTAAACAAGAATTCGTGTTAAATGACTTTGCCGATAAATTAAAAACAACATATTTTGTAAAGCTTTGTAAGGTCATCGTACCAACGAAATGCTGAGGTTCCGAGGGACACATTCCGACGTTAATCCAATATTTCCCGTCAAACTTATTTTGATTAAATATTACGCTTTCCCAGCGGCGCTTCGGCGCAATTTACATTTTAAAATCACTTTGTACAAAGTCGCTGTGCCATATTGAGGGTCTGAAGATAATTTAGTACGTACATAACCTTGAAGACACAAAGCAGTGAGGTTTTGTTATTTTATTGAAGTGAATTTAAATTCTTACCTTAATTATTCATTAGTTTGCCTCATTAAGGTATTAGTAATTGACCTGTAACAAAAAAAGGAAAGTTATTTGTAATACTTTTCATCTTCACTCACTTTCTACAAACTGGGGTATGCAGAGGACAATTAAGTCCTTTCACCGAAACTTGTATAGTGTTATAAACTTGTAAAGTGGTGTACTTTAATTTTTTAATAATTAGTATTCTGCATTAAGGCGGCTAAAAAACAACAACCTTCCACCGAACACATTTTTGGGACGAAATGACAGGTGGTGAGTATATCGCTGACTTTATGTCCAAGCCATCGATATAAATCGCACATAAGTGTTGAGAAAACCCATTCGTCCGAGCCGACCGCCTAGGGATCTAACTCGGATTTTATGACTCGATTCTGATCACCCAACCCCTCGGCCATTGTGACTTCGGGGGTAGCTAGTAATAGATATAAGGAAAACGATATATGGTATCAATAACATTGATTAAAGTGGCTTAATTATAATTAAACTTGCCCAGCGTAAGCATCTCTCAATGAGATAAATCCTCACCTATAATTGCTTTAAAACTAAAGTGAAAGACGTAAATTTTAGTTTCCCTAAGTATCGACAAATGTACGTGTTTCTTTTTGTGAAAAAAAGGTTTTACCTTTCTCCATTAGAATGAACTCTGAAAGTCTGAACTCTAAGGTAGCGTACAATGGTTCCCCCCTCGTAAATTATTGTCGCAAGTTTTTTTTCACGTCGAGACGAGTGCCTGACGGAGTACAAAGTTAAAGTGCTCACTGGAGGAGTTATGACTATAAATAATGAAAGGGGTCGAAGGTACAAAAGCGCCAGAATTTTTACTTAAAAGAAGCAAAAGGAAGAGCAGGTAGTTTTTCTGAAAATATACCTAAATAATTAATTCCTTTTCACAATGAGGAAAGGAAATTCCACAAAGTAAATAAGTACAACTAAAAGAAACTAAAATAACACGCCTTTATTTGTAGTCGAATTAAATGGTAGAAAATATTTTTTTAATTTAGTTGGCTAGGTAAAAAGCGGTTTTTTTAATATTTATTATTAAAGTATTTATTTTTAAACTATTTATTTTTCACAATTAAGTTCATATAGCCACTAAGTTATGTTGTAAGTAGTCGTGTTTTTTTTTAATTTAAATTATTACATTATTACTATGGAATTATTATAAAATTATTTATGACAATACGTCATTGGTCATTTTGCTGTCAAAATAAAGCTGACAAATAATTTATAATCTGGCATAACGTAAGTGGAACCTGTAGTCAAAAGTGTATCCAAAGAATAGAAAATATTGAAGCCGCCCGACATAAAAATAAAAATTAATTATTTGAAATAATTTTTCGTGACCAAACGAATTTCAATCTTTTTGTTTGTATGCTTGAGAAAAATTGTTACTTTTCGCAGAGAAAAGCCAAGTGTAAAAATCAAAATAAGCAGCGGATAAAAAAACTCAACAACTGCTTGAAAAAACAGCCATTTTAAATTTAAATGCACGCGATTATACTTGGAAATAAATATAAGTGGTGCAGCTACACTGAATTTTCTGTTATGTGAAAACAAGTTTTTATGCATTGCAAATAACTTCAGGTGATTAATATATGGGTTTTAAATAATATCTTTACCAGAACATGAATTTATTTACGCGGCCGAATAAATAAATGAATTCTATCTACCCCAGTTCAGTTGGTCTGGCCATGGCCCCCAGTTGGTCTGGCCATACAAAAAACATCTATTTCGATAATTACATGCGTCTTTACAATTGTTTTGTTAATGAGATTTTTTTTAATAAATGAAAAGCATATTTATGACTATCGCGCACTATCGACGTAGTTTTTTTTAATCATAATAATACATATATTTAATCTATCTAAAGTCATGACGTCCATTTCACTTCAAAACATTTTACAACTAAAAAAAATAATATGTGGACGACCCGATTGCCTAGTTGGTAGTTACTCTGTCCTTAACGCTAAGGGTTGTGAGTTGAAATCCAGCCAGTGGCAAGTATATATGAATTTTTGTACACGAATAATAGATGATAATATATGTGCATGAATATTTTAGTTAATAGGTGTCCCAAATAGGCTTCGGTGAAAGGTAAGTCGAAAGAAATTAATATCTAGATTTTTGTTGGGATCAGTATTGATAGATTGACTTCAGTATTGAGAATATGCATGAAGATATTTATTCCAATAATACGAAAAGAAAAACAATTTTAAATTGATTTCAATTATTATAAGCTAAAATAATAATATATTAAGTTAGAAGTTCAGCAATGACTGTAAAGAAGTATATCGATAGTAACATTGTTTTCAAATAAAACATCTATATTAGCGTAAACCGAAGTAGTTATAATAAAAAGTATACTGAGAAATATAGGTAAAAAGAGCTTCTAATAAATTTTATTATAAATATAAATTAAATTTGAATAATAACAATTTAAGAGCGGGATCATTATAACCGGAGCGCTATTAGGGACTAGAGGCTCGTTTGTAATTACATCCCTCATTATTTAGATGCTTTTAATAACTTTATTCTTACTTAAAAAAAGCTTTGAAATATATTGAAAAATCCCATGTTTAAATTATAAGAGAACTTAGTCTAAGCTTCCCATTGAATTCATTCATACTCCGTACCCAAACGGTTGTACGCTATTTGGTGACTCACTGATGTAAATGAGAAAATTCGTCAAAAACAAACATATACAATTATTTTTACTATACGTGGGAAATCATAGTAATTTTATGTACCACCTTAACTTTGCCCCCGGTGACATACTCTTATCCCAAGTTATATTAACGAGGACCTAGGCCTTGGGTCAAAAGCTTTAAAAACAATACGCATTTTTATAGAACTTGTGCAATGTTTTTAAACGAAGGTTATTTATTCAAGAAATGTTGACTATATCATGACCTATTCTTATGACGGCCTCCGTGGGTGAGTACACATCGGTTTTCATAGTGTCACCATCTCTAAGGTCCCGGGTTCGATTTCCAGACTGGCCAGTGTAGAAAACTCACTTTTTCTACATTTTCGCCGGATTTATATTTAGTCACGATAGTAGAGTGGTTGGGTAGGAATTTCGAGTCAAGAGATCCGAGTTCGATCCCCAGGTGGCAGGCTCGTACCAATGGGTTTTTAAAAAACTTATGTACGAATTATATCGTTGGCTCGGACATAAAGACGACGACGGGCTCACCAACTGTTACGTTGTCCCGAAAATATCTTCGGTCGAAGGTGGGTCGAAGGGACTTAATTGTCTAGACTAGACCTCTGTCTACCCCTGTGTTGGGAATTGCGTGAAGATATTTTTTTTCTTTTTTTGCTTGCTCGTAGATGTTACATTATATGCAGCGTAACTACAATTAAAGAAGAAAATATTAAAAAAAATAACCGTCATCATACCAGCTAGTAATTAGTTTTATGAAACACTAGCGATCCGCTGCAGCTTCGAGTAGACAGTAATTCTAGTTCTAGCTTGGTTTTCATTACCCTTATTCGGATAAAAAGCGGTTACTGTGATAAAAAGCGATACTTAACCATACCTACATACAAAATCGTGGACGGTACATATATTGTAGTACTTTAAATTTTATTGTAGTACTGTAAAAGTACTACAATATATATATATATATATATATATATACATACATAACTACATCTATATAGTCTTCGCTTCTTTACAAGATAAGTTCTTGCAAACATCACCATTAAAACTGTCTATTTCGCAATCCGAAACAGTAGCTTGATTAATGTTTAAAAACCTTAAAGATCTAGGCAATCTATATTTACCTGATGCAGGTATACGTCACGTTTTGCCAAGAGGAGAGTTCCTCTAACTTTTATTATTTCTCAGAGATGTTCATCTTGACCTTCTTTTTAACAATGTTTGTTTATTGTTAAAACAAGAAACGGGCACAAATATTGCAGATTAGTACGAGTGATTAACAGGAACGCTATTAATGTTATTTGGTAGCATTATTGTCCATTATTTTTTTATTACAATTCACGATTTCAGTGCTAACTGTATATATGGCATATACACTCGTTTATATATTGAGTGAGACGTGGTAGCTTTGAAGTTATGGCGCTTGCTTTAGACGAGAGACCCAACTTCAGTCCGTAGTTTGGCACCATTTAAATTGTTAGAAACAATTGTAAGTGCTGAATTTACCACGAGTTCGACTATGAAGGAAAACTCGTGAGTAAACCGGTCCGTCTTATAAATATCAGAAAAAAAGTATTATTTTGGATGTGTAAAGTCTGCCAACACGCGCGTTTCGCTGCTTAAATTCTCTCTTTCTCTGATCTTTCAAATATTTGAGAGCAGTGAACATTAGAAGACTGCTGCTTTACTTTTACAAAATTCTGTTAATGAATAAAGATTGCGGGTGTAAGCCCCGCAATCTTTAGCTTCGATGGCAGGCACTACTAATTACTATACCAGGGCGCCTTGCTATTTATTATATTTAAATTCAGTTTCATATAAAAGTTTCCTGGAAAATATCACTTTTACCGAACTACTTATATTTTAATTTCCTTTCTGTTATCACCGTCCTCCACGTTAAAGTTAGTTGCTTTGATGTTCAGTAGATATTTTAAATACAAAAGACTGAAAATGGTTCTATTGTTAGATCGTTTACAGCGATACGTTGAGGTTGTAGGATTACAATGAACTCTGCAGCCATCGCGTGTCTAAACATCGCTGCACGCTGACCCACTTCATGGTAGATAGGGCTAGATAGCAATCTCATAAGCATGGGACGACTTCGACGGAATAACGAAAAGGCCTTTGTTGTTAGTTTTGATTGCAGCATGTTACGTCATGTCTACGATAACGAGCACCTTGTGTGCTCCTACATTTTTTTATTAAAATTTTTCTTACAATTTATAAGCGACTGTTGTTTTGTAATAAATTAACTCAAAAACTGTTAAAAGTCACGATCGCCGAGCGAGCCCAGAAAGTAGGCTCGTACCAATGGATTTTTTAAACACTTATGTAAGATGTATATCAATGGCTTTTACATAAAAACGGCGACGGGCTCACCACCTGTCGCGGAGTCCTAAAATAAGCTCAATTTTGTTGTTCATGAAATAGAGGCCAAAAGGACAAAATATTCTAAACCTCTGTTTTTAGTCTCTTAGAAGTTTAGTACACTTACAATTGTTTCTAACAATTTAAATGGTGCCAACCTACGGACTGAAGTTGGGTCTCTCGTCTAAAGCAAGCGCCATAACTTCAAAGCTATCATGTCTCACTCAATATATAACAAAAGCTGCAATATTTGTGCCCGTTTCTTGTTTTAACAATAAACAAACATTGTTAAAAAGAAGGCCAAGATGAAAATCTCTGACAAATAATAAAAGTTAGAGGAACTCTCCTCTTGGCAAAACGTGACGTATACCTGCATCAGGTAAATATAGATTGCCTAGATCTTTAAGGTTTTTAAACATTAATCAAGCTACTGTAACTACAAAAAAAAACTTTTTTTTGTACAACCAACATTCGTGTTTCCATTTACAAAAACTAGAACGTTATAGAGTTGACAAATGTTTGCATGTTGGTTAATCAATGTTTCGGAAAGTAAAATGGCGAGATATATATCCAAGTCGGTGAGTGCGTTGTGGTTTGTAAACACGCCATATTTCCAGCAAATATGAGTTTGCACGATTTGTAATCATACGCTCCTGGATTACCTTCGACATTCCTAGACGACATGTTTTTATTCGCATTAAGTTACTATCTAGTCTTTGTAATTAAAAACTTCCTGGAATTGCAGAGTTGTCACACAAATAAAGACCGGATTGCGACATAGACAGTTTTAATGGTGATGTTTGCAAGAACTTATCTTATAAAGAAGCGAAGACTATGTAGTCATGAGATGTAGTTATGATTGATACTCTTCATACTGCGTCAATATGTTAATCAGTAGCTATTACTTTTTGGGCAAAAGTAGAGTATACAGATAAAGACTACTAAAAAATTGTTAATAATATTCGCTGCGCTTTGAACTGCTAAATGTGACGCTTCTGTCAATATGGGCTAAAAATCTAACAAAAAGACGTGAAACAGGCAGTTAGGTGTACCTTTAATTTATTTCAATTGATAATAACAAGTTTCAAATTATTGCTGCACGTGCATGAGTAAACACGAGAGAGACAGGCGAATGCTTGCCGTCGAGATTATAAAATTGTTTAAATAAAGTTGTCTAAACATCTATTTATATTTTTATGGGAAAAAACAATACATACATACATACGGCCTCTAAATATCCACTGCAGGATATAGACTTCTCCCGATAATGAGGGTTTGCCATAATCGCCACGCTTGGAAAGCGGATTGACGATCGTTGTACCACACACCTCGCACCAATCTTTCAGAATACTATGATATTTACAAGGCTTTTCCCTTAGTTGCCTATTAGGACACCTACGGGAAGAACATATCTACATTCTTACGCCGTAACAACACGAATAGAAAAACATTACAATAAGCCTGCATAATTTATAGTACTACGTACATAACTAGAATATTGTCGGTTCTTATAATTTTTAATGATGTAGTGGTGATCATGAGGCAAAAGTATTGTAATCTCTTAACTATAAAGGGAACAGAAAAGAAAAGTTGAAGTGACAAAGAAAGATTTGACGTCTGTCAAAGTGTCAAGAGCTAAGTATATTTAAATAAATTTATTTTAATAATTTTTACTATTTTTAGGTTTTAAAATTATCGTAAAATGTTGATAAAATTTTAAATAAATATGATATTAAAAGGTTTTTATGATTTCAGATACATTTTTTGTCAATCGTGGTAATATTGTATTTCGGAGCTTGTCAACTGTCAAGGAATAAGTATATTTCTTAAATATTTGGAAAAACCTGGGAAGTATTTTAATATTCATGTAATATTCAATAATTATTTTACTTTTAGTGCGCTGTACGGCATGCCTACATCTGATCAAAGGTCTACACTCTGTGGTCCGTCCTAACTGATTGGAAGCGACGCAGCAGAACTTAGCAACTTTAAGTTTATTTAAGATATAATAATTAGTTTATGAATATCGCTCCTACCAACTCTCAACCGGAATTCCTACAATGTCGAAATTGTTCGGACGGTAGGCTTTTTAAAGGTTTAAAACGGCTTAAATATACATATTAGACGTTATCATCCACAGTCAATTTCGGTTTCACAGCCTCCCGTCCCTCACATGGCACAATCAGAGATATTAATCAAACCAATTTTCAAAATTTTTCGGACCAAATTCATTATTACCACCGTAATGTGCCAATACTTAGGAGGATTCCTAGAGGTGCGAGGATGCAGCTAGCTAAAGCTTTATCAAATACCATTCAAAATTGTTTTACTTTTAACACTGTAACTAGTTGGCAAAAATTATTTTACTTTGCATATTTTCATTTTCATTTTTACAAAACGGGACGTAAGTCAATTTCGTCCCAGCTTAAAAACAATTATTTTCAAAATTTTGATTCACTGATTGATACATCCATAGCTCCAAGACCACACAATTTTGATTTAAAGAAAGTTGTCGAGTCTTAAGTTATGGATGGTGATTTAAAAACGCATCGCGTATTTTATTTTCAGACGATATCCTGGCGCCTCACAATGCGGACACCCTTGAAAGCTTACATCAGAAGCATCCTAAGGCCAATTCCTCCTTGCTTCTACCGTCGCCTCCTGATCCTTCTTATCAGCCATTACAAGTTTCAGAAAAGATACTTTAGAGGCAATTATGTCTTTCTCAAATGGCTCTGCCGGCGGCATTGACGGAATTACGCATCAACATCTGAAAGATCTTGTAAGCGCGTCCGCCGGTGACGCCGGCCGAATTCTTTGGGCGACATAACAAAATTAAGTAATTTTATGCTTTCTGTCAATGTAAATCCAAATTTTGTTAAAATCATATATGGAGCAAGGTTATGTGCCTTTAAAAAAAAGATAATGGTATCCGCCCTATAGCTTTTGGTTCCACTTTTAGACGTTTAACTTCTAAATTAGCATGTAGGCACATAACCTCCGATCTAAAGTCAAAATTTCAGCCTATTCAGTTAGGCTTCGGTAGCAGAGGAGGTTGTGAGGCAGCTGTACATTCAGTGCGTACTTTTTAACGAATTGTCAAACAGATGTTCTCTTGAAAGTTGACCTTAGGAATGCCTTTAACTCCTCGACAGATCATCCCTGCTGAAGGAGGTTGCGAAACATACCCCGGAAATTTACCATTACGTTTGGCAATGTTACAGTCAAAACTCTAATTTATTTTACGAAAATCATTTAATTGACTCAGTTGTCGGAGTTCAGCAGGGTGATCCACTGGGCCCAGCATTGTTTAGTTTGGGAATTCAACCGATTTCAAAGTTGAAATCCAAATTCAATGTTTGGTACCTAGATGACGGAACCCTAGGAGGAAAGCCAGATGACGTGCAAAATGACCTTCAAAAAATTATTCAAAATTTTAAAAACATTGGCCTTGAATTAAATAATACTAAATGTAAACTTTTCATTTCTGACCGTTTGTCTTCTCATAGACACAGTTTGTTTCAAAATTTTAACAATATATCTCCTGGCATTAAAGTAACTGAGGCGGATTCTCTTTACCTCCTTGGAGCGCCGTTGGAGAGTATGAAACCTCTTTTGAAAGTAAAATTTGATCAATTTTTAGAACATGTTAATAAACTGTATAATCTAAATTCTCATATAGCGCTTACTATTTTAAAATATTGCGTTCTTGTTCCTAAATTTACTTATTTACTCCGCTCGAGTCCAGCATGGAAATGTTCTGATTTTTTAAAACAAATTGACCTTAATCTCAATAGCTTTGGAAAAAATTCTAAATTTATCTTTAGTCTTATCTAGCTGGACTCAAGCTACTTTACCTGTTAGATTTGGAGGTATCGGTATAAGAGAGGTTTCAAATATTGCGCTGCCGGCTTTCCTTGCCTCCGTACACAGTGTTCATGATTTGTCACGTAAAATTCTTAAGAATGATTTGGACTTGACCTTTGCTACCGAGGCAAGAGAAGCATGGTTACGTCTCTGTCCCGGTGAGGATATTCCACTGGAACCTAACTCACAAAAACGGTGGGATATCCCGTTGGTTCAGAACGTGCAGAAATGCTTACTGAACAATTTTCACTGTGACAGAGACCGCGCCCACTTTCTAGGTGTTTCGACAAAGGAATCCAGTTACTGGCTACATGCTTTACCATCAAGTAACCTTGGTATATTACTAGATAACGAAAGTTTACGTATAGCTGTAGGAATACGATTGGGAGCATCGATTTGTCAACCACATCGATGTCCTTGTGGCAGCGACGTCGACGAGTTAGGCCTCCACGGACTTTCATGCCAAAAAAGTGCCGGCAGACTGTCTCGTCACGGTTCCTTGAATGAGGTCATCCGAAGGGTTTGTTTCCATAAATATTCCATCGGTTTTAGAGCCTTGTGGAATATTTAGGGAGGATGGTAAGAGACCCGACGGCTTGACTTTAGTCCCTTGGGAGAGAGGCAAAGCTCTTGTGTGGGACGCAACTTGCGTCGATACATTAGCGGCCTCTCATATCAAGGGTACTTCGATAAGGGCCGGGGCGGCATCAGAGGCAGCTGAATCGGGTAAATGGCGTAAATATGAGTCTTTGAAAGGAGACTATATATTTGTTCCATTTGCCGTAGAGACAATCGGTCCCCCGCGCGATGCAGTTTCTAAAGGAATTGTATCCGCGACTTATCGTTGCCGCTGGTGACAAGAGGGCTGGTTCTTTTCTCGCTCAACGGTTAAGTCTAGCCATTCAACGTGGAAATGCAGCCAGCGTTCTTGGTACCATGCCACGAGGAGTAGGGCTCTACGATTATAATAGTTTTTAGTTAATAAGTATTGTAAATATTAACATAATTTTTTTTACCACTATGCAAAAATGTCTAGTTAAAGAAAGAACATGTCACATATTAATTAATCAAAAGTATTAAAGAGCATTGCAACTGGAGTCCCGCTCAACATGGCGTCATTGCTCGTTGACAAATTACAGACAATACACAATGTACGAAGATATCTAAACCAACGGATGTTGAAACATGAGCGATGGATGTCACTTCGTTTTTATTTATTTGTATATTTTGAACAAGAATTGGATTTTTAATTATCATATTTTCCACTTAGTTATCTTCATCAGATAGAAGTGGGCAATAGCCACCAATCAACTAATACGCACCACTTACGAAAATGACTGTAAAACCAGTTACTGAATTTAATTATAAAACTGTTTTACCTCGAATAAATAAGCGGAAAATAATGAAGAAATAGATAGGTACCCAAGGAAAGATTCCGTAACTTATAATTATTACAATTAATTTGATACAATAGCTGGAATAAACATTAAATCCTACAATTCTTGAAATGCCCTGCTAATCCGCGTCCTTTGCCGTACCGTATCATTTTAGCTTAGCTCGAATTCATTTCTCCTTTCATGTAAAAGCAGTGTCGCTGTGGAATTTGCTCCCGGTTGACATAAGGGCTTTAAGAGCCTTGAATTATAATATCAAACTATATAAAAATAAAAATGCATTATTTAGGCAATTTAATGGGAAAGATAATATTTGTTTTTTTTTTCGTAGGTAAAGTGTACATACATACACTACATACATACGCTATATATAATGCATATTTATTTATTATTTTATATAAATTCTGTCTTTTATCTCGATTCTTCTCTATTCGATAGGTCTGCCTGGAAGAAACTGTTATTTAAGCGATAAGGCACTTTGTACAACCACTTTGTAAACCTTTTTAAATGTATATTTATTTAATAATATTTTTGTTATGGCGAGTACAGTAAAGTGTATAAATAAATTAATTAATAGTTGGCGTTATCTTATTAATATTTACTGGCTGAAATGTCACGAATATTAATCTGTAATTTTCAAAAATAACAGTAGATGGCGCCAGTGCCAAAAAAGGCATAAATATAAGAGATTTAAAATTTCAACTGATGCGTGTAGGACACGATATCCTACTTATGTTATAAATGCGAAAGAAATAGAAATTTAGAATAACAAAAATTTTAATTATTGAACTTTCTGAATTTAAGGTGTTTTTGTTTTTCGCTTTGTTTATAAAACTGATTTTACAAAACTTTAAATAAGTTACGGGGCAACTTATACTTTGTAATGTAAAGTGAATCAATCATGTAAATTTTGACTTGATTCAGCACTATGTGTATGAATGCACTAGATAGTCAATGCTCAGTGTAAATGGCTCAGTATAAATAGGACGATGTTTTTGTACGAAAATAGGCAAGTCGGTTTTGAGAGACGTTTGTTTGAGTGTGTGTCAAGAATACGCACACATAACTATTCAGCAAAAGACAAGGAAAAATCTATCTCCTTTAGCCACCAATCAATTTTATTAGGTTTAGCACCGAGCGTTATCTATCTTATTCTATTCAAGCATAAAAACTAAACAGAGAGTTGTGAACTTTTAATGAAATTTGAATTCAAGTTACATCTGGTCAAATAACCTGTTCGGAAGTAATCTGGTAAGTGTGGGCGGTTTGTGGGCAGCATTCTGTTGAGAAATAGGTTAAGTAAGTTCAGATGCTTAGGCAATTTTAGTCCTTTCATCCACGTATCATCGGAACTTACTAAGTGAAACAATACCAACGGCGAGCCTTACAAATTCTATAATCTCCAATTTCGACTAAGATCACTCGGTGGCTTCATGTGACTAAGCACAAGTGACAAGCTTTCTATTATATGAATTATGGATGATTTGACACACTTCTTTTTTTTTTTTGATAAATTACAAATCAAAAGCATTTCTTGCATAATAATTAATAAAAAAGAATTATCAAAAGAAACTATATCTTTATTCCACGATATTAACCGCATGCGGTTGACTTATCCGTAACTCTGGAGTTCACTGCACTCGAGTACCCAGATAAGTGGAAGTTAACGTGTGAGAAAATAAGCAAATATAACCAATAGCACGTTGAACAACTCATTTGATGATTGGTATTGAAGATTAAACGGCTTAAAATCTCAAAACGTTAACCATAGGTACCTTCTCGATCAAATTTAGCCGGGTTAGTATTAAAAATATTGTGAGATCGTTAGAGTGTTCTATGTACAGAGTTATTTATGTTTTGTTAATAGTTTAAAAGTGTACTACATACTTTACGCATAAATTTATATTACTTGTTACAGATTATGACGATTTTCTCACAGTAGACCAAATATTAAGTCTAGAGTATACAGATATAGTTAACGAGGTTAAAAATGAAATATCGAAAGAGCTATATACTAACTCATCTGAGTGGAGCCAGGTTAGTCATTTACCAGTTGCTCGATGCTTACTTTTTACCTTACTGCCCGTCAATGATCTGCTTTTTCGTCTGGCCATAAATACTGTTACATAAAAACTTTTCTTTTTTTCAACTTTTTAATTATTTTCAATTTGGAACACGTATATTATTTGAAAACTTCTTTCGATATTGCACCGACGACATTGGAGTCTCTTAAAAAATCTTTGGAGCAAGTAGTGGCGAAATTACCTTTGGAAATAGTCCGTGACAATCAATAATCTTGGACTATCAATAATCTCGTGGTCAAACAGTGTAAAGGCCTGTATAAAGCAAAAGGAGTCCATTTCGGATAGAATATTTTTTTACTTTTTTGCTGAGACTAATACATGTGTAGGTACACATTTAATAATATTATATTACTTATAATATTATCAAAATGTATACCTACATATTTATTATGGCAACCGACAGACGGCAGGATAGACATACAACTAAAAATATCAATAAATATAAATAAATAAACAACTAAAATAATCCGACCGCACAGCAGCGTCTAAGATGCGAGTTTTCTGGGACTACAAGGTGATTGTGGCAAATCCTGCTAATAGAAGTGGCCTGTATTGCAGTAGAATTTAACGAACATCTTACAGAATGTGTGTCGGGATGCATTTTCTCTTGCATTAGTTATTTATTACTCTTAATAATAATATCCTTTATTTGCCAGAATGTAAGTACACAATTAAGGGATTATCTTTACATTAAACCATTACATTCTACTGCAGCGTGCAAAATATAATACATTTTTAAGCAATTTGATAAAAGCACGTATAAAATCAAAATACATATCAAACTATTTAAGATACCACCAAATCACAAACAGAAATAAAGACAGAGTAATATATAATAATAATATCATACAAATCAAAAAAGAAATTTATTCATCCCAAACACGCAGCTGGAGTATGAATTTTTAATTTTTTTTTTAAATTGTCTGTTATATAATGTCAAACAAAAAATAAATTAAATACAAAATATTCTTTAGAATCAAAATTAAAGTATAAAAACAATCATCTCAGTTTAGTACACTTACAAACATTACATTAAGTCCAATATTAACAATGATGGTACAAATTGTCATTAAAAAATCTTATGTATTACTGTTTCTATTGCCAGAAATAACGTACTAATAACGATAAATAATACCATCTACAACAGTTATTTGATGACGCAACGCCACCGTTGGCAATAGTGACCTTAATTCGGAATAGATCGGCGAACGCTACTCCGGCCTGAATTAATCACTTTATTTGCCACAATGTACCAGCCTGGCAATGGGAGCGCGTGGAACGGCCAAAGGATTGGCCGTGTCAATTCCATTGTATCTAAAGTGGAGCGTCTATTGACCCTTAAACTGTATCTGCATCTCTAAATTGCAGTCTCGTGGAAGTTAAGAAACAGAGCAAGACTTCTGAGTATGGTTTAATTTGCATTTTAATTGCATACTTTCTTAGATCTACATTAAGCATACAATATGTTAATATTTTGTTACACAAAACAATGTGTTTCGTGGCGGTAAAAGGATGAAATTAAATTTTAGGATCTTACTGTGTGAGAAAGTAAAAGAAAACTTTGTACTAAAATTATATTCTCTATTAGGTCGATGATCGCTGTGATTAAATTTTTGTTTCAAAATTGTAACATTACTAAGTAACAATAGCTTCATACAAATTTAGTGTGTGGGAGGACTGAACCTGGGGCACTCTCGCTTTCTCGCCCGCATCCCCAATCATTAATAATAATTATGTATTTAATAATATTATAATTACTGTTTTTAATTTTTATTTATATAAATAAATAAATACATAAATAGGGATACTATCCCATACATTGCTCTGATTCCTAAGTAAGCAGCTTAGGATCTAGCATTATGGAATCAGAAACAATGAAGGTACCACAAACACCCAGACCCGAGGAGATGGAAAAAAAAGAGTTTCCTAACTTGACCCGAGCGGGAATCGGACCCGGGATTTCAGAGCTGGCGATAGCGTGAAAATCGGTGTTTACGACCTCAATGGACGAGTGGCGTGTACACTACTCGTCCATTACAAATACTAGTAAGTAGCACGCGACCTACCACGATTAATACGCGACTTCATCACTTTATCCGTATCACATTAAGACAAATGAAATAAGAGACACAGCTGCGGTAGTCGAGCGCAGAGTTTTTGATGACGCAATGGTTTTGCTACCAGGGAACTAATCGTGAGTGATTCACTATTTATGTTCATACTCAAAGGTATGAACAGCGCACATACAGCGTACCGACCAAATTGCGAATGCTTCGTTTTGAACCATTCTCACAGTTTATTCAAGAAATGAAATCATTTATTCTTCGATATAATTAACATACATTGAAAATAGTCATAGTCACGATAGCCGAGTGGTTGGGTGGGCACCACCTGTCACGTATTCCCGAAAATATCATAGGTGGAAGGTGCGTCAGAGGGACTTAGATGTCTACACTCAACCTCTGTCTACCCTTTGTGTAGAATTTGGAACTTGTGGAATTGCGTGAAGATATTTATTATTTATATTTATACATTGAAACTAAGAGTTGTAGGTTCGAGTCCCGCTAGAGTCAAACATTTGTGTAATAAATATGAATGTCTGTACTTGAACCATGAATGTATATATGATATTTTCTAAAAAATGTATCTATGGAAGTATATTACACCGTTAGATTAGACACCAAAACCAACTCCGCTTCGGTAAAAATGTTTAATTCTAATTGTCTAGATTGGGTATTGGTAATACGTGTAAACTCAAGATGAACAAACCACACAAAGCTGTCACTAATTAAATTATCATGTTTATTTTTATATGCGCCAAGCGTTATAGGAAGTTAAATAAAGTTAAGATTACCATGATTACCACAACGCAGTATAGGACATTTACCAACCGACTTTTGTTTCTTATAAGAAATGTTACGGGTTTTTACTAGCGAGTTTTGATAAAAGTGTTATACACGTAAACAAAATAATGACTAAGATATATTAATAAAATGTGAAAAAAACACGATGAAAACGTATTTAATAATAACAAGGTTAACGACAAACTATGACAAATTTATTCATAAGTTTTGTTTCACAAAGTTTTAAGAAAACTAAGTAATAGTTCACATCTTCACGTTATAGTAGAAGTCCTATTCGTCTCGAATAAACTGAACGTATGGCGACAATATATAAAGTCATTATATCTACGGTCTATTTCCTTTATTGATGATGTCACACCCGGTGCAGCACAGCGGAACTCTGTTAAAAAAAAACCGCAGGTCCTTGACCGCAGTTAGAGTATCATAATATTTCCTTTCGCATCGGAATAAATATGTTATTGTGTCCAGCAACTTTGTCTACAGACTATCAACATAGGTCTCCCCCAAAGATTATCATAGTGTTGTCAGTCTGTGCGATGCCCTGCAAATTATGTAGGGCGTCACTGTATTTTGTCCTTCACGAATCGTCCTTAATGTCGGTCTTTACGTGGCTGCCTTTCGAGAATCTTTCTTTCCCAACGATTCTACGAGCTATATCCCACTGCCACTATCACGCGGAAAAATAAAAAAAAAACAATTTTATTAATATATTACGTTTATCTCAACTCGATTTGTTGCGTCAGTCAATTACGCAAGGAGATAAACAAAAGCTAACAAAGTGTAATGTTGCTATATATGTAACAAAAATGTTATTCTAAAAAAGAATTTAAAAAAACAGCCAGTGGCAGATTATTGATCTGTATTATATTTCGATGTTGAGTAGCGTCAATCATTTTGATAACTTCATGATCTTGATATCTTGACTCTAAAAACTCTCTTGGAGTCTAGCAAATAAATCCTTGGAGTAATAAAACTCTGATTTGGAATTCATCCAACAGCATCCTGAAATCTGAAGTGGGAAGGTACGAAACGCCAATATTGCGGCATTTTGTCACATGATGGTCAAATGGAATTATATATTAACCAGTATACAATGTTGGGAAAAAGTTTAAAATTATGTACTACTTATGTAAGACATGCTATTTAAATGTTACTAACGAAATTTACCATTACATTGTAATTGTCAAATAAATGAATAAAAAGACATTGAAAAATTTAGCTCTGCATTGGGGTCACAGCATTTGATATCTATATCAAATTTCTACAATATTGGTCTAGTGAATTTGTAGTAGTTTGATTGTGACAGATGGGCAGACGAACATGCAAATTATCCTATAAAGTACCTTTTTTATTAGACATACGGTACCATAGAAAACCTGTGAGCACCACAACAATAAAATTCTATTAATGCAGTAAATTTGTGGAAAGGAATACTTGGCTACTACAGTAATAATTACTTTAATCTCATAAGCTATAGGTGGTATTGTTGCCAAGTTCAGAATATTGTTCACAAATAGTCATAACACTGTCAGTTAACATAATAGACACCAGATCTTTATTTTCTCTCACTAAATTACTTCTCTGATCTGCTATTCAACTACTGACACAAGGAGATCTACAACATCTTACTAATGAAATACTTAATTGTTTGTGCAGTCATGTGATGACATGTGCTACAGGACTATATTGTAAGTGATATGTCTATGGGAGCATGGGACTTTGTTGCGATTCAACATGTCTGCAATGAATTCCCATTTAATATCTCATTGATTTCTATTAGATCACCCCTATGATATGATAAATGATGGTTTTTGTTTTCCAATGGAATCTTAACTGCAGTTTTGTGATTTACCTTTGAACTGTCTCTGCAGATGACCAATTCCAATTTCAAGGAGTGGTCTGTGTGTGTAAAGGGTTGCAATGGTTGCGACATGATGGAGTAGAGATCAATAACAGAAAATCCGAACAAGGCTGGAGAAATGATAGGTAAAAAGTGAGTTTATTTGTTATGTAATTTCTTCTACTAATTCTAATACTTCCTATAAATAAATAAATATCTTCACAAAATTCCCAATACAGGGGTAGACAGAGGACTAGTCTAGACATTTAAGACCCTAAAGTAAGTACTTCTACTATGCAGCTATTTAAAGCTGGTAGAGTGAAGACAAAGCAGATTATTTATATATTCATTTCAACCAACCAGTTTTTACATTCCTGTGACATACCCAAAGGTACCCGAGATACCCAAAGACTAATTTACAGTAAACAAATAAACATTCAAATAAACAGTCTTAACATATTAAAGTCTACAAGAGAACAACAATTAATTAAATGTTTATTTGATAAAAAAATATAATGAGATCTTATTTGAATAATTTTGCTAGTGCCCATGACTAATTATGTGTGAGTGGATTTTATAGGGTATTTGAAGGTATCAGGAGCTGACTAAAGCAATTTGTGTTATAAAATTTGCCATCAATATTAAGTTTGAAGATGTGATTTAGATGTGGACAGGCGTGTCGCTACCGGGAACAAAGTCAATGGTGCCCTGACTGCGTTAATCAAAAGGCAAGGCGTTGTGAAAAGTGCACACCTTGCAATACATAACGCAGTGTTGGTACCGACTTTGTTATATGGCAGCGAAACCTGGGTATGCCAGAAGAAGCATAAAAGCAGGTGAAGAAGCAGGAATGCAGTGGAGATGGGATCTCTTCGTAAAATGTGCGGCCTTACCATGGCCGACCAAAAGCAAAACGAAGAGATTTGCAATATGGCAGGTTTGAAAGATGACCTTGTCTCAAAAATGGATAAGGGCGTGCTTCAATGGTTTGGGCACGTTGAGCGAATGAGTGAAGACCGAATGGTGAAGAAAATATATAGCGCAAAAGTTAATATTAAAAGGTGTCGAGGTAGACCGAGACTAACTTTCGAAGACCATGTGAGCAAATTGCTCAAGAGGGAGGGTCAAGTGTACTCGGATACCTAGACGTGCATGTATGAAGAAGATGATGAATCTGAAAGAAGCGAAAGAAGTATGTAGGGATCGTGACACTTGGCGATCTGTTCTCTCTGGCTACCCCGTCAGGGATTGTGCGTGAAGATAAATAAAAAAAATATATATAATATATAATATTAAGTTTTGCATTATGAATAATGTTTAGTACAGACTAATGTTTTCTTGCATTTTAATTATGATGCAGTCACCTATGATAAACATATAAAGACGGCGACGAGCTCATCACCTGTCACATTGTCCCCAAAATATCTTCGGTGGAAGGTGTCGAAGGGACTTAAATGTCTAGACTAGACCTCTGTCTACACCTGTATTGGGGAATACGTGAAGATATTTTTTTTACCTATGATAAAAAAGGCTAGTTTTTATCTCAATCAAAGGTTAGTTCAGCGTGGATATAAACTGATGATATTGCAACATGTCACGGGTACAACCTATAATTTTTTTTTAAATTTATTATTAACTGTTACATAGTTTTTTAGCAGCCATCTCAAGCGATTAAAACACTAGTTAAGTTTATATTCCAGTCTTGTATCAGAATAGTGTACTTCGTATAACGATCTTACTAATTGGAGGTAAATATTCATATTACCGGAGATTAGTTACATAGTAATGACTTTTTGGGAAAAAAACACCTGCTTCTAATAACTACTTTCCCATACATGCTTCTTTTTTGTAATACAATACCCCTGATTACTTACTATAAATAAATTAAAAATATACTTACCAAACTTCTGTAATAAAACTATAAAAATTAAAAAATATTTAGAAAACAAAACATCACTAATTTACTCACACACACAAAGCTAAACAATGAAATGTAATGTAATGTAATGTACTCTGTACAGGAACACCAATATACCACAGAGTATATTTGTAGCATACAATCAAAGAGTAAATAATCACTGCATTCAATATAAAATATAGATGGCAAAACAAACGCTACAAGTGGCGACTCTATACGGAAGGTATATGAACTGAACGTGGTTATCTGAGAGTCGAAAAAGAATATGAGAGAACCCCTAAATAAAGCTATTGCACAAATTCGCAAATAATATGTTTATAAATATATTCTGAGCAATTACTTAAAAGCATAACGCCCATATTTGGACGCCCATAGTAACTATAAAATATAGACAAACAGTTTACAAGTTAAAAACCAGACAGAATGAGCAATGAATATAAAATGCATTGATGCAAAATAACGAAAAATAATAACGCTGGTAGTTACAATTCAATATGTAATATTTATTATTTCATATATGCTTTTTATTAAAATTATTTATTAGAAGAATATAAGCTGTACAGTCATTTTAGGAATAATTATAAAAACAACTTACTGAACGAATATTTCTAAGACAAAAAAAATTATCGAAACATACGTACTGATGTTCTTAAAAAAAGGAATCAGTAAACTTAAGATATATTGTAAATTATCTTGTTGGTGTAAATAAATCATAGAGCTGGATTTAAAGACTTTAACGTATGTACGACTAGAAGATATAGCGAAGTTTCCCGAGCCGAGCTGGATTCGTCGTTTGACCCCTGAGCCGAAGTTGAACATCACAGAGAGTCCATCTTTCTCTGTGAAGTCGGCCCGCTACTGGCCCCTTCGGTTTGGATGCCTTATTCCAAAATTGTCCACAATAAGCTAATAACGTTTTAATGGCTAGTTCTGAATCAAAATTCCCCATCTACACCATTTTGTGGGTTTTATACTCGTAACAATGTATGGCTCGTGTAATATTATCATACATTACTATCTTTGGCGAATATCGTTTGGTTATTCTGAGCACAAAGTACGCAATTATACTTGACACTTGATTTTGACCACGTTATTGATAAGTGACCTGTGGACGATAGACCCAACACTTCCTTTTCCTTTACAACATGGTTTCCATAGTTACAGGTTACCAGAGTTAAGGATTAATGAAATGTCCTCAATTATAATGATGTAACGCTTGAAATATGCATATTTTTTTATTTATTTATACTTTATTCATTACAATGATTTAAATCTATAAAAATACACATTCAGGTCATAAGTATTGTCACACAGTAAAAACTTTTCTTTTAGAATGCTGACCACGTAAAAGTTTATTGAATTCGAATTCCGAATTGTTCATGAAAATAAAACTGTTAATTTTTAGAATTTTACTCATTTTAAAATATGGAGTGGACGCTTAAAAAGATCGTGTTGCAGATATTGCGTTGCATCGTTGTGGTTACGCGCAAATTCAAATCTTTGAAGACTTAGGGCTTCGGGCATATCGAAGAAAAACAGCACATCGTTTTAATGCTCGACTAATGGACCTGAGACTGAAGAGATGCCGCGCTTTGTTGAAGCGGTACGCGGGAAAAAAATATCGGGAAATTCTTTTTTCGGATAAAAACATTTTTACCGTAGAAGAGAGCTACAACAAACAAAATGATAAGGTGTACACAAACAGTAGTGAAGAAGCGAGCAACCGTAATCCGCGTTTCCAACGAGGTCATTTTCCATCCTCGCTCATGGTTGGGAGTTTCTTATTGGGGCTTACACAGTAACAGTAGTACATTTTTGTGAGAAAGGTGTAAAAACGAATGCAGTTGTGTATCAAAATACAGACCTGATGAACCTTGTGGAACCTGTTTCTCATACCTTGTACAATAACTGGCACTGGGTATTCCAACAAGATTCGGCGCCAGCTCATGGAGCGAAGTGCACATAAGACTGGCTATCGGCGCGTGAAATCGACTTCATCCCGCACGAAGACTGGCCCTCCTCCAGTCCAGATTTGAATCCGTTAGATTACAAGATATGGCAACACTTAGAGGAAAAGGCGTGTTCAAAGCCTCATCCCAATTTGGAGTCACTCAAGACATCCTTGATTAAGACAGCCGCCGATATTGAAATGGACCTCGTTCGTGCTGCGATAGACGGCTGGCCGCACAGATTGAAGGCCTGTATTCAAAATCAACGAAGTCATTTTGAATAAACTTTAGTGTCATAAGAATCTATGTTTTGTTTAGTTCATTTTGGTATATAAACGGTTACATAATGAATAAACTTGTTTCAATTATTTTAGGTTAAACATGTGACAGAATTTATGACCTGACTAGATAAGTAATATAGTAATATAAGAAATTTGTAAATGTTTTTCTTTTTTTAAAAACGTTATAAGCTAGCGTTTAACTACAATCCCACCTGATGGTTAGTGGCGAAGTAGTTTTTGTTGGTAGGCACACTAGCTTAGAAGCTATTCAGTCTTCTCTTGAAGACAACCACATTTTAATCGGACGGAAAGACTGATGCAGGCAAATTATTCCAGTGCTTTGCTGTACGCATTATGAACGACGAAACAAAACGCTTCGTCCGAATGCAGGGTATATCCACAACAAAAAGATGGAAACCCGCCGTGCGTCTTGTTGTCTGATGATGGAAAGGGGAAGGGGGAATTAACTCCTGTAATTCCTTCGCAGGGCAGGAATTACATGAGTTAAAATGTTATATATAGATATATTCTATATATAAAATTTATATATAGAATATATCTAGTTATAGTCTATATATAAATTTATATAGAATATAATTAAAATTATATACTATGTAAATTTAATACTTAAATTATTATCCTTAAATATCTTTAGTATTTTAATGCAGACCACACTGAGGTTCTGTTGAAATTGTTGCTATCCAACTACTTGTAGTATACGCTTTATGCCCAATACATAATTTTAAACGTTTATAAGATTTATTTAATGATTTTTTTTTAATATGTGATGTTTTATTTTAATAAATAGAGGGATGTGCATAGAACTATTTCAAAAATATTTGGTTTTAATAATTTGGCAAATCTGCTAAAGTAGCGACATCCAAAATTTTTTTAGGTACTAATTAGATGGTTTCTTTTAGGAGTCAAATAAGAGGTGGCACCATAGTCTTATTAAAACATCACTGTAATTGAACTATCCCCGTCCTGCTCCCCGTGACGACGGATGCATCCGAAACATCGAGAAGTAAAAACCGTTTGTTAAAAACTAAATAAAAACTCCATAAAATCCAAAAATCATTTTATTTTAGAAATATAATACTGAATCAGATATATCAAATGATATCTTTATTAAATGTGACAATGTCATGCTAATTATATAGCTGCCTTCGCTTTCTTTGCACCCAAGAATACAATAATACCTGTCTGGTGACATGGTCAAACAATAAAGTATAAATAAAATAAATAAATATCTTCACGCAATTCCCAATATAGGGGTAGACAGAGGTCTAGACTAGACAATTAAGTCCCTTTGACCCACCTTCCACCGAAGATATTTTCGGGACAACGTGACAGGGGATGAGCCCATCGCCGCCTTTTATGTCCAAGCCAACGATATTAATTCGTACATAAGTTTTTAGAAAAACCCATTGGTACGGCCACTTGAGGATCGAATTCGGGTCTCTTGATTCGAAATTCCAACCAACCACCCAACCACTCGGCTATTGTGAAATAAAGTATAAATAAAATGTAAAATTAACAAAAAATTAAATAACACAAGTCCTACCTCAGTTTTAACACAGTATATTCTTTGAGATTACATTAGAAGATTAACTGTAGGGGGAATATTTGTACTCAAAGCCTCTCAGCAATAAAACAAAGTAAAATAATGCTTGAGTTCGAACTGCCCAACTTTTTGGTAAAAACAAAATAACATAAAAATAAAAATATTGTTACGACATTGAAAAGAGTATAGTAATATACTGCGAATAAAGAGCCCTCTCTATCCATTTCAGAGCATACTGTTTGACAATTAGCGCCACCTCAAGTTTGGTCCCGAATACACGTATAAATCGAAGTTTTTTTTTAAGACTTTAGTGTACACTGACTTGACATTGGCAGAATTCTGAAAAGGGAGGCCATAAATTTATGAAAGAAGAAGAAGACTTTAGTGCTACCTCTTATGTGGCCCATAATAGAAAGTCTAATTAGTACCTAAAAAAGTATTGGTGTCACTACTTTAAATTTTTTAAACTGGAAATATATATTTCATTTTAAAGAAGGATATACATTTTCTCAATTTAAAATTGATTAAATATTATTTCTCTTATTTCACAATAGTTATCAACTCAGCGTAATGCTGCAGAGACTGCAGCGCTGGTTTTCAGTTGGAACCTTGGTTTGAACCTTTGACTGTTTTTTTAATCATGATATTTAAATTTTGAAGTGAAACTTCTTTAGAATCGTTGTAATTTCAAACCGGATGCAACGGAAAAAGCGACAGATAAGATCACAAATACAAAAATGTGTACGATGACGCCATACGATTTTATAAATAAACTTTGTAATTATTCTACTCTTGTTATAATTTAAGTTAAATTAAGTTTAAATTATATGTATTCATCTCATTCTTTTGTTGATTTACTGAAGTTTCACTTCCATCGTGTGTGAATCGCACACATCAAATTTTTTTTTATTAATTTGTTAGTTAATGTAACAAAATTGTTGAATTTATTACGATGAAATTAAAAACATCAATTTACTTTCTCACACAAATGGCATGTTTTTAGAGTTGTTCTTTACATTTCTTTAACTTTTTGTACTAAGAGTAGTCAGCTCTGTAATGAAAGGCAAGAGCAAATTATAAAGTTGTCAATAACTTTAGATGTTTACCTGTGTATTTACGTACCATATGTACACGTATGTTTTTATTTAAAACATTATTTATTATATTCTAATTTGTTTTTTTTTGTCACAGTTTATCCCAATGGAATATAAATTCACAGTGTGCGGAAGGAGATAGATTGAAATGAAAGCATGAATGTAGATAAGGGAACCTGAAAGAGATGCTTCTTTAGTTAGAAGATTATTATATAAGTTTATTTAGATACGAGCATGTCTTTGTATAAATCTCTTGTCTATAATAGGTACAAAGATAATTCTTAATTTTAAGGTAGTGGAATGGCGTTTATTTTTATGAAATGTATTGGTTTTTAAAGCCAGAAGTAAGTCTGTATAAGCAATTTTATTTAATCCTGTCCCTTTTTAAATTTTTCTTTAATTTAATGCTAAAACTGTCCAAGGTGCTTTGCCCAATGTGTGTTGGTGAAATGTTTAATGAAACATTCATTATGATTTTCAACTAGACTTACAGTCGTAATTTTGTGTTTGTTTTGTTGCAAGATGATGAGATTAGACACATTTATTTTGTAGTATACTATGCATAAAAATAAAAAGAAACCGCCAAGAGAGTTAACATAAAAAATGTTAGACTCATCTGACAGAGTACTCGAACATATGTTAAGTATAAACGTAGTTTACGATAGCCGAGTTGTTGGGTGGTCGGAATTGCGAGTCGTGAGACCCGAGTTCGATCCCCAGGTGGCAGTACCAATGAGTTTTTCAATAAACTTATGTACGAATTTTATCGTTGGACATAAAAGACGGCGACTGGCTGACCACCTGTCACGTTGTCCCGAAAATATTTTCGGTGGAAGGTGACCCACCTTCCACCGGGGCTACCAAAGGGACTTAATTGTCTAGACTTGACCTCTGTCTGCCCCTGCATTGGGATTTGCGTGAAGATATTATATATTATTTATAAACGTAGTTAAGTACGAATCAGTACTATTTTTCATAGATAGCTCATTTTAATTTAAATAAATTCCATCTCGTGATTTTAAGTTCCATCTCGTGTCGTCAATCCTCTAAACGACGTTGCGTTTGCCACTAAAAGGTACAGGAAGAAATAAAGAGATGACGCTTAAGGTAGATTAGGAGGTAAACTTTACTATTATATTTAGCGCCATCTATTATCTACTGTGATAACTACTTAGCAGAGACACTATAAGCAGTAGTTTATATTTAACATTAATTATATAGCGTTCGTTGTACATCATATTTACGCTTGTATTATTACTGACATATAAATTACCTGACATGTAAATAATTTTAAAAGGTTTGCCGTCTGCAACAATTAGCACAATTTATTGTTAATTAACTAAATACTACGTAATACGTACTCATTAGTCAAACAAGTGGCGTCTAAGTACAACTTTCTAAAAATCAATAAAGCTTTCTATCACCAAGGTGGAATGAAAAATACGCATGCTTCAAATAAAGCTGTGTCACATTTTTCTTTCATATTAATGTACAAAAATTTTTTCAGAAAGAGACTGTCAGGGTAACATGTCGATACTGATTGTATGACTTTCTAGAAGAGATGTATAAACATTCCTGCGGTTCTACTCTTGTCCAGTAAAAGAATTCTATAGACGCAAAAGTCCTATAGCCTTAACTGAGCACTTTTCCTAACGTAGTCCAGACAACGTCGTGAGGAACAGGTTTTTTTTAGGTGATATTTTTTTAATTACTTACTTTTTTTAATTACTTTATTTAATAGTAAAGTTATTAAATTATCTTAAAAATTAACTTATAGAATAATCTATTTAGATTATTCTATAAAGCTTTCTAGACAGATTTTAGGACTATCCGTCAGATGGATTATGTAATAATACGGCCATTGCATTACCTGCATAGCCCATGCTATTTAAAAAATATAAAAATTTCTTCACGCCATTCCCAATACAGGGTTAGACAGAGGTCTAGATAATGAAGTCGTCTCGACCCACCTTCCACTGAAGATATTTTAATTTATATGGTCATGATTTAAAGATACAAATTCGCTGTATGAGTTTTAATTAAAATAAAATAAATAAATAAATTTCTTCATGCAATTCCCAATACAAGGGTAGACAGAGGTCTAGTCTAGACAACGAAGTCCCTTTAACCCACCCTCCACCGAAGATATTTTTGGAACCACTAGAAAGGTAGTGAGCCCGTCGTATCTATGTCCAAGCCAACGATATATATTCGTACATAAGTTTTTGTAACACTCATTTTAACAAAGAAAACCACTTATAAGCTTACTTAATTGAAACTCACGATAAAATAAAAGTCACGAAAGCCGAGTGATTGGATGGTCGGAAGTTCGAGTCAAGAGACATGAGTTCGATCCCCAGGTGGCAGGCTCGTACCAATGGGTTTTTTTAAAACTTGTTGGGATTGAACATGAAGGTGGCTCCAAAAGACTACATAGTCGAGATCTCTGTCTACCCCTGTATTGGGAATGGCGAGAAGATATTTTCATTTTTTATTTCGATATGGTTATGAAGGTATCCCACCATCTATGGGTAAGCGTTTTCACGGCTTTCCCTTAGTCACCTCTTACCAAACCTAGGGGAAGAGAGAGGTGGCATTATTGTTACACAGATACCACTATAGAATATGCACAGATAAAATTTCCCATAGCTCCTATGTGAAATTTTAATTTTAAACTATGTAAGTAAGATTTTAATAATAACTTAAAAATAATATGGATAAATATATTTTATGAATAAATATAGAGAAACGTTAAATAAAATCTTTTAAATTGCATAATAATAAAGAAAGAAATGTCCCTTAGCATGTGTTTCAGTTCTCAAAGCCCGAGCGTTGTTTTAACGAGCTGTCATACATAAACTGGGGCAGGGCAGGCAGTTCTGACATGGACATAGACTATCTCTGGCTTATATCTATTTCGGCGGATTGCGCCCCATCTCATTATTTTATTTCATGTTATTTTATACTTGTATTTCTCGGTGTGTTTGTTCTTTGACAGTGGCATTAAAGTATTGCTGCTTTTTAAAAAAAAGGAAAGTAGTCATGTTTTATGTTCTTTAATGTATTTGCAAAAGTTTAGAAGTCTTAACGTTAATACATATGTGTTTTAGTTGATGTTTAATACACGTACATATTATTTTTTGCAAAATGAACAATGTTAATTTGTAAGATTCAATTACTATTTTTTTATCGGGGGTAATTAAGAAGAAACGACTATCATAGCTTAACTATATATGATCTCATCGGCATCTATGTAGCAGTTCTTAAAGAGAGGTTTTGCACATGTTTTGTTATTTTAACCTACTACTGCAAATTCTTAAGGGGTTCTAGTATTCGCCCGTAAGCAGTATAAAAAACCATACAGTTTTGGCGCCACTGCATAATAATTAATTTTTATCTCAGTATTCTTTGAGGTAGGTATTGTCGATATTATTAGCCGGTAGCCAATGCGATTTTTTACGCTTTTCTTTTAGTCGACAGCCACGGCAGGAAAGGGGGCTGTAAATTCTAACGCTGATACAACTCGGCTATTAAAAACATTTTTTTAATTGGGTCGCCTTCGAAAAGAACATAAAAAAACAAAGAATAACTTTCTCAGTTAAACTTATTTCGACTCGGCTCCAGGCGTTGATAATTTGTATTATTTGACATTACAATTATATTCAGTTAAGGTAGGCGATTATATCGGCACCGTCTTAACATTTTCTTCATTCTATTAACCACTACCTATTTAGGTAGTGGTTAATAGAGATATTTAATTTAAATTAATAAGTAACTAGTGTAGCTAAGAAAGCTTTTCTTTGCTTTTCTGTTGTTTTCTTTCTTTTTTGCACATGTCCAGCCAGAGGTAGCCCGAGAAAAAGTATTTTCACGGCATTCACAATACTAGTGTAGACAGAGGTAAGACAGGAGGCAGATAGCTTATGTTATAACGAGAAACGGAGCCTACTTTTATTTTTTTAAAGTAATTGGGGTTCTGTATTAAGTTTGGCGGCAGCTAAAAAACTCCATGTCATTCCAAGTTTTGGGGTAGACGGTGGTGTAGACAATTAAGTCTTTTTGACCCACCTTTCACCGAAGACAGTCTTTAGTTAACTCAAAACTTCGATGTACCAAGAGTGTTTAAGGCACCGCTAAAGAGACTAGCAGTGTCCAAATTTTGATTGAATTCATTGAAAAATACGTCAGTCATAATAGGTCATAAAGGTAGGGTTAGATGCATTTATAGATACGGATATTTCTCGGAAAAAATACAGTGACTTTGAATGTTTTAGTAGTTACTTTTGACAACAAGCAGTCGTTTATTATTGGACAGTATAGGTTGCCACCCGATTTATGAAGAACTGGCCTTTCATTTTGTTAACCTTTGCAATACTAATTAATTTATATTTTCAAAAATAAAATACTAGTTTTTTAAAGATTCCAAACGAATTGTCGATCGCAGTACCAGACACCTTGCGTATTAGACGCTGCTCCTCTCCAGTCTATATCCGAAAAAGGTTCCAAGTTAGTCCCATTGCTTCCAAGTTGGTTTACCTAATCATCTGTCTATATTATGATAGAATCTCAAAGATTTCTTGGCATCTTAGATGATTAGGTAAACCAACTTGGAAGCAATGGGACTAACTTGGAACCTTTTTCGGATATAGGATATATCCTTTTTCGGATATGATTCACTTCCCAAATTTTATAAGCTTTTTGAGTTTTTTCAGGTCTTTTTTTATTTCCTTTACTTGTTTGCGTTTGTATGATCCATAGATTTACCTATGGCGATTTTGGTAGCAATCTGCACTCCTTAATAGTAAGGCAATAATATACGACACGTCGACAGTAACCTCCCGCCAGTTTTCGTATCTTTTAAAGCGGGTTTTGAAATTATTTTTTCAAAAACTTTTTAACGCATAACACAATTTTAACTTTCTTCAATTAAACCACCATTTTTATAAGTTTTATTTAAAGTGTCATTGATGCTAAGAAATAAGATAGGCTTTTAAAAAGTTTTCCAGGTATTTCGTAAATAAGTTTTCTACTATAATTTAGTTTTACAATAGGAATTTACTATATATACGAAATTCCTCTTTTGAAGGCTGTATAAATTAAAATCATGTTAAACTGCAGTGTTTCTTGTATATAAATTTTTGCAGTTTATTTTCTCTTTGATTTTGGGGTTGTGATTGTTTCATAATTATGTGTTACCAAGAAGAAACAACAATCCATTTAATTCCTTGGATATTCTCCAAAATTGTGCAGAAAATAAATGGAAAAAATTACTGGAAGCCATCAGTGATGTTTTTTACTATTATCATATTGATGTTGATATGAAAAAACCATATTTTTTAAATCGTAAAACAGTGTTGAGAAATTGGCAAATAATTGGAGAACAAAGAAATTAAAAATGAAAACCAAATGCATTCTATTCTAAAATAAATACTTTTAGATTTTTCACTTTATTTTTGGTGATGATGTAAAATTAAATTAAAATTAAATTAAATTTAAATTCAAACATATCATACATTGTTAAAGTATGTGTTTAAATTACTCTTCTTGTCTTAAACTGATGTTTGGATCTCATTCAGGTCCTTTAGCAAATCCTAATTGCAACAATTGTCCTAATAAATTATGGCTTTTAAGTAATTATACCGCCTTTTTTATACTTTTTTCAGCTCGGGAGAGGAGATAAGCCGACGAAGGAATATCTAGATTCACTTTAAAAAATCCTTAATACTTTAAGCACGTATAGTCGGCCATAATAATGCTAACTTATTGCGAAAAGCTCTCAAAATACATAATTAAAGTCAAGGAACGGGTCACGTGGCATTTCCTTGTGCTTGGAAAATTCTGGATTGAACAAAACTCGTATTTGATTTTTAAAAAGAAAGCTTTCAAAGTTTGTTTATTAAACTTGGCCGTCTGTAATGGTTTCTTGAAAGTTTATGTGAAGCAATCACCCTTCCCTTAGCATTTTGTACGGGTTCATTGTTATTTATATCGATAACTTAATCGCGCGTACAATGAACTGCTGTTTCGCAAGTTGCTTTAAACGTTTTGACAAGCATACACATTTACATGATGTCCCCGACTGCTCATCGAGGCAGAAAACTTACAATTAATATTAAAACATGCGCAATAAAATAAAGCCAAGCAGTCGGAAAGTATTCGCGTCACTCGAGCAGTGCTTTTGACATGGCTATTATTTTACGAGCACCGTGAAATTAAAAGGAATTAAGAACCGCGTAATAACCATACAGATCTCTGACTTGATACAATACACTTTAAGTTATTATTTGTGTACCTTATTACCCCCTAGAGTTTGAAAATGCTCATCTATGTCCTAGGCGATGAGCAGGACGATGCAAATGATGAGAGCGTCGGGTTTTTGTTATACAAAATGTAATACGGGTTACATAAATTTAAATGTCGTGTTTTAAAGAAATATTTTAACCATATTTCAATATAAATAATACATGAAAAAGGACCTAGCAGTTTTATGGTAAAAATTAAAACATTTTTTTTAAACTTGTACTTTTGACTTGTCGTTTTTCATAAATTAATATTAATAGTTATTATGAGAAGTAATAGATTTTTTTTCATCCAATATTAGGAGGACGATATGCATATATCTATAGTACATAAAATCCCCGAGCATTCTCTTTACAATCACCCCGATATTGAAATGTGTCTATATATACTCGAAATTTGTTATCTTTTGCATTCGTTACTTGCATATAAAGTACTCACATATGTCTATGTATATTCTGCATTCAATTCGAGTCCGTGAAAAAACTATTAAACATTTTTTTTATGATTCTCAACGATTAATTCCTTGTTCGATTCGACCTTTCGTCACATGAACTATTTTAAACTTGTTTTTCTTCACGCATTTCACAGCAATTTCAGTCCTTTCGACCAAATTGTCGCCGGAGAATATCATGGTACAACGGAGCAGATGGTGAGCTTGTCATCAACTTAGAATTTAACCACGATTATAAATAATTCATCACACACTTATTAAAGTGGACGTGTTTACCTCCCCTCTCTCAAAAAAAGGGAATGCTTCATAGAGCACCACCAGCCACCAGGAGGTGGTACTGCCACATTTAAGGTGCGGAGGGCAGGGAGATTGGCCAATTATACTGACATTACCTTCCGTTCGTGACCTCATCTTTGCGATGCGGGTCCCGTCTGTAAATACCCGACAGGGAGCATGGCAAATCCTAACACCAAAGCCCCAGTCCACCAGTCTGCTACCACCGCTGCATTTGAAGTAAGCTGATCAAGCACCGTTAGAACAACCACATCAGGTCTGCCATTATGTCACTTAGGCCAGGCCTTGAAGGTCCTCTAGGTTCAAGTCAATACTATTAAGCCTTTTTTAGAGGAAGCTTCGAACGTATTTTATTTGTATTATAAAAATACCCTGTGATAAATGGTTATCTTTTATATATTTTTAAAATTACAAATCTTTATCATAGTAATATACATATTAAATTATTTTATGGAATTTATAATAAGTCACGATAGCCGAGTGGTTCGGTGGTCGGAATTTCGAGTCGAGAGACCCGATTTCGATCCCCAAGTGGCAGGCTCGTACCAATGAGTTTTTCAAAAACTTATGTACGAATTATATCGTTGGCTTGGACATAAAGGCGGCGACGGGCTAACCACCTGTCACGTTGTCCCGAAAATATCTTCGGTGGAAGGTGGGTCGAAGGGACTTAATTGTCTAGACTAGACCTCTGTCTACCCCTGTATTGGGAATTGCGTGAAGATATTGATATTGATATTTTTATTTATTTATTTTATTTTAATAATAATTATGTATAAAACAGAGCATTGTTTTATTTTCATTATTTTTTCTTTCATGTTTTTAATCTTAATATACATTTTATTGATAACTTGTATTTGTTTTCAACATTTCATCCTAACATGTTTTACGTAGAGATAAAGAGGATTGAGGCAATGCAGTGGCCGCTGGGGGCGCATCAGCATCTCCTCAATTTCACTTCATCATTCCGTCCTATGGAAGCAATCAGTCCGAGTGCACGTATCCACTTGCGTTCGTATGTAAATGCGCTTGCTCCGACCAACTGAGTTTTCTAATGTAATTGACAGCTAAAATGGAATTGTTTCGACCACCTTCGCAATCTATGTGTACAATTTAACGAAGGGTTTTCCCCTAACAAACTTTAATACATTCAGTCCATGGCTTATTGTGATAACAATATGGATTTTAATATTGAGGAAGATGAATCTTGTCGTGTTGTAATTGATTTCTGATAAGATCTATTGACAGAAAATTTCAAAAAAGTTTTAAATAATTATTCAGACTTTTGTTTAACAGTCTATATATTATTCTCTTGTAGCCAATAAAAACCTAATTTAAAAACTACTATGTGTTCATGCACGAGGCCCTAATAATTGCGGAATATAGGCCTTTCCCGTAGGGGAGGACTTTGATGATCTACGCATGCACTCACAATTCCTGTGACAACCGTAGTATGTCTGATACTACGGTTGTCACAGGTCACCTTAGACGACCGTCACCGATCTGATGAATTTTTGGTCTTTTTTTCATAATGAATATTCCGTCACTTGTTTGTAGTTACATTTCCAAAACTTGTCCCATCGTCGCCTCTCACAACTCCCACAGGTAGAAACGGGATAGTATATTCTTACAAGGAGATCACACAGCACTAAAGGAAAAGACTTTATAATTTCATCCGCTACCATTTGATGCCGGGATAGCCATTTCAAATAATACTAGACCAAAATATGCAGAGGATTTGCCATAATCACTACGCTTGGCAGCGGATTGGCGATCACAGTGGTAGACCACTCGCACCTCAGACGCTGCTGCCCATCTTTGTCTGATTATTTTGGTCTGATATATTTTAGAGTTGGTTATCCCCCCATCTATCCATGGTTACCATAACGTTATTCAAGGCTGTTTCCCTTAGTCGCCTCTTACGACACCCACGGGAAGAAAGGGAGTGGCAATATTCTTACACCTTTACCCGACGACCAAGTTAACAATAATTATTGTATGTCTATTCTACATCTACTAAAATAAAATTATTGTTTTTTCTTCTCTTTCAAGGCTTTTCTATATAAAAAAAAATGTTTACTATGTTTTTAGTGTGGAAGAATGTAGGTACGTACTGAGTCCGGCAACACGTTGATATTACAAAATTTTAAAGGCCCTTTGATAGGCCCCAAACCAGTGCCCGCGGTATGGTTGTCGTGGCTGTGCGACTTAGAAACCGTGCTTTGTGAACCATAACCTTGGTGAACCATAACGAACCCACATGTCTCGTCTAGCTTAGCGGGATAGTGGCCGACCCGAAGTGGCCACTCGTAGTCGGGGGTCAGCCCCCCAAGATCAGATCCGTCTTCCTGAGCCCCATGGTCTCCAAGTGGCGGACTAGGGGAGGTTCTTCACCCTTATTGGTTTGGAGGCCAAGGTAGAGGAGATTACTACGTAACTATACTACTATGTATGTAGTACAGTGGCATCAATCATCAGCTGGGATTCTATTTCACTGTGTCCTAGACGTAAATAACAGAGAAACCTGCAAAAATACTTCTAAAATTTATAGGAGTTTTTGGTGCGACTTTCTTGAGATTTTATCGTCAGATCACAGAAGAAAAATTTTCGAAATCGATTAACGTATACGTAACGGAGTTATAATATTATTACCTAATAGAACCTCCTCCTTTTCTTTGGTTTTTAGTTTAAGTCGATAAAAAATAAACAGGTAACGAAATTAGTAATATTGTATATTTATATTACTAAATTTAGTTTAAGTAATATAATTATTTAGTATATTTCAGCATTATCATCATTCTCAAAAGTGAAGTGCAGAATTGATCATGGCGCAACAAGGTATTAAAAAATTAGAATACATTTTATAACTTTATGTGTAACTCAATAATAAATTAGTTAGTGTGCAGCGTCGGCTTAAGAATTTACCACGTCTTTTTTTCATTGGGTATTAAATGGCAGGATAATCATCTCGGAAAGTACTGCGATCACCAATCTGCTTGCCAAACGTGTCATATCGTACTTACTCCAATTTTTATTAGAATCAAGGCCTTTATCTTGGCAGTGGACTTTAACTGGCCGTTAAAGTTACTTAACTAAGTAAGTAAACAAAATAACATTCTAGCTGTGGCCCGCAAATTTGTTTATGAGTTAAAAAACTTATATTTAAGATATCAAATAAGGCTCGGGATGTTTAGCAACAGAAGGCAAATGCCTAGTACTTCCTACCTTTAACTAGTACATTAGATTAATTTTTCAAAACTCGATGTGGTTGTGGTCGCTGCATTACATGAAGCTTCTTTCCACTTATAACTAACTAACGGACTGCGATGAATGGAAAGTTTTGCTTCAGAGAACTATCAGTTGTTCTCCCGAGATTCAGTTCCATTTCATCGTATTAGCAGATTGGATAGCCGTCAGCCATGCTATAAAACCGGGACCGTGAAACGTTTCAAATCCCTTCATTGACCACTCCTTTATCGTTTCCAGTTTTAGTTTTACTTTTAAGAAGGATTGTTTTACGTTGTTTTACCATATGAAATTTCCGTATGACGTCCATAATTATTTTTTTGCTGTTTCAAATAGAATAATTCAAAGGCTATTTTATTACTAGAAGGTGGCAGTAATAAGTAACAGCGTGTTACTGACCGAGACGACTTCGAGACAGAGAAAGAGTCAAAAATTTTTGAGAGTTTTTTACCAGACCACTCAATCTCTGAAAAGTATTTTGGTATAATAATAGTTTTATGCTTTCTTCATTACAGCAGATTCATTGTCAACTATTTTACTTACAACTTTCATAATCACCATAAAATAGGATATTTAGCCTCCTGTATCCTTTGACTTCTCACTAGGTCATCACAATTTGAAAAAGATGATTCATGATATTTCATAATTTCTTTAAATATTTAATAAAATATAACACAAAAATGTTTAATAAAATAATTTAATACTTCAAAGTATTCGTTATCGATATTGATTCAGTATGTGGTCTTTTAACTTTTTAATGGCTCTTTTTATCTGTAAACATATTTTAGTGTTAGAGTTTTTGCCTTCCTTTATTTACGATTTAAAATAGAGAAACACAGCGGGCGGAAAAAGGGTGCGCTGGCAGTCTCACTCACTTTATTACTACAATGACTTGACATTTATTATCATTTATGAAAATAAATTTAATCCGGCGGAAAAAAAAGGGAAAAAGTGAATTAAGAGCAGTCGACCGCGAAGGGAGCATGTTTAATTGTGTAATATATTTCCAGTTAGAGTCGGCTGTTCGTTGCACTATTATAATAATAATTTGTGTCAACAAATAGGGTACTTATGAAGTTTATATAACGAGTTATTCTTCTTCCACCTCACAAATACCTTATATGCCTCTTTTTAATGATGAATTTTTAAATTACACTCCTTTTGTATTATTGACATTTATTGTATTAAAATTAACGAAAATTCCATATTCTCACGCAATCCTTTATTTTTCCGTAATAAAAACT
This sequence comes from Sericinus montela, assembly GCA_029286605.1. NCBI lineage: Eukaryota > Metazoa > Arthropoda > Insecta > Lepidoptera > Papilionidae > Sericinus > Sericinus montela. Next base: position 1,871,231 of record JAGSMR010000049.1, read on the forward strand.
ACTTTATGTCCCCTCCAAAAATTCAAGACAACTAATCAAAATTCTTTAAGCTAAATTGCAACTTTTAGACTTATATATAGATAGCTTTTTTGCTTTACCACACTTTTATCTATCTCTGTGATAAATTTCGTACAAATTCGTTCAGCAGGATGTAGGTTCTTCCGTCCGTATCCATTATCATTCATGTTGCATTTTTAATACGCTACTTGTGTAGTAATACTAATTTACAACATATGGTATTCTAACAAAAATTAGGCAGTAGGCCATCTACCTGACATGTTATTGAAAATAATTTTCGTCGGAGTATGGTTCTAAAGGTCTAAAACTAGGTCTAGTGCAAACCTCCGAATACCCCATTATTGTCAAAAACAATTATTTTTAGATTTAATATAAAACTAACAAGTTTTGGAAGACTATTTATTTTTTTATTTAAAACAAACGCTATGTCCACTTATTTCAAGACGTGTCAGAAATTAGAGTTTTAGTGTAGAGTTTTTACTACAGCTGATGGAGAGAGAGAATCTTTGTCTTCTTGACTACTAGTATATTCACCATCGAGGCAATTGAGTGTAATGACGTGCTTTTCTAGTGATCCTGACTTAATAGCTACGGTCGTCAGCGAATTGAAATCAGTGTACTGGTCATTAAAGTTGATCCCGTAGCATTTTCAGTTCAGTCTTCTAATATAGCGGTGGAGCATTTCGAGGATACGCCATTCTGTTTTACATCTTCCTACTATTGAATAACCATTGACATCTAATATTAAACATAGGAGACTTGTTGTATAAACCCTGAAATATATATTCTACTCTACTCCAATGACGAGTCGATAACCGAGTTGGTAGTGACTTGGCCGTCGTAGCTAGGGGTTGAGAGTTAGAATCCTGCCAGGGAAAAACATTTATTTGATGAATTTGAATGTTTGTACTCGAGTCATGTACGTTTATATGTATTATTATATATTTATCTATGTAAATATATATGAATACATAACAGTATTGTACCATCAGCTTGATCATTAAGACGGCGATACTTCCGTGAAAAGTGAGTCGAGAAGACATTGTCTAGACCTTTGCCTATCGCCTATTGCATACATATTACATTACCGCATAAATTTTAACTTAGTCGGTTTTGTCAGCCAATAGCGGTATACGGTAGTCTTTAAGGCTTGTAGTAGGTTTGTACCCTTGGAAAGAATATGAGAGGCTTCTTTGAATTTAGTATTGTCTACCTATGGCTTTGCGATTTATAGAATTGTTTTGAAGAATTACTTTTACTGATATTAAAAAAATCTTTTTGATTACTTTTTATAATAAATAACGGTAAAATCAGTCGATTTAGAGTGAAAACTGGCTACATAATTCAGATAATTATTGACACATCAATAACGTATATAGTTAATAAAAGTAAAATGCTTTTCTGAAACGCATTTACAACTTTATTCAATGTAGTTTTGTTTCGTGACCGTCTCATGTTCGTACGGTTTAGCACCTTGTAAATCTTATAGTAAAAATACAATGTTGCTACCACTGTTTCGGCTTTCTACTGGAGAAACACATACTTATTAAAGACATGGAATTTCGTAATGGAAGGACGTTATTATTTTAGGAAATCGTTTTAGGTTGTTAACTAACTTCATTGATTTGATTTTAAATACAATGTCTATATTTTGAACACATACGAATTTTTTTTATTGAAGTGAAACTTCTTTAGAATCGTTGTGATTTCAAACCGGATGTAACGGAAAAAACGACAGGTAAGAGACACAGATATAACAAAGAATGAGACAGTAATATGCATACTATTTTATAAATAACCTTTGTAATTATTTAACCCTTGTTTCATCTCATTCTCTTGTCAATTTACTGAAGTTTCACTTCTATCGTGTGTGAATCGCACACATAATTTTTTTTTATGATCACATTTATGTTTTTGGGAGCGGACATTACGAGTACTCTTTTTTATATCTTAGCCGCTAAGCAGAACTGAGATTATGGTTGTGTTTCGTTTGTTTGGGGTCGTTGTTGACTTGACTAGACTTGAGATATAGATGCCATCGATGCAATACAGTTGTTGTATGTCAAATGTAAAAAAACATTATTTAATTCTCACAAATTTGTAAGGTATTAAATAAATGGGCAATTAAAAAACTCAACTGACATGGTTGGGATTCGAACCCCCGACCCAAATTTCGAATCTCTCTCTTTTTAAGTCTCTGCGAGATTTTTGACGACATCTATTATTAACTATGCTAACCATTAACTCAATTTCCTGCTTTTGCCGTTCCACGGGTTGTTGTTGTAATTTGAAACCGCCACACCGTGGTTTCGCTCTTACCCCTGTGCCACCGTGACCCTTTAAAGGTATTTAAAAAAATGATATCTTTATTTTTAAGAATTAAAAAAAAATACGAATTAAAAAAATACGAAGAAATAAAAAAAGAAGAAAAAGAAGCATTGAAATATTTGGCTACACTATTATACATCCATTGAAATATACACGGTAGATCGATATATAGAATAAGAAATGTAAAAAGCAAAGACTACAAGTAAAATTATATATTAATCATGTTGAATATTCTCAAATTGAAGCACTTGATTTGAACCATATCTTTTTTGTCGTATAAAACCAAGTCGTCGTTATCCCCGGGCGCTGTTTAATACGACATTTTAAAGCTTGAAGGTCCGATTTACAACTCGGCCTTCAGATGAAGATTGAGCCGGGAGCTCTAACAGTTTTTTTGTGTAGGTGTAAATCTTAAGGCGCATTTACGAGGTTCTAAGTTTAACGTGCAAGCGATAAGAGTCGACGTTTATGTTATACATAAAATAATAAATATATAAATATCTTCACGCCATTCCCAATACAGGGGAAGGCAGAGGTCTAGACAATTTGAGTCGTTTCGTCGCACCTTCCACTGATGATATTTTTGGGACAACGTGACAGGTGGTGAGCTCATCGCCGTCTTAATGTCTAAGCCGTACATAAGTCTTTGATAAATCAATTGGTACGAACATGCCATCGAACTTGGGTCTCACGACTCGAAAATTCCGACCACCCAACCACTTGGCAGTTGTGACTTATGTTAAACAGACGGGGTATATTGCAGCTAAATAAGCAACTTGCCGTCTGATGCGTAATGGAATCCTCTTAAATATTCTTTGACAGATATTAAAAGTGGAAAAAAATCGATACTCTACGCTAACCAAGATCGGCGAGCCATATACTTTCTTCAATTTTATACTAGTTTGTATAAAATTAAAACCTTTTATGCCTTATATTGTATAACATTACTTGATGTTTATGAGGCTTGGATCGGAACGGTTACTAACCAACCTTGCTTTTCTGGTAAACAAATTGAATGTACGAATGTGCTCACTTTTCGTATATTAAGTTTTTAGTAAAAAACAATCTTAAACCACGCAGAAAACTATGATACTAACATTATAAACAACGTCTAACTTAATTATTTAAAATCGTATTACAAAACGTAATAAATATCCTATTATATACTGAAATTCTATTCCAGATGAAGTACATTGTAATAAAGTTTATGATGTTCTGTCCTGACACTTGTGATTTATTTTGTTTTGGGTTTTTGGAACTTACAATTCTGAATAGCTCTTTTATAATGTTACTTACAAAACTATATATAAGTCACGATGGCCGAGTGGTTGGGTAGTCGGAATTTCGAGTTAAGAGACCTAAGTTCGATTCCAGGCTCGTACCAATGGGTTTTTCAAAAACTAAGTAAGAATTATATGGTTGGTTTGGACATAAAAACGGTGACGAGCTCACCACCTGTCACGTTGTTTCGAAAATGATAAATGAAATGTTATTAAATATTTTTCTGTGGGTGAAAATAATGATTGAACTGAAGTCCTAATTTCCTATGCAGTTCCTGTTCGTGTGCTGTTTCATCTTCAGACGTCAAGCAGTTTTACATTATTTCGTCATTAAACGACGCGACGGGCTCACCACCTGTCACGTAGTCCCGAAGAATATCTTCGGTGGAAAGTGGGTCGAAGGGCCTTAATTGTCTAGACTAGGCCTCTGTCTACCCCTGCATTGGGAATTGTTGAAGATATTTAATTTAATGTAATTTGTCATTAGACAGGTACTTATAGGTATATTACTTTATATATAAACAGATACTTATAACTTTAGTGACATATAAAGAAAAAACAATGGCCCAAAGTTTACTTAAAAAAGTCACGATAGCCGCGTGGTTGGGTGGTAGGAATTTCGAGTCAAGTATCGATGGCTTATTTTTTTCAAAAAACTTATGTACGATTGGTATCGTTGGCTTGGACATAAAGACGGCGACGGGCTCACCACCTGTCACGTTGTCCCGAAAATAACTACGGTGGAAGGCGGGTCGAAGGGACTTAATTGCCTAGAATAGACCACTGTCTACCCCTGTATTGGGAATTGCGTGAAGATATTTATTTATTTATTTTACCAAAAGTTTAGAATAAATCGAAAACTGTGATAGCAAGCAAGGAAATTCGCTTTCAAGTTCCTACTCTTTCTGTGTAGGTACCTTTCGTCATAGAAATATACAAATCTGTCTGTGTACTCCGGTATTGCTCCGGGAATGGGGTGACATATTTTTGATTTATATTATATATTTTGTGTGAATTTTATCAATGGTTTGAACAATTTATCAGAAACAGGCCTATCATTTATTACGTTATTCTGTATAACTATTACAAGAAGAGTATTTAAAAAGTTGTATAAAGAGGTTTTGAGATTCACTCAAAACTTAGACCAAGTCGAGCTCAGTCCGGTGCCATAACAGCCATGAACAGTAAAACAACACTTTTAAGGGGATCGTGAAAATTTTAATGTCCACACGGTCAAGATTTAAGGGTGCGGTCAGCGTGTATGGCTCATTTTTGTTATAGCTGTTTGTTCGCTAAGTATTTCCTAATGTATTAACACGATATAAAAGTGCACTACAATACTATATAAGTTATGATTAGTAAATCGCAATGTGGTGACGTTTAAATATAGTTTATATTGAATCTGATAATGCACCGAAATTTTTAAATTACTATGCATTTGTAAGACAAACCAATTGTCTTATTTTAGAGAAATAAATGACTAAGGGAGCGTCTGGCGAATGCACCGCCCGCGGGTCGCTCGAGTGCTAGCTATGCGGCGCGTGCGTTCTCACCGCGTGCGTGAACATCTTCCCGCCCATTTACCGGCTACGGAGAGAAGAGATGAAAATTGTTTGAAAAAAAGCTGCTTCAAAAGCTGCACGTGTGCAGCCCACTGAGCGAGCTTTGGGGAGTTGCGCTCAAGAGGCGAACCTAACAATTGTAGCAACAGCACATGTGCAACGCGCGAACAGCTCGCTAGAAGGTACGGCGTGGCGGTACGCAGCGAAATCGCCAAAGACTTATTCTAAGTGTACCAGATATTGCATATTAATTAGGGACATAATGCAACGGGATGCAAGCAAAATTGTATGAAACATTTTTATCATTATTTACAAGTGAACTTTATCTATAAAAGTCTGTGGTGTCAGAGACATGGCGTGTTGGTAAAAAACTACAATTAGATCACTCCAATCTTATCTTACATTATCTAAGTGAAAACTATTCAAACTAATCGTCGCCTATGTGAATAGGAGAGCAGACCGGATGTGTTATATTCTTCTATTTGTGTTCATATCATATTAATATATTCATATTAATTTATTATTTTTGTTTAATTGTAAAATTAAAAATTACATTGATATAATACAAACAAAATTGTATAATTACATTCATTTAAAAATTTAACGTCACTATTTTATAATCTTTGAAATAAAGGTAACTAGTGCCATATTTTTGTTAAAATTTAGAAATAAATGACTAAGGGAGCGTCTGGCGAATGCACCGCCCGCGGGTCGCTCGAGTGCTAGCTATGCGGCGCGTGCGTTCTCACCGCGTGCGTGAACATCTTCCCGCCCATTTACCGGCTACGGAGAGAAGAGATGAAAATTGTTTGAAAAAAAGCTGCTTCAAAAGCTGCACGTGTGCAGCCCACTGAGCGAGCTTTGGGGAGTTGCGCTCAAGAGGCGAACCTAACAATTGTAGCAACAGCACATGTGCAACGCGCGAACAGCTCGCTAGAAGGTACGGCGTGGCGGTACGCAGCGAAATCGCCAAAGACTTATTCTAAGTGTACCAGATATTGCATATTAATTAGGGACATAATGCAACGGGATGCAAGCAAAATTGTATGAAACATTTTTATCATTATTTACAAGTGAACTTTATCTATAAAAGTCTGTGGTGTCAGAGACATGGCGTGTTGGTAAAAAACTACAATTAGATCACTCCAATCTTATCTTACATTATCTAAGTGAAAACTATTCAAACTAATCGTCGCCTATGTGAATAGGAGAGCAGACCGGATGTGTTATATTCTTCTATTTGTGTTCATATCATATTAATATATTCATATTAATTTATTATTTTTGTTTAATTGTAAAATTAAAAATTACATTGATATAATACAAACAAAATTGTATAATTACATTCATTTAAAAATTTAACGTCACTATTTTATAATCTTTGAAATAAAGGTAACTAGTGCCATATTTTTGTTAAAATTTAGAGAATAAAAGTATTTTTAAAATCGAGTTTATGGCTTTTGAAGAACCTTCTTAAAAATTTTCTTAGAATCTCTTAATACAAAGCTTCCAATGAAAGAAATCGAATTTTATGCAATAATATTATACAAACTCCACATTCGATTTGAATGTGTAACAATAAACCGATTTTATTACCACTTACTTTTTTGTTGTAAATAAACATTTCTAACATTTTACACGTGCAGTAAAGTTGACTGATTTTTTAATGTTTATATTTATTGTCAGTTATTTGTGTCAATCTTTTTATAATTTATATAAGGAAAATGTGTAGATTTTTAATGTGCGCCGTATTAACTGGGTTTACTTTTTCATCCTTTTATGACGATACCACAGGTAGGCAATAGCAGTAAGTGATAAACTGACCGTTAAAAAATTATATTTAAATGATTATTTTTGCGTAATGATACTAAATTGTTGTATTGAGGAAATTTTTTAGCAATTAAGTCATTACCACACATACTTAATGACCTGTAAATGAACCATGTGGTAAATAATCGCCGCCCGCAGGCAAATGTTTGCTATAATCGCCATGCGTGGAAAGTGGATTAGCGATTGCTGCACCATGTGCGTTAGACACTTTGCACCTTTGATGCTTCTGTCTGCTAGCGCTCTGTAAATATTGCCTAGTATTTTTCGACATATTTATCCTGTCATCTAAAGATGGGCATCGGTATTTTTTACGTTTTATCTGCACATATACGTTTTTCGGTAATAGAGTCTTATATCTTTATCATTTGTGCAGATTTTTAAAAATACAATAAAAAACACAGTTCTGTAAAGAATTACAGAACTAAGATTACATGAAAGAATTCATGACATTTTTAATGCCAGTTTCGCCTTAGCGGCATTATCAATCACAGAGCTTAGTATTTTTTATATCTTCACGCAATTTCATATACTGATGTAAACAATAGATGATGGAAATGTGACGGGTGGTGAGATCATCGCTGTCTTAATATCCAAGCTAACCGTACATTAATCTTACATACAGTGTCGTAGCATAAGCCACTGGCACCCAGTACGGATTCCAAATTAGCCGCCTTTTATTTTTGCAATTAATTATAAAAAGATTGGGGCATGGTAAAAAGGGTATCCTTCAAACTCCATCAGTAGCTTTTAGCTCAACATGCGCGCACCAAGTATTATATTTGTATATACTGCAGAAGTATTCATCAATGGATTTACACTGCGAACCAGATACGCAGAATTTCAATATATACGTATGTAGTTTCATCCGAGAAGCCGCGAAATCGTTATAACGTTCAGCAAGCTTGTTTTTTTCTCGCGTTTTTACTCAAACTCATCGATATCTTATGAAACGACACCACATTTCGGTGAAGTACAAAGAATTCGAAAACAGAATATTTATTTAAATTATCATTGTAAAAAAAAGTATCCTAAATAATAGGTATTGAGAAACCTTGCATCATCCATGCATAGAATATTATACCTGGATAAATGGTAACAACAAAAATCCTGAACAATGTTGAAAGAAATAAACTGTTTTTAAATTTGAGGCCTCTGCTTACGTACATAACTATTTACAAATATTCAAACACAGATAGTTCAGAATTTTATATCTATGTAAATGAGGTGTCTCAATATTTAAAATGTATAACATTATCAAAAAAGAAGAATAGAATTAAGCTTCTCATTGAATTTTAACCCGAGTCGTAAGTGATTTTTTTCGTGAAGTGACATCTTGTGCTTCAAACATCTGATGGACTACACACGACATTTCACACGTCTGATCATAATGTTATTTGAAAATTTGAATGACATTAACATGAAAAACCTTTAGGAATGTTACGTATTTGTACCAGTTATTATAGTTAAATATTTATTTATAATACGCTTTTAAGGAGAAAATACGGGCGATTTGAAATTTTGGTAAGTGTCGATAAATTTATTAAATTATTTTTGAAATACTTATAAGAAGAAATTTTAAAATGTTTTATTTTTAATCAGGGTTCGAGATCCACAAATCGATTTCAGGAGAATGCCTGATGGCGAAAAAAATGTAATTGGAAAAAACAAAGACAAGTAAATATCAAAATGGCTCTTTCCTGTAAATGAAGTATTAATGTAGAACTTCCGCCAATCACTTACTTCCCATGGGAGGCAAAAGAGGCGACTAAGGAAAAACGTAATCGGTTATCGATAGATGGCGGAATAACCATCGTGAAAAATATGAAACCAAAAAAAAAACCGATGACGGAGTCTCGTACTTCGATCAGTCTTCCTCTTGCCATGCGTGGCTATTGCGACGAATCCCCACTTACGGTAAAAGGCCCTATCTACTACAGTATATTTTATAGACTGTCATGAGTCAATGAAGAGTTTATGAAAGAATATCAATTAAATAAGAGTAGTTAATAAATATTAAGAACGCAATGATTTCTTGGTTGATTCTGTAGTTACATTTTCAAGTGCTATAAGAATTTAATGAAAATTGAAAACACAGGTTGTTGTTGGTTTTTTAACTTCAATTTGGCAGAGGAGATTATGCGGTCTCCCTCGCGCGAGCTTATCTTATTGGTTCGGTAGCCTATGCGAGTAGTGAAGTAGTCTTTGAAGGGTTAATAGTTTAAATTCTGCTAGGGTCAAAAATTTATGTGACTCTCATAAATAATATATGTGTATGATATCTTGTCGCTGGCCAGATAACAACGAGTAAAAAATCCTACTTTGAATTTAATACTAATTTGCCTAACATCCACCGGCGTAGGAAGAAATTTTAGAGAAGAGATATATATTTTAATTTATTATTTTTATTTCCATATTATTGTTAGGAGTTTTGGTGGCGGGATTACAGTAAAAGTTCCCATACGTACTTCCTCTTTTGTCTTCCTCAAAACTCAACTGATCTGCTTTAAAGCCCTTAATGCTTTAGGACTTACAATGTATTTTTATTATACCATTCAAGAGTTAGTTTTTTGCGATTTAACGGCTATCTTATAATGATAGGTAGTTCAAAAAACGTCACCTAGAGTATTTGTAACAACATTGGAATTACCAAGATTTTTTTTTGAATTATATTTTCACAAACATATGGGTCGCAGAAACTAATCACGGCCGTTGACACAAGTCTAACATGCGCTATTGCTTCTTGAAATTATTGAAATTTATGAAGATCAAACTTTGTTTTTTTTATCACTATGTTGTATTATTGGTTGAAATTATATTTTTAAAGGTTGAAATATTATCTTTGAAGGTCTCAAAGTCATGTTCGCAAGGCAGATGTGACAAAACTACCGATACTGTCGGATCCATTATTTAAACAACACATGAGGAGTGGAGGTCAAACTACGTAAGTTAACTTTTATCATTTATTTAATAATAACAAATAATTTTTCTCTTTGAGTTAATAACAAAAACGTTTACCATAACTTATATGCTTTAAAATCAATAAAAAAATTTCATTCCTAATGATGTCAAATATATTTACTAGTGTGGATTATTTAAAATCACTTTTGTTATTTTATCAAGGTTACGTCAAGTGACTAAGATGAATCCAGGTGAATACGTGTGAGTATAATTTGTTATTAATATCTTTGACAGAAAGTATCAATAATGGACGACAAAAAACGTGACATATTGAAATAAAAAAATTACCACGTCGGAATACATATTAATAAGCAATTTTAAAGATTAATTGAGCAGCATAAAAAAAAACAAATTTTGAAAAAAAAATAGTCACACTAGAAAATTTAATTACATTCAACATACTAACTAGAAACAAAAATCCATAGCTTCATATTATCGAAAGATAATGCATATTGTAAAAAAGGAAAGGACGCAAGTAGAGAGAAAGGATGTGATTAAGAATGTATGCCTCCGAATGTCCCTCACCGGACAAAATATAGAAGCACGAAAATCCTTCTGTATTCCGGTCTAGTTGTGCAGCAGCGAAAGGTGCTTGGTTGTATATTATTCATGAATATTTATCCTACTATTAGTAGACTCGTAGAAGGCTATACGAGTTGTTGGGTGGTGGTAGTACCAATGAGTTTTTCAAAAACTTATGTACGAATTTCATCGTTGGCTTGGACATAAAGGCGGCGACGGGCTCACCACCTGTCACGTTGTCCCGAAAATATCTTCGGTGGAAGGTGGGTCAAAGGGTTAATTGTCTAGACTTGACCTCTGTCTACCCCTGTATTGGGAATTGCGTAGAAGGCTATAATGATGATCATAATTATTTTATATTCAGTATAATTTTTAGTATTAAAGTGAAATTCGGTAGAAAGTGTTTTCGCTCTTAACAAACTAACTATAAAAGCCTTCCAGCTATCTAACGAATATTTTTCAGGTACAAGTTTGTCTTTTATTATTTTTAACTTCTTTAATTTTTCAGTGAAAAATTTGTAGATTCAGATGACGAACTTAGTTATCTTGATCCATACAGTGTTAGTATGTTTCGTATATACTTTTTACAACAGCTAGAATCATTTTGAGCCATATTCTGTTACTAATCAAAAGTTTCTCTAAATTACAGTTACGTAGACAGTTAGAAAAGATAATTCCAAAATTCTCTAACGCCAATATAACACTAAATGTTCTGGGGCGAACTGTAGAGTATAAAGATATAGTTTTACTAAAAATAACCGACAGAAAAGGAAAGAAGCGCTTTAGAGCAAGCGATGAGACGAAGTACGCAGATGACGAAATGGAGAAGAAGATTATATTTATTGTACATGGTCTTAGTATCATGGCATTCCGGGATATTCCTGCTCTAGCAGATGTATCAAATTTTGCCCAACTTCTTTCGTATTACATGTCACATCTCGATAAGTTTGACATATATCTAATTCCAATGGCAAATCCCGATGGGATGACGTATTATGTAAGAATTTGTCTGTAAATTACAATTTTTTTTAAGAAGGAAGGTGGCTAACCTTTAATCGGTTCCCTTGGCGGTAAGTTATTACCAACGTCGATAAACCATGATCAACAACAAACCATCAGAAACATCGTAGGTGCGTTATGTGTCTTTAAAAAAGGAAGCAGAAGTATGAAGGGAGCGTTATGAGCCTCCAGTTAATTATCTGGTTCACTATACTAAACGTATAAGAACATAATTTTTCTGCCTCAAACCAACTTGTACTTTTTGTTGAACTGATTAATTCATGCAACAGCGGAAGCTGTCATTTGAATTATTAAATGGATACATATATTTTAATGTAATGCTTATTTTTTATTTTTACATTTTGAGATTATACCATAATTTGTTACTTTGTAGAAAGGATTTTGGAATAAAAACATGTCTCCGCAAAAAGCGTGTCCTGGAGTGGCATTGGACCGCAATTTTGATATTGCTTGGAATTCTAGCCAACTAATCAGTTCCTGTAGTCAGCTATATCCAGGCCCTTCACCATTTTCCGAAATCGAGTCACAAGTTATTCGCGACATATTCCATTTTTATCATCACAAAATAATTGCGTATATTCATGTACATGGAGGAAGTTATAATCAGAAGTCCTTTAAGGTACCTTACTTCAATAATTCCTTCAATCAACTTATATTAGATGTTGTTGTTGATGTAGAGTTCGATCCCCAGGTGGCAGGTTCGTACCAATGGGTTTTAACAACTTTTTTAACAACTTATGTACGAATTTTGTCGTTAGCTTGGAAATAAAGATGGCAGGTTCGTACCACCAAAGATATTTTCGGGACAAAGCGACCACCTGTCGCGTTGTCCCGAAAATATCTTTGGTGGAAGGTGGGTCGAAGGAACTTAAATGATTAGAGTAAACCTCTGTCTACCCCTGTATTGCGAATTGCGTGAAGATATTTATTTATTTATTAAAATAAATAAATAAATATCTGCACATATTTAGTGCGAAATTTATTTGGTTCGACGACTCCTTCTCTTCGGTGTATGGATTTCAAGATATTTTGGATAAAATATAATTTCAGTATTTCAATTTTCTCCATTGTTTCTTGAAACAGTCAAACAATTTATGCCGATCTACATAATATGCCGATATTAAAATATTGATCTTTAATTTTATATTAAAGATCAATATTTTAATACCGGATACTTCATCTGAATTGTTTCGATACATATAAATTTTAGCTACTAAATGAGTTTGTTATGAATTGATCATACACTTTATCCGGGCATACGGCATAAAATGTCTTCACAAATTATTAATATATTATAGGAAGTTCCTATGTAATTACTATTATTTTCTAAATATTATATACTTTGATGTAGTTGTATAATTATTTCCGTAAATCTTATCTTACATCCTTACATTTTGTCCCAATTAAATCAATGAGATTGCTAAAGATACAGGTGATATTAATACCTTATATTTTTAAAGGGAGAAGCAGTTTTATATCCAAAAGGATATACAGATATCCGAGAAGACGATGACTTGTACTTAGATCTGAGGGGAGAAATTGAAGAAGGCCTACGTAATGCTAGTTTTAAAGTGATGTCAGTAACAGTTGATACATTGCAAAGCTGGTACGGAATCGTAAGCGGGAGCAGTGTAGACTATGCAGCGACGGTATATTTATTACAGTTATTCTTCATAAAATATTTAAGATCTGTTGGCGATGTGGTAAAAGTTTCAGGGTCTAAAAGAGAAAGTCACAAGAGATGTAACCCACCTAACAAAACATGAAGTGTTACTATTAACTCAGGGTTGCAATCTGGACATAGCACTACTACAGTTTTGGTAATGGTATCTGGCAAACTTATCCTTCTCTTCATTTTAGATTTAAGCAACGCACTCAACACTGTTGATAATGAAAATTCACCTCTGCATAAAACGCTATCTGAAAATTTTATTTCTATTTTTAATAGTTTAATTTTCATCTTTATTGTAAAATTCCTAGTCTTAAAGTCCTTAAAGGACTTCACTTGACATATTTGAATACTGTCAAAGGACTATAATTAAAATTTTTATGACATCATTTAGGAGTTATTATTGTATAAAAATAAAGAGAAAAAAGAATTACTTATTAAAAATTAAGGAAATTTATGTTTATAATAATAAATATAATAATACTTTGGTTTTTATGAACATTTTGATGTTTTCGACTGCCTTTTAGAAATACGTGGAGGTGATACGACAGAGATTTACTACATTAATGTTCGCCTATCACGATCCAGTTTCTTAATGTTTATAAAAACAATACTTTCAGGTGTACAATGTGCCATTTGCCTTCGAGTTTGTTATGCAACCGTACGAAACATCGTTCAACTTTGATGTATTTGAAGAAGAAATAGCGTTTGATTCATTAAACGCTCTTTGGAGTAGGATTATCGATGTTGTGTTCAATTTCATGTGGAAAAGTACTCAGCAGACAGAGAATCGTCTGTAACGCGTTAAGTTTTAAACTTCGGGCAAAGCCGCGGGGACAGTCAGTTAGAAATAAAAGACGGTTAAGAGAATAAATTTTGCTAATTTATTTGGATGTCATTGCTATTCCTAAAACTTACAATAATAAATAAATAAATACTTACTTCAAATAACAATGGAAAAATGTCACAACTGTTACAAGACAGTTTTTGAAATGTTAGTTACCTTCTTGTCACCTAACTTTTTATCGTGGTACCAAATTTTATACCATCACGATGGTTTGAGTTAGGTTTGTGAAGGTGAAACCATAGAAATGTGTCATACATAAATAGTTAAATAATAATACACATACTCACCGGTAAAAACGTGCTAAATTCAGTACTTAAAATTGCAATTAAGAATTGTAGTGAGATGAAGGACCACACCCAGCTAATACGCAGAGGTTATTTGGTTTTGCTTGCGAGGTTCTTGTCCATAAATATCATCTACCACTGGTCCAAATTAATGCTTTAGTTTTCAAGAACCTGGTACACCGCTAACACAGAAGATAAGAATTTCTAAAATAAAGAGAAGCCTAACCTAAATAAAATAAAAAAATAAATAAACAACTTCACGCAATTCCCAATGCAGGGGTAAACAGAGGTATAGTCTAGACATTTAAGTCCCTTTGACCCACGATATATATCGTACATAAGTTTTTGAAAAGCCCATTGGTACGAGCCTGCCATCTGGGGAACGAACTTGGGTCTCTTGACTCGAAATTCCGACCACCCAACCACTAGGCTATCGTGATTAGAAATCTAATCTTAGTTACTTAGGTTAGGCTTCTAGCTTCTTCTTAGTAGGCTAATGTTATATGTGTTAATGTTTTTCAGTGTAAATTACACTACAAATCCAACAAGGATTTGTTAGAACAATAAACTAGAATTAAGAGAGTTAACATTTTGACATGGAAAAACGTTTCGAGTTTGGTCCGTTTTAGCCCATTATGTACAGTTTCGTATCGGTAGTCATCTTAAATTTGTCCATTTCGAAGAATTACTAGACACTTTCACCTTCGATCGTAACACCAACCAAAAATGTAAGTACTGGTTAACTTGCATCTTTGGTTTGTTTGTTAAATTAGTGTTCCAGTAAAAGTGTAAACCATACAAAATACACTATTTATAAATCAATAGGTTAAACAGATAGTAAACACACACGAATTCGGTCTGTGTTGTTCGTTGTTAGTAAGCAGGTAAGTATATCAGTAAGTATGTCAGCCACATTTCGTAGCTGGCTCTGCATACGTAAACGATTCCTAGAGAGAATAAAGAAAGTGAATGTGACGTTTTAAATTTTAAACATGCTGAACCAAAGAAATTATTTTAAATCATTGGCAGTAGTAGGAGTCACGTGCATGGATATTTAAAAAGTTCTCCTCACCGTTCATCGTAATCGGTATCTTAAGAAACACGTTTATTGAAAAAGCCTTAGAAATTTCAAAAGAACTTCAATGGATATTTCCTCAACTGCGGCCTTATAAGTTCAATAGTATTTCTTAAGCCTAAAAGATTTGACTAAGACTTCTTTTTAGTTTAAATCTCTTTTGAATAAATGTAAAGTCGGAGTGATTCGGCAAATATAAGTAATAATAAATAATAATACAAACTTAGACAGAGACAACATCACATCCATTGCTTCGTTCCTAAAGTTGCTAAAGCAGTACTTGTGTTATGGGATCTGAAACAACGAACGTACTACAAACATCCAAACCCAAGAAATTGTAGAAAAAAATGTTTTTTTACATGATGAATTTTGGGTGCCCACCAAATTTTTCAATGTTCATTGTTTAACTTGTCGTAGAAACAAAACTAAACTAAAATCTTGAATATATAAATGCGCCAAATGTTGATACATAACATATACACATACATCTAAATTAGTAAGTAACATGTTTACCAAAGAAAGTTATTTTGTTTTCTTTTTTCCCACTTTTAGTGAGCAAAGAAAGTAAGTACGAGTAACAGTGGAGGTTGGATTAATCCCATGTTCACCGCCTTAGCATCTGTTATGGGGGATGAAAAAGAGCTTGATAAGCTCTTATTCTCGCCCGGTTCTCCGGCCACGGATCGGGAGGTTGAAATTTTGCTCTCTCTCCTTTTCCGCAGCCTCCTTTTGCACTATAACCTTCTCGCAAAAGGAAAGTCCAGCGTTCCATGACCTTTCACTATCTATCATAGTTAGAATATGTATCATATCTAATATCTATCATATCTAAGGCAGGAAGTAAAAGATCGTCCCCAACTTCAAGTCACGGCGCAGGTCAACCCATGCTGTACATTCTTGTACAGTGTGCTGTGCTGTATCCTCGTCGCTGCTACAATAAAGTGTATATTATTACCACAACGCTTGAATGGAGTTCGGCGAATTCTATCATCAATTCAGTATGTGTTGATGTGTTGACTTATGGACACAAATTAAATAAATAAATATCTTCACCCAATTCCCAATACCCCCTGTATTGTATGGGATATATATGGGAATTGCGTGAAGGGGTAGACAGAGGTCCAGTCTAGACAGGTAAGTCACTTTGACCCACCTTCCACCGAAGATATTTTCGGGAAAACGTGACAGGTGGTGAGCCCGACGTCGTCTTTAGACACAAATTAAGTTGTAATTTCATCTAAAAAGAGATGAAATACTCAAAATATTTATAAAATTTGTAAATAAAGGAAATATGTTAATTGGTCATTCATATCCCAACGACAATGGAACTAAACTGAAAGTATGTATACTTTTGCAAACAAAATAAAAAAGACTTTACGCCATCGGATCACATATCTGTCATACATACGTGCGTACGTACAACCGAATTGAGAACCTTCTCTTTTTTTAATTCGGTTAAAATTATAAAGATAATTATTATGTGTAACTTAAATAAAAATATTTATAAAAATAGTTTTAAATAATTAAAGTAAGCCATTTAGCCGTGAAGTAAATTACTACATTATTTTAGCGTATTACAGTTATTAAATAACACCGAAAATAAAAAATAACAATAAAACATCTCCAATCTGGTTTTTTTCATTTTAGTAGCTGGATGACGAAGCTATTTTATTTAAATTATAAATAATAATAAAAACCTTAACGCCATTCCTATACAGGGGTAGACAGAGGTCTAGTCTAGACAATTAAGTCCCTTTGACCCACCTTCCACTGAAGATATTATGGGATATTTTTTTATTGATAACAACTTTATATTTTATGAACACGAACTGTATTAGTGATGATACTTATCTAGATACATTTTTAACAGAAACCTTCAATTAAAATAATAAGGTTCGTTGCCACATGAATTACTTTGGTATTTGATTCGTTCCATCCAACCACGATATTTAATCCTACTCAAAAAGCAATTTCTATGGTATCAATCAAGAACATTACCCACACAATAAATAAACTCTTTTGTACAATGGAATTCCGTTAATGCGTAGGCGGTCTCCTGACGCCACAATACCTCCATCAGTGTCATTCTGGTTCATTAAACCCAAACTGTATTAGATTTTAATTCAACTAATACTTTATCAAGATACCTTCGTTTCTATATGTAAAGTATAATTTATAACAGTACGTTTAGCGCGCGGCTGCAGCTGCCTCAATGCAAATTATTAAGTTAAGGAAAAAAGAAACTCATATCTATAATGTACCTTTAATGCAAAATTCATCGAAATCAAACAAGCGGTGTAGGTGCAAGAGCATAAAAAAATATATATTTAAATATAACAAAGACCTTTTAAGGTCCACTTCAGGATATAAGTCTCTACTTGCCAGGTTTGGCAAGCCGAATTGCGATCGCAGTCCCAGACAATTTGGACGTGTAAAATTACTTTGCAGGTAAACGTTTAATCCAATAAGGAAGATTGGCTGTTATTGCAACGCTTGGCTCTTGGGTTGGTGGTTGTATTATCACAACTCGCATCTTAGTTTATTTTGTCTGTAACCGATCTTCTTAATTCAAGTCTATATGATGTCGAGTTATTTGTAGCAACAAAAAAAATGAATAGAAATTCAGTGCTATTTTAACGCGTTTCCCCACGGAAACAAAGAGGATGTTAAATGGTTTGCAAATACCATACTCATATTTGGTTCAAGTTTATTGACTATTAAAGAAATCGATTACTCTTTATAGTACTTGTGCGTTATCGTAAAACTCCGTCTCGATATTTTCTAATTAAATTAGGATAATTATTCTTTTATGGTAATTACGTCGGTCCTTTTATCTGGCTAATCAGGTTGACTATACCGTTACGGTAATTTGGAGATTCCTTTGCGGCGACTTGCGCCTGCGCAGTCAGTGTGCAATACGAAGCGGCGCGAACGAACGCCCGCGCGTGCCGTTTCACGCACTTACGTATTAAGCACGTTAAACATCTATTTATAACCGTGAT
The DNA here is from genome assembly GCA_029286605.1 of Sericinus montela. Classification (NCBI taxonomy): domain Eukaryota; kingdom Metazoa; phylum Arthropoda; class Insecta; order Lepidoptera; family Papilionidae; genus Sericinus; species Sericinus montela. Next base: position 1,889,626 of record JAGSMR010000049.1, read on the forward strand.
AATTTATTTTAAAATATTCTCATTAGTTTAATTTGTAATTTATTTTAATTTATAGTGTCGGTTTTAAGCAGTCAGCGATATGGCTAGGCTTATATTAATTTTGGGTAAGTAACAACTGCTAACCTACTAAGCAAATGTTTTACCTTACCAATAATTGGTGGATTACTCTTCGTTGGCAGTCGCTATTCCACATAAAATATGCCATTGAAGCTGCTGTTATTTATTTTGTCGATTAAAGTAAATGCATTTATACAGACTTTCTAGTACAACTTTTGTTATCACCCATGGAACGAAAACTTTCAACTCTAAAGCCCAATTTATTGTAATTTTTTCAGACTCCTTAAGATTGATATAATTTGCAATAGGTAAAGATAGGTTAATTAGTAAGTAAAAAGAGTCGGTTCGTAGCATAAGTCTTTAATGCTAATATTAAAAAAGTGTTAATTTCTTTTGTTCGATAGTATTAATGATAAGTTTATCAATTATAAAAAAAAGCCGTTGGATGATCGGAATACGATTCTAAAGGTCCGAGATGGATTCCTACGAGGTAGTTTTTTGAAAAAATTACTTCTGGCTACCCCTATATTGCAAAATGCGTGATGATAAAAAAGTTTGTGAATAATCGCAATTTCACAATGTATCAAGAAACGCACTTGTTTCATTTATAAATAACGGAAATTGGATAACACAACAAATTTAACCTCATATGTCAATACAATGGAAGTATTGCTGTTAGTGCTAGCCAAGTAGGCTCTAGTGGCCGGTCTCTTCCGGTATCCGCCTACACAAAATGCTGGATGGGATCAAATCCAACATAGCTTATAGAATATTTTTTTCTATTTTCTTGGAAAGACAAATTGTACAGTAATGTTACACAAAGTAATAATTTCTTGTTTGTATGTGGCTGGTGATGTTTACAAATTTAATTATCTCGGTTTTAAAACCGAGATAACGATTGTTAAGTACTGTTGTATTGATTTATAAATTATCCTTCTGATTTCATTTGTCAGGCATTTTTCGAACACACAGTTCATCATTTACTTAATGCAGATTTTAAAACCTTTAATTTCACAATTCAAAGATTATTCATTGCAATTTAAAGATTATTACACATTGTATTTCAAAGACACACTATTTCTTCGTGAAGTAATTCAATAATATTGATACTTTGTTTAATTTTGAGGAAACAGTTTTGACAACTAAAAAAGTTTTGACAACAAATATTATTAAAGTTTGGACGGCAACTCCTGTGTTGGAAAGGTGAAGATGTATTATTACTGTGTTAATGTATATATATCCAATATATGTATACCTATGTAACTACCTCGTTAGAGACTATGCGTGAAGATAAATTAATTTTATTATCCAAATACTTTAATACAGCAGTAATAATAAAATAAAATCTTAATCCCTTGTGGCACTTTGTAAAAATTGGGTTAAATTAAAATGTTGAAAATGAAACCTATAAAACATCCATAAAAACCCATCCGGGATTCGAACCCGGACTCTGAGTTGGCGAAATTATCTTCTAAATTATTATGAAGAGTTTTTTTGTCGAAAATCTATTTTATTTGGAAGGCTGTTTTGTCTCGACTAGTTGCTAATACTATGTTTTTATCAGCGTAAAAATTTATTATTAATCGATTAATTCTACAAAATCATAAAGCATTTCTAATTTACTTGGTCACGGGACTATATTATTTAGGTGTTAACATTGCTTGAAACTGAAGTAATATAATTTTATGTTACTTTTAAACAGGTTTAAAATTATTAAACTATATTAATTTTCGAAATACATATATGATGTAATTTTCATTGAATTTAATTGAATATTAAGATATTTGTTAAAGTTTAACATAATTCGGCTAGTTTTTAATGTCTATTATTTTATAGTTTTTAAATTTCATTTTAATTTCATACTGTGTCCTTTAAAATATGTCTATTTGAAGCTTATATTTTAGCTTCGATGTATAATAGCTTTGGGTTAGTTCATTTCGTATGATACTTCGTATATGACAAAATTATTATACTTTGTATGTGTTAGCGACGCTCTCATTCGCGGATATGGTTACGGATGTGAGAGTGTGGACTACTTTTCTTAGCATTAGTCGCACATTACTTGGAATACAAAATTTTTAGCAATAATTTGAATGAATCACTTCTTTTGAAAATGCTTAATATTAAGTACTGTTATTATGTTTGTTTGTAAGAAGTCCACTTTTCCCCAATACGCGTGCGGGCTGGTGAGCGCAGTGCATTTCGCTCTCAGTTGTTGCTTGTTGATTTGTAACCTACATACAAACATATAAAGGGGCCTTTTAAAGTCCGCTGCAGTAGTCTCACGCAAACGAATTGGCGATTGCAGTAGCATATACTTGCATCGGAGACGCTGCAGATCGTCACTGGTCTGCTGAATATATTTGGTAGTTCGATTTGGTTATCCCGTCATTTGTTAGGCATTTTAAAAGTCTCCCGCTCTCCAGAGGGTATTATTACCCTCTGGAGAGCGGGAGAGGGTATATTAGTTAAAGTCTATAGTGTAAAATATTAATATACGATAGTCAAGAATTCCTTTATTTGTTGCTTAGGATAAATACCCTCAATATCACATGTTTTATGAATGTTTCAAACAGCTGCTTATTATGATTCAATATAGGCTAAGTCATAGTATGGATGTGTCTGAAAATTGAAGAAGTATTCCAATATACGATGTTCACGTAAAATGATACCTATCATAAGGATACGCAGGTGTATGCGCCACTCATCACATCCGTGATGAGTGGCGTACACACAGGTTTTTAAAGTATCATCAGCTCTGAAGTTCCAGGTTCGATTCCCGGGTGGGTCAATGAAAAAACTACTTTTTCCACACTATCTATAATGTGGATATTTCGGTTTCTGATTCCATAACACAGGTGCTTTAACTAAGTAAAGTAAAGTTGCGATCAGAGCAATTGTAAGTGATATTGTCCCTATGTATTGATTTACAAAAAATTCCGAAACATAGATACATACAAAACTAATAAAAGCGTGTTAATGATATACTATAACGATACCAGCCTAGTGTTGTAGTAACTGTAGATTCGTCGCAAATGTGTGAGTGTTCCTTTGGTCCTGGAGAGTTAGGACTTTGGGAGTGCAAAAGGAAACAGAGACATGTCTTTCTTAGGGTGGGTGGAGGAGAAGGGTCAGCATTAGTAAATTTTGTGTGCGAGTGTTATAGTTGCCTCCTTCGTTATGCCTCTAAGACCGACTATCTTGCAGTTGAAGCAATAGAAGACCGATGTGACTAGCCCTTGGGTTTTAGTAGCATTAAATAATTATTACCTTTTACACTTATCACGTATGAAAAAGCCAGGTCGAGCTAATAATACAGTTAATACCAATAAGCACGCTCAACAACTTAATATGCGTAAAATCAAAATTATGTTAATATTTACAATACCTAAAAACTACAATAACCGTACATCGCTACTCCTCGTGGCCTGGTACCAAGAACACAGACTGCATTTCCACGTTGAATGGCTAGACTTAACCGTTGATAAGTATATGTCTTAGGCTACGCAATTTAAATCAAGTATTGTCGTAACATATTTTAATAGAGACTAGAGCTTCAAGAAAGTTTCAAGTATTGTATGTAATAAAAATCATTCCATTATTTTCTTGAACAATGTTATCGCTAGAAAGCAATCACTGTAATCACTTACTACCTTAATGTACTTCTTATATGGGTGCGATTTATTATATTGAAGTGGGTCTGCTAACAAATTTTGTTTTAGTACAAACATGTGTGAACCGATGAATTATACTGCTCTGTTTTGTGACAGGTGGACATTTAGCATTGTGGAAGTTTATGTCGGTATACTTTCTTTATATTTACAGGATTGTTATCAGAGTGTTTCGACAGTGGTAGAGCCACGCCTCAGCTTTTCTGTTGCATGAATGGGCCGGCTCGACCGGGGAAGTACCACGACCTCACAGAATACCGGCGTAAAGTAGAAGTCTAACAAACTTCTGCGTTTCATCTGGTGAGTGCAGGTAACCGGAGGCCCACACACCCCTCTACCCCAATTTGGGGGGGGGGCACTCTAAGGCCGGCAACGCATCTGCTATGCCTCTGGTATTGCGGGTGTTCATGTGGCGGCGGTAATCACTTGCCATCACGTGAGCCGCCTGCTCGTTTGCCTCCCTATTCTATAAAAAAAACGTACAATCCCTAACGGGGTAGCCACAGAGAAACAGATCACTAAGTGTCACGACCCTTTCATACATCATTCAATTCTTTCAGATTTATAATTTTCTGCATACATGTACGTTACTGAGTACTCTTGACCCTCCCCTCTTCTAGCAATTTGCTCACATGGTCTTCGAAAGTAAATCTCGGCCTACTTTGACATATATTAATATTAAATTTCGAGCTATATATTTTGTTCACCATTCGGTCTTCACTCATTCGCTCAACGTGCCCAAACCATCTAGTACGCCGTTTTCAAATTTTATGATAGGGACGTCTTTCAAACCTGCCATATTACGAATCGCTTCATTTCATTTTCGGTCGACCAAGGTAACGCCGCATATTTTACAAAGAGATCGCATCTCCTCTGTATTTAACTTGCTTTTATGCTTCTTCTGACAGACCCAGGTTTCGCTGCCATATAACATAGTCAGTACCCCAGTGCTGGCGTTATGTATCGCAAGGCGAGCACTTTTCACTATACCTTGACTTTTGACTAACGCAATCAGGGCACTGTTTACTTTCTTTACGACAGCTATACGCTGTAAGAATTAAAAGAATTAAATAAAGAACGTGAAACATAGAATACTGTTCTCTCAGTGCTATTGCATTTCTGTTGTAATTAATAAATTTAGGCAGTAATAGACTAATGGTTTAGGGTGTGGACGAAACAGAAAGTTGCAAATTTGAGCCCGCCATTCACCATTGTCCTAAAATACTCCAGATACAAAATATTATTAAATATAGGACGGAATGAAGTAGAAATATTGATATTACACGCGGAATATGGTAACATCGTCAGGTTTGTTATAGCACACTGACTATGACATGACGTCACAAAATTAATCAGCTTGGTATTTATTTATATACATGTTAAACGCAACAGATTCATGGTGTTCTAAATTATAAATAGTAAAAAATTATCGAACAACGAAATCACGTCAAAATGATGAAAATCTTCAAGATTATTTAGTACTGTTATCCTTAGTTCTATTTTAAATAACTTTACAAATTCCACAAAGGAAATTATAAAATTATTCTTTTTTCGAAAATTACCGAGTAGAAAATATATTAAAAATTGGTATTCAATAAATTGCTGCCTGTTGAATAATTGACAAGTATTGAAACATAATTTTATTACTCAACGCACCAAATTACACTTTTCACAGAAGTAATATCCGATCAAAGAGCCGTCTTTTATAATTTGCCTTTAATTTGCTCCCTCTGTCAGTCGATGCAGCTAATTTTAATCGAAAAATTCCGCTTTTATTAAACTAAAATTATCAGGGATTCATTCGCTCGATCAAAGAGCAACGCTATTGACATCAATCGGTACGAAATTGGTCCAGAGCGAAGCCAAATCTGGCCGACCGGCCGATGTAAAGGGGGCTCAATTACCCGAAGCCAGACAAACACGATAAATGTCCTCACAAATTAAAGAATCGCTATACGCAAATAATCTGCCCCACGGTAAATCGAGACATCTATTTCTCTAAAGAAATTTCTTACATTAACATAGCAAGAGGAGATGTTTTAATAATGATATTCGTATTCAGTTTGATTTAATTTGTTACCAATTCATTGCCAATTTGATACCATTATACATAAGGATATCTTTTGTGCAATCTCGTGTTTCACAATGCGAATTAAAGAATTAGAAAAGCTATCTATTTTGTAAAAGTCACGATAGCCGAGTTGTTGGGTGGTCGGAATTTCGAGTCGAGAGACCCGAGTTCGATCCCCAGGTGGCAGTACCAATGAGTTTTTCAAAAACTTATGTACGAATTTTATCGTTGGCTTGGACATAAAGGCGGCGACGGGCTCACCACCTGTCACGTTGTCCCGAAAAAATATCTTCGGTGGAAGGTGGGTCAAAGGGACTTAGTTGTCTAGACTTGACCTCTGTCTACCCCTGTATTGGGAATTGCGTGAAGATATTTATTATTTATTTATTTATCTATTTTGTTAAGGAGTAGGCAACTTAACTGATCGCTTTTAGTCGCTAACCAAAATGAGCAAGTTTATATAGTAGATTAGGGTAAAAGTACGACTAACTGAATTGACAATCAAGGTAAAAACAACGATGCAACTTATTGCATCTATCGCAATGAGATTTTTTAATAATATCCATTCCATGATCAAAGATACTACGATACCATACGGTATTCCGCCATTACCGCATGAGGGCAAAGCCACGGGAACGCTTTCACACAGATCTAGTACCCCAGAGGTGCTGGTCGCCCTAGGCAGCTCTTCTTGGGAGAGAAAGTATCCTCTCTCTCCTCTGGCTAGAGGCGCCGGGACACGGAAGCGTTTACCAACTAAAAACTCCTCCAAGGAGAGTAGTACTAAAAACTTCTCTTCCGCGGCAACGCCACCTCGTCTGTGGAAACGGTCCTTTAACGTGCATCTGAAGTGGGTTGACCAAGTCCACTTTGGGCACCCACCTGCGATTCTCCGCAAACTTAGATTTCATCATGTAGGTTCACGGTAGATATCCAAGCCACGGTGACTAAGCTCCTGCATCACGGCAAAGCGGGAACTCATTCGAGGAGAAGAACGGGTCACCTACGATAAAACAACAACAAGTCCAATTATTTAAATGGTCAAAATTAAGTTTTTCTTGTTTTTCAGGTATTCTGGGATTATGGGCACAAGCAGAATGCATAGGAAGCGGTAAATATGAAAAGTATGTAGAATCTATTTTGAAATTTGTTTGGCCCAAAATATGAATTAGAGTTCTGAATTCGAATCCTTTCAATTTGAACAATATATCAGATTTATAGATTTTGATATTATGTGTAATTCTCCAGATTGCTAGAATTTATTTATAAAGAAATAAAATAATTTAAGTAATTAAAGGTTAATAAAGACAGAAAATTCATTTAAAAATTATAATAATATAATCTGTGATGTTATTTTTAATAATTTCTTAATAATTAAATTATTAAATTAGTAAGAAAGAATTATACGACTATTAAGTCCGCAACAGAATACCACTGCAATGTTTAGTTTAGTTGCTTTAGAAACGACAAAATAATTTAAAATCAGATAACGCAGTTACATAATTAAGTTAGCCCTTAAGTTGCGGTTTGCCATACATGCCTCGACACTGCGGTTGCCCAACGTAATTAGTTTCATATAATTAATTATCTTTCTTAAGAGGATTTCTATAAGGTATTTGGTATAATACGTATGGATTAATTAGTTACATATTTGTTTATTTGTTTTAGTAATAATGAATATTGTGCTTGAATTATTTTATTATAATGTAACACTCAATAGTATCTAAAAATAATATTTCTGAACAATCACACATATTCGTAAGTGGTTTTTGATCTGGTGTAGGTAATATAATTTGACATTGTTAAAGTAGGTTACAATAAATTTCAGTAAAACTAAGTAGTAAGTTCCCTCATAGATATCCATATCTAAATATGTTAAAATGTGAGATACTAAGCGACTCGATAGCCTAGTTGGTAGCCACTCTGCCTTCGAAGCTAAGGGTTGCGGGTTTGAATTCATGATGAATTGAAGGGGTGTGAATATGAATGTTTGTACGCGGGTCACTTAGGTCATGGATATTAGTGTATTGTGCCGTATCCGTTGAGACATACGTTGAGACATCCGTTGAGACTGACTGTCACTTTGTCAATTTACTTTTACATTTATTACCTGCGGATGTAACACTAATTATTTATTATATTTATACCGCAAAAGTCAGACTTTAAATGTATTTCCACTCAAAATAGCATAGTTGGTTTTGTTTTAGTAGTAGTTGTTTAGTTGGTTTAGTAGTAACTTTTCGACGTGAAGTTTTAGAAGTAAGCAGTAGAAGGCAGCAGAAATGCGCACGATCACTTTTGATTTACTACCTTGTACTGGCAATGTACCGGTGTAAAATAGAGGCTCATTGTGCTGCTTTTTGATTGGTGAATGTGTATTAGAAGGCTCAGTCCCTATTTATGTACGCTCTTCCTTACCTTTCTAAAGCGTCGGTAAATCATCAGCTTCTGTGTATGTACATCCATGCCTGCGTATATCCATTCCGGGGGTCATTCAGGTCAGCTATTCATTTTTATAGCCTCCATTACTATAATGAAATAATAAAGATGACAATAAATTTTGTTGATGACGATGATACAAAAAATATTGCTAATTTAATACATGAATTTGTTTATTTTCAGTTACACACTTTTACGATTGTTCCCCACTGATGATTTACAATTCGAAGCAATAAAACTATTCGAGGATCCACATTATAACATCGAGATACTGAAGAAAAGTCGCGGCTACAGCGACAGCACCGATATCCTGGTCCCTCCAGACCGTTTACAATATGTTGAACACATCGCAAAGCAAAATGACATAAATTATGACACGAAAAATAATTATGGAAGGTACGTTATATTAGCAACTTACCATAATTGACACCTCACTATATTCCTACTGACTTTCATTATGTTTTCGTTTTACACATTGATTAAAAAGTTCAATGTTGCAACTGAAATGAAATACGTTTTAAGTGTATACAAATTAATGTTAATTTATACGGCTAATCTTGTAGGTACCGTTAACGAAAATTTAACATTAATAACCTAATTAATAAACATAATTTTTTTAAAGGACTTAATTGGAAATAATCAAGTATTATAATGTTTATTGGGCTAAAACCAATATTATTTATATTTTACACACAGAGACCGTGTAACTTTTGGTTTCTGTAGTGTGAATTCAATATTCACACTACAGAAACCAAAAGTTACACGGTCTTTGTTTCATAAAGTTTATTAATTTAGCATTAAATTGTAATACCTATACTAAATAAAACTTTCAATGCAATTTTTTACATTTATTTTAGGACGTTTGAGTCATTGGACCGAGAACCAAGAAGACGAATTCTGCGCGGCTTCAATGTTTATGAGTATCACTCATATGCGGCCGTAAGTGTTGCTCGCATTATATGTTTATTATGTCAAAATAAACTTTTTCAGTTAGCATGTGTGAGGCTGGCGGACCGTGGCTTGATCGCACGTATGGGTGTTTGGCGTCATAAAATTATTTCCTCGCATTTAAAATATCAATTATTGAATGTAGATTTTTAATGTCATAGCAGACTCACATTTATTTTATACACTTGTCCATGTCAACGCACAGAACTTTTTTTTTAAGTTTTCCCTAGCTATTTCTAGCTTTTACTTTACACATACCTACATACATAACGATCTGAAAACTGCACTGCCGAACATTCATTCATTGGTTCATTGCTTTGCCATAATCACGTTTGATTAGCGGAAGCGCAGTACCAGACACCTCGCCTCTTAGACGCTGCTACCCGTTTCCGGTCTTCTTTAAATTTATGTCTGTTATTTTACATGGGTACCGCAAAATTGTTCAAGTAGATACCTTTCAATTCAATTTATAATATGGAAAAGGATGAAAAGATAAAATTCAAAGGCTATAAAAATCTTGTGTCGTCACCGTTAGGTAAGTTGTTACTTTAGGCTTATTAAAATATAAATTGTCTTCTCTTGAATTAATAATGTGGTTTGAATATGGTGTCGTAAAGTAAAGAACACATCCACTTTGTGTCATTTGTTCATTTTAAACATTATGCTACGCATATATTACAGGCAAAATGTAAGTTTGTGTTTGTGAATGCGTGTTCTTCTTCTTCTTCGTCATATGGCCAATAAGCATGTTTCTACACAAATAATTAGTAACTAGTAAACGAATTACGCAAATACTTTAGTAATACACGAATTTTTCTATCGCTAGAGGCGTTTTCTACCGTTCATATTTATTACACATTTGTGTAATAAATATGAATGTTTGTACTCGTGTCATGGATGTTTATATGTATATTTTAGTAATTATCTACGTAAATATATGTATGTATTGTATTATTGTACCGGTATTGTACCGTTAACTTGGACGCAGATGGCGAAAGACTCACCACCTATTACGTTCTCCCAAGTAAACTTTAATAAAAGGTGGGACACATATGCTTATCAGAAGGGCAATATATGTAATCTATTTCGTTGAATAATGATTAAATACAATACGCCCAAACTTTTTAACAAATTAAAAAAAAAAGAAATTATTTGTTTTCTAGATTCAAGAATTTTTGGACACGATGGCAAATAGGTATCCAGACATAATCAAGTTACAGCCCTTAGGGTCCAGTTATCAAGGTAGAAAGATGAAACTCGTGAAGATATCGGAGAATCATAATGCACGCAACCCTATCATATTCATAGACGCAGGTTAGTAAGATTTGTGTTTAAAATTGTACACTAGATACAATAGTATTATTATAAATAAATAAATGAAGATTTTTCCACAAAAAGCCTATCCACCTTTAAGAAAGATTATTTTTAAAAAATGTCGCAATATTTTAATAGCCTTTGTTCAAGCGTTCACCAATATCACCTATTAAGTGAGTTATTGGTATATTTTGACGTTAGTATTATCATAATTATTAACCTAGTTAGTGAAAATCTGCGGTAGAGATTCATAAGCTGATATAATTTATAAAATTAAACACATGAAATCATCAGAAATAGGAGTGATTCGAATCCGCCGCACCCTAGCGAAATATTCGTGTCAATTCTTAAGTGTTTCGGTACTAATTACATTGCTGTACTGTACACGTGAAGTATTGATAGATAGAAAATTAAAACGTGATGTAAATGAGTACTAAATATATAAACGTCAACTGGTAACATCCGCCAGGTATTCACGCACGCGAGTGGGTGGCTCCAGCAATGGCGCTGTACCTCATCCAACGTCTGGTCATGGACCCCGAGGCGCGGAAGAGTGAACTAAGCGGTGTGGACTGGTATATCCTGCCGGTCGTCAACCCTGACGGGTACGAGTTTACTCGGGCAAGTAAAGCTGTGAGTATATTTGCGTATGTTTTTTTCCTTTTGTTACAGATGCGAGGTAATTTGATCCCAAGATATTTATTGAAGATAAAATTTTTAAATATTAATTGTTTAAGTCATGGAATGGTATTTTAAAATGATTAGTTGATAAATATCTTGTACTTAACATTTCTAAGCAAAACATTATAATTAAAATCTAAAAATATGATTAAGAGAATGTCATGTTAAACAGTTTTCATATTTTATCAGTTTTGAAATCGGCCAAGTATTTTCATTTCTTATAGTATTTGAACTAAAAAAATTTCTCGTAAATTTATTTACTTTATTTACAACTTATTGACATCATCATAACTTTATTTTCGCTTACAACTTACCTACAGCAATATTACTCCAGTTTACAAAATAATATCAATAATAACCGCAAATATTTTAGAATCGCATGTGGCGGAAAACACGATCAAAGAATACGTTTGGCGAATGTTACGGCGTGGACGGAAACAGGAACTACGGGTATTATTGGGGAGTGAGCGGAGTGTCGAAAAATCCCTGCGATATGGAGACGTATGCCGGCCAAAAGCCGTTCTCAGAGCCAGAGACCAGAATGGTTAGAGACGTGATGCTTTCGAATGCTGATCGAATTAAGCTATATGTATCTTTACACGCATATGGTCAATATTTGGTGTATCCCTGGGGCTACACTGCAGATTACTTGCCAAAGCAATGGAAGAAGCTTGACATGCTAGCACGGGAAGTGTCAAAGGCTGTTCAAAGAGCAGGAGGAATGCCGTTCAGGGTCATGAGCGCTGGCCAGTGGTACCCTGCTGCCGGTGGAAGCGATGACTTCGCTTTTGGAGCAGCACACGTACCTTACTCATATACCATGGAGCTGACAGATGGTTTCGAGTTTGTTTTCCCGGAAAGTAGATTACGTGTTGTTCTACCGCAATTTTATGAAGGATTTAGAGTCTTTGGCGCACAGATCAGGAAAGAGTTCTCTACAAGACGAAAATCTTCGCAAGATGGTGTTATAACATTTCATGACTAACGTCAAGATTTTTCCATTATAACCGGTGAAATAAATTCTCAGTATATTCATCGAGTTTTATTTTGTATTTTATTGCCATTTTTACAACTATTGCAAGTGTCGTTTGGTATAAGCATGTACGATTTATTTTTTTATATAAGAAGTCAGTGGTGGTTTGATGTCATAATTGTTTGTATAGTAAAACATGAGAAATAATTATGTCATAATGTGTTTTTATATAGCTGGTATGCAATTATTAAATTTAAATATTTTTGTAAAAAAATATGCCATTAACTAATTTATATGACTAATTTTAGCGAATGTACACATTGTCGTGATGCAGGACTGTAGGTAAGTTTATTTTAATCATAACTGATTAATCTACATGTTATGAGAATGTAAGAACACAATATAAGAATGAACGAAATAATTCAACTGTATCTTAATTGGATTTTAGTAACAGCATAACATTTTTTTAATATATAAAACGTACATTAGGTTTAGACGATGGTAAATGATCACCGACGTATTTTGTGATCTGAACGCAGTAGAAGAGCTCCAGGTACGATGCCGACGTTCAAAATAGAAGAAGGCATCTATCTCTACTAAGAACAAACAATAGATTTTACATTTCTTGTTTGTTCTTAAACTCCTATTTTTAAGTTCTACATGTTATACCTGTTTGGAAATATTTTCGGCGATTAATTGTTTATTCCACAGGGTTATAATAGTGCGTAGAAAAAATTATTAAAATGAATTTTATAGCCAATTATCAATTTAAAAAGTATCATCATCATATAAACAGCTTCTCAGAATATGTAACAAGTGCAACATCTCGTAGAAAGGCTTCATATTTTAATTTAATTTATAGTGTAATCAGGCCTGATATATGATATCCTCTTAATTTTGCCTAATAGCGCAATTAGACTATCACTCTAATAATAATATTCATAAAAATATGATTATTTTGGTATTATTTATTTTAGATGCAAAGAGATGAGCCAGTGTTACAAAAACATGCTTAATACATTACTCAACGAGAACGAGGAACCATGTGTTGAACATGCTGCAATTGGTCATAGTGCAGTAAGCAACCATTAGATTATGGTCTTCTCTTAAAACATTTAAAAAAAATTCTAAATTCAACAATTTCAAAGATGTCCGACGGGAGAGAGACATATAGCTCAAATTGAAACGCAAGTAACAAATATACGGCAGAAAAATGTTTAGGAGGAATCTTAGCACATTTCTTTTTATTTATTCACATTTTTCGAATTGTTTAACTTATAAGGCATAACCGTATTGATCGTTTGGTGTCGGTATAAAAATATATACATAGTTGACATACATCGACAGACATGATATTTGTCACTGGTCACATTTGTAAGTAATAAGGGGCAGGATTAGTATAAGACAAATTCCCGACGGGTTTTCGAGGCGTAGAGTATATAATATAGTACTCCTAGAATGAGGATTTGCATCGAGAAACTGCCATAACTTTTGTAGATATTCCAAAACGTTAATATACTTTTAAAATATTTAAACATAATCCATGGAAAATATAACTAAGGGCCTTAAGAAAATTCTAAGAAGAGGGTATCTAATGACTCTTTATAATTTCAGATAACGATATTCTTGAAGGCTCTTACACAATTTTGTGGAGATTATATTTCAGTTAATAACGCAAGCTTATCTTATCAAAATCGAAATTTATATGAGGTGAAAATCAATTTGTTTCTATTTTAAATGTTTATGATATTTAATTTAAACAAGGATTCCTTTGTAAGAATTTGCAGGACTGGCCTATATGGAGGATAAGTTTTAATTGCCGCGCTTGCCAAGCGTATTGCCAATCGCAATGCCGGGAACTGCTATGCTGTTGTCATCGGTCTGCTTTATTTTAGAACGTTATTATACTTAATGGTTATTCCGTTATCTGTCGACAGCTATTTCCATTCACAATGCTCTTAAAACAGTTCCGCATTTTATGACACCCGCGGGCAAAAAGAGGAGCATGTTTTTTTCTAGAATAGGGAGCAAACGAGCTGATGGCTCACGTGATGGTAAATGATTACCGCCGCCCATGAACACCTGCAATACTAGAGGAATAGCAGACGCGTTGCCGGCATTTGAGAAAGTATAGGATTTTTTCTTGAAGGTCCCAAAGTCGTATCGGTCCGGAAAAACCGCTGACGGTATCACATTCCATAAACTGCAAGTGCGAGGCAGAAAATTCCGCAAAAATACGCACTGTGGTGGAATGCCAATTCACGAAAGAGTTTATTAGATGTAGTACATTTTTTCGTCTATACCGCATAATATAGTTTAACCATATCACAAGAGAAACAATTAATGTAATATTTAATAAAATCTTGAAATAATTTACTCTCATTACTAATATATTATTGACTGTCGGAATACCTCTTCTGAAACATATTGTGTAGTACAACTGAAGTTATCCGCTTACCTGTTTTATACAAAAAGTACCTAATTGTTTGTTATGTAAATGTATATTCTTGTTTAATTTTCTTATATAATATTCGGTGGTCACCTTTGATTTTGTAATTGTAACATAATTATACTATATCTATTGTAAATGTAAGTTAGTACGGAACATAGTGTAAACCAATGTCAGGTAATCTAATAAAGAAATAGTACAATATCCCAAAAAGAATTTTCCTAAACTAAGTTTTGCTATCGTTAAGTACGTAATATCTTTATTAATGCACCGGTAATTTTTTGAAATCAAATTACGCATTAAAAAAGTAACAATTTTGCGTTGACACCACGCCGAAACTAGTATTACAAATTCCTTTAACTATAACTGAAATACTGAGTTTATAATAAACTAAAACGTTGTAATTCTCTTTCATAACAATTTAAAGTTAGACGACTAGAAATACTATAATGTTTGAATTTAGAATTCAGTAGTTTTCAAATAAGAAAAATAATTACGAACTTTTAGCACTCTGGTTTACTTTTAATTCAAAACCGCTAGCATTTTCTTTTTATCGGTACCATATAGTAAAGCTACAGCATATTATTATTGCAACAGATATACAGGTATACTGTATACAAACAGGTGTAAAATTTCAAGTAATAATGTTTTATTTTGTATGGGTGTATATGTTTGTAATTTTTTGAGAACATACTTATTGGAAATTAATTTTAAGTATTATTTAATGTTAAGTATTAATCTTTTTCAGGCAATACTTGGAATACCTGATGAGAATAGTACGGTCATAAATTCCAAGCCTGTGATTATATTAGAAGCAGGACAAGATGCCGGTATAGAACCAGTTACTTTTGCATTGTTTGTCATAGAACAACTCATAGCCTGCAAAGAGCACCATTACATGTTGGAAAATGCCCGCTGGGTTATACTTCCTAGCACCAATCCCGACGGAAGAGAGTACGCCAGAAGTGTAAGTTATTCTTATTCTATGATAAATATATTAATAAGATATATTTGTATTAATAATAATAAATACATATATTGATAAGGATAACATCACGTACATTGCACCGATCCCAATCTAAGATGCTAAAGCACTTAAGGTATGGGAATCGGAAACAACGAAGGCACCACAAATACTCAGACCCGTGAAAATGTAGAAATAGTTATTTTTCTACATTGACCCGACCGAGAATCGAACACAGAACCTCGAGATGGCGACACCTTGAAAACCAGTGTTTACGCCACTCGTCCATAGTGGTCGTCGATATATTATAATCGATCGAGTTGATATATTACATAATACTCATGAATTTTTATATTTTGTTGAATAAAACTTGGTAGGATGGGTAGAGATAGGGCTAAATGAGGATTTATTAATGTCAATCTTTCGTATGTGAAATTATGTACATTGAGATGTGAATTTTAAATGAACTACTTTAGGTTTATAACTATTACAGGTTTTTTTTACCTTAGGGAAGAAACTTCCTAAAATCCTTCATCATTTCATATAAATCGTTACAATAATAAAGTAAAAGTCTTCTATTGCCAACATTTTATGTTGTTAACGTAATCGGTTAAGGCAATGTAGTAGATTCAGGACTAGTATTTCTAAGTAAACGACGAATTCGTGTCTAGGATTCGAGAGTGTTTCGGATTCAATATGATGAAATTATATACAACTTAAACACAAAAGAACATAACTTTAAGCGTCTCTTTTGCTAAAAAGAATATCTTTTATCAAAGATCTATTTTAGGAAAGCTCAAATTATTCCCAAAAAACCTTGGAGTTCTCATGTGTCTTTCATGCCGGCCTACCAGTCGTATTATAAAGCGCAAGTGCGGCCCTATGTGAAACATTGCGTACAACACAACAAACATTGCGTTCTTTGGGCTGGAACACTCGAAAGAGCGGTTCAGATAGTTGGTGATATGATGATCTCTAATCTGTTTGATTTTTTATCCAAGCGAAGAAATTTTTGTATAATTTTCTATCGCATTTACCATGTGGAATATTCTGAAGGACAATTGTTCCACGGTACCATGTAAGGGATTCTTAAATTTAATAAATTTTATCTTTATAGCTCGCTTGCAATTTGATTGCCCTACCATAATGCGTTTTTAAGGAATTTTGTGCCACGCACAAAACCCTTGCGGAATAAGCTGCCGTCACCCGAAATTGATGACCTTCAAGGAGTCAGTTTATTCTTTTCCTAAAGGTCAGCAACGCACCTCAATCTCCTCTGATGCTGTGTATGTGTGGTGTTGTGAACCGAACGTACCTTTGCCTCGTTCATCTAATAAAAGTTAATAAATAATAAAAAAAGTCGAATGGAGGTGAATGCTACTTGTAGATCATATAGTGTATAACGTGAATTTATACACAGGGTTTCTTTAATAAGGAAAAAGGTTAGTATCTACGTGGCGGCACTGGAATGTAAATTTTTTTAGGAATGTGAGTCGTGAGTTCGGAGCATTCGGGTCATAGGTTCCTTTTACTCTGGAAAATTAAAGGATCCCATAGCGATTTGAGATAATGTCGAAGTTGCGGGTAGAAAGCAGCATTGAAATAAGTCGTAGTTACAAATAAAGCGCCATTTCAAGATTTCGTGATTAGTCTGTAGCATATCGCTATAATCAATAAGCGATTCGGCTTTAAATAGTAAATTTAACAAAGTAATTATTTGTTTTCAGACCATAGCGACGTGGAAGAAAAATTTAAGACCTTCAGAAGATGATAACAGTATGGGAGTAGATATTACAAGAAACTTTGACGATTCATTCAATGATTGTGATAGAGTAGCCAACGGCTTTTCTCCTCAGTATCCTGGTAAAAAGCCGTTGTCAGAAAATGAAACAATATTCATTACAAGCATAGTCAACAAATACAAAAGTAAATTAAGAGCCTACGTGTCAATTCGACGCGACGGACATGCTTTAATGTATCCCTTTGCTAGTACCAACACGAGTCGCACAAACACAAGCAAATTAATAACAAAGGCACACGAGATTGTAGCTAAAATTAATCACAAAGTTAGCTTTGTCCAAATACTGGCCAATAGCAGTATATTTGACATGAACAGGAAGCCACGTTGCGGGCATAGTGTAGATTACGTTTACAATAAGTACGGCCATCCATATGCTTACGAACTTCGCGTATTCCTTGAAACAGATCAACATTTAATGACTAAATTTGAAGCATTACCACACGGTTATGAGACTACGCTTAGAACTGGCTATTTATTTGTTATAAAGGAATTATACAATGCGATCGTCGCGGAACATAAACTTAAAACGACAAACAAACAGAGCAAAAGATTTACTTAAAAAAAAGTCAGGTTTTAAGCAGTGTACTCTTTCTCTCTCACGGTTTTTGCAATAAGATATTTTTAGAGGGCGTTTATAACGTAACATAAGGAGGCACGAAGAATTTACCCGGTGGAAAAATCGAAGAAATCGCCGGGTTTGATTTTCTCTGAAAATCAGGTATGAGGAAATTTAACTGGGTCAAAATTATGTACCTACTGGTGTCGGCATCTATTACAATACAATATTTATTTAGTACATAATGGTGTATCTACGTTGGAGGAGTCACTTTTCCACTTTTCGGTAGGATGTCGGTCCTGCGCTCTGGGTTTCACGGAGCGCGCTTGCGCTAGGGGTGGGGCCCATGGCTGTTCAACCCGCTTACACTCTGTAGTCTGTCGCGGTGGCGAAATCGCGCTCTCTGAAGCTTCTCTCCTCATTCGGGCTTCAGACCTTCACGAAAGCCGTCGCTCGCGCTTGAAAATTCGCAATATTTAATTTCCTCAGTTATTCCAGACTTAACATTTAATTTCAATGTAATTATTTTCAAGTGTCTTTAAATTATTTCTATCAATTATCGTAGTAATAAATTTTATTAATTATATTGATTTTGAATTAAAATTATTTTTCCCTGTCATTATTTTTGTGTTGAAATTAAAAATAAATCGCCGGTCGCGCTTGCAGTTTCTACAAAAGGTAAGTATTAGTTTAATAAATTTTCAGGTTTTCCTCGCGGTCTGCATTACTTTAAAATGTTACAACTTACTTCGGACTGCGGAAATGCGATGGGCGGAAGGCGGTGCCGCCGGCAACAGGTTGCAAGGTAGCGACGGGCCGCGGAACTAGGAAACTCGCCTCCCGGCGCGTTTAGCAATTTTATTAACTGCTAATAAACAACCCAGATAGCAGCATTTTTGCGCTAATTATCATCTAGGGACTTTTGACATTAAATTTCATGCCATGTTCATGCAAGAACCACGTTAAGTATAATTTTTATCACGTTACCGGAGGAATGCAATAAAATGCACTCGATGTCTATAAATTTTCTTACAAAACTTTTATACATATCGTGTCGGTATAAATTGTATTTTAGATAAGCGTAGTCGATTTCTTCAAAGAACATACTCCTTCTTTTTACCATTGTAGCGGTTTAAACATTTTAAAAATCGTTTTAGATAAAATTTTATGTTGATAATACGTTTAATTAACTATAATAAATACAATTGAATTTTGAGCTTCTTTAAATTACTTACAAAAAAGTTCAAATACGTTAGAAATTATTATAATTAAATAAAATATATACAAAACATAAAAAAAAAATTATTTTATAGCGACTGGAATAGTTTGAAATACTCGATATTATATTACGTTTGGGCTAAAGTATATTTGTTTCACTAAACTTAAAAAAAAAAAAAACAATTAAGAACTCCATTCTATCCTTTGCACTTTATATCAATATAAAAACGAATAATGTATTATCAAAAAAGATATATCGAGGGGTATTGGCAGGGTACGTAGGGCGAACAATAAAACGGGCAGGCTACTTTTATAACTAAAGTTTGGAGTGTTGATAAGAACTGTGTTGGGTATTGATCGGTCTCATTAGCGAGTCCGTGCGCGTATCTCGATGATAAGCAGTCGATGCGGGTGCTTAGCGCCACTGAACATCACCCACATGTTAGACACATGATTTACGCGACAAAGAATTATGCCACGTTATGGAAAATATTTAAAATATTCCGAAGAGTAGACACGGTACGTAATATTTAGTTGCGTCTACTTTGAAAAGAATTTCACATCGTGCTACTTTCAGGAGTAAGCTATTTTCTATCTTCCGTTTTTCCTTATTATTAAATAAACGTTATGAAAATAAAAAATATTAGTTGAGTCATTAAATTGAAAATGGAAGGTCCCAAGTTGGGCGCCAATTTCTAAGTTAGCTGTTGGAATTATTTTTAACTTTTATTTGACATTTTTTTTCACCAACATTAAGCAAAATTATTGACAAAAGCAAAATAAATCTATATTACCTCTTAAACTATTTAATAAATTATATTTACGCAATTTACTATACCGGTGTAGGTAGAGGTCTAGGCAATGCCGGCCTTTCGATCCGCTTTTTCCGGGGCTTATTTGTATTAAAATATTTTTTATTAAAATTCGTTGTCTGTTCGTTGCAATGATATATTTATAAAGATTGCACTTCGTTTACGCAGAAGTATAAAGAGACGACAACTTTCAACTTGGCAAAAATTTGTCATACTCGTTCCCTCTTGCATATTTTCATAATTTTTTGTGACACATTCACGTTGTTTAAGAAAAGTCTTACAATGACATTTATTGGATGTCAGGAAATTTATGGAAAGCGTCCATTTTGATCTTCCCATTCCAATAGTTAATTTAGCCTCCCTTCATAGATTTCTTAAACCTTACTCGAATAAAAGTACCACTTCAAATATCGTATTTTTTTTTAAATAAGTAACAAAAAATAATTTTCACTTATTTTTTGTTATTACATCCTGTATTTTCCCCTTATTACATTTATTATAAATCAAATTAAAATAGTCACGATAGCCGAGTGGTTGGGTGATCGGAATTCGAGTCCAGAGACACGAATTCAAATCCGAGTTCGGAGTAGGACGAGGAGTTATTTCCATCCTGTCAGAGTATTATTTTAAGTATTTGAACTATTGTAATGGATATAGCCGTAAGGATCAGAACCACAGTGGGCCGGCCACATTGCTCGTAGAAATGACATAAATATTTGAAGTATTAACTTCAAATATCACACTATATAACTTGATTTATTTGTTGACTTCATGTACATTTACTTAAAATAACTAAAACGTGGATTAGCACTATCTTTTGCTTAGAAATTTTATTCATATTTAGACATTTAATTATCTTTTGCATATTTGTGTTAACTGCACTACCCAGTAGTGCAGTTTACACGAGGTCATTAAAACTTTTTAATCTTGCATAATTGATTCATATAACTGCGAAAACAATTAAAAAACAAATAAAAACAGTTGCATACAATGGAAGACTAATTAATAAATATTCCGTGGGGTTATCGTATAGACATTGCAACCCAGTCATACTAGAGACTCGAAGAAAATTGAAGCGGCATTCTAATGGCTTTATACTGGATCGTCAACAAGGATTAGAGAATAAGAAAAGCAATAAATATAAAAAATAATTAAAGAACTTTGTGTTTCATTTTAGAAATTGTTGTTTCTAAATAATTATAATGCTTATAAGATCCATCGAAATATAAATAAAAAACAGAGAAAGTAACAAATGAATCTCATTTTTCGGTATGTTTGCCTGGTGAAAATTGGCATTGGCTCTCTGAAAAATAAACATCCAAATCTTTCTTCTTCTTCTCTACAGCCTATCTAGAGGCCACTGCTGAATCAAGACCTCACCTAAAATTTGTCATAAAGAACTGTCCTCTGCCTCCTGCATCAATAGACACCTTGCAATATTTTGCAGATCATCATTCCATGTTGTGCTACACTGCGTTTGCCTAAACAAAGTTGGCACTCTTACCTTTACCTGGAAACCTTGCCACTTTATCCCAACGATTGTCACTTCATCAAGCTATGTGGCCAACCCATTATTTCATCAGCGCAAGCTGATCTTTACTTAACCCTTTTTTTATACATACCTGAGGTATACTCGCCCCTGCGGGGCAAAGTCCGCAACGACGGCAATGTCGCACCGACTAAAACCCCACGGTGTTCCGCTTTCCGCGCATGTAAGCAGGGCCACGGGATCGCTCTCGCGCACATCCGCGACCCTACCAGCGGTGGCCGCCCAAGGCAGCCCCTCCTCCAGAGAATATCTTTTCCCCTTTCTCACCAGAGGCTAGACGCGCTGGAACACAGACGTATCTACCTCCAAGGCCTCCAAACCTACGTGGGTGACGAAGCCCCCCCCCTCCCCCCACGAGTCCGCTACCCGGAGGCAATGGGGTTCACGAAGGTTAGTGCTAGACCGAGCACCAGCCCAACCTTCATCCCTCAGTGGATCTGGACGTTGGCTCCACCACAGACCACATATTAACTTGACCCTAGGCAAAAACATCATTGTTGACGAATTGGTACTCTGTACTCAAATCTTTGAGGTAAACTCAATGAAAAACTGCCCAGCCAAGTTGGATTCATCGATTGCCCTCTAGGTCACAGTGGGTCTTATCTACTCTGACAATTTAACCGAGTTATATATTCGTCAAAAACTTCGATGGCAGTGTTCCCAAGAACAACCGGCATTAGTCGGACATGGACGTTACACATGATCTTAGTTTTGTCCGTGATCATCTTGAGACTAATTTTTTAAAGACACTATTGAGGTCATTGAGCATGGTGCTAAGCTCTTCTAGCGAAGCTTCTAAAATTATGTCGTCGGCAAACCAAAGGCGAGTGATGAATTCGTCATTGAAGTTAGAATACCGGTTCCATCCCAGTTCAGCAGATTAAAGGCATCTTCCAACGCAGTGATGAAAATTTTCGGGTATATAACGTCACCCTATCTTACACCTTTCTGCGACTTGATAGGTTTCGTGTTCCGGTTCTCGGGTAGACTTCGTAGCCTCGTCCTCATCACACTTCCATATACCGGGAGTGTATCTGGCACCACACCCGAATATTTCCGGAATCGAAGGCTTCTTGACAATCATTCTTATAGCCTACATACACCAGACATAATAATAAATTCTACTCTTCCGTCTTCTATACCATCTGGTGAAGAATATGTATGTGGTCAATGGTACTGTAAGCTTTTGGGAAACAGGCTCGTTCAGCTGAAAGCCGTAAAGTTTGCTTGATATGCGATGCGTGATGACTCTCGAAAACAATACGTAAACTCGGCTTATAAGCGCTATGGATCTACAACGAGTAGTTGTCCTTTTTTAAGGCGCAGGACAATCACACTTTTACTTCACGATTGAATGGATGGATGAGGTATCAAACAGTTTCTGAAGGACCTCAAGTACCGGTTTTCCAAACGTTTTCACTAGCTAAGGCGTAATTCTGTTCTCACTCGGCTGCTTGCTTTTTTAAGTTGTAATCACGCTCAGACTGATGTCTGGGATGTCATCGGAGTAGTGTCGAGTAAGCTTGTTTCTCGGATCGCTATATACACCAGAGTGTGGTTTTGAGCGTTGATGTGTACAACTGTTCGTAAAAAATCTCAATTTCTCTCAAAATCTCAGCTCCAGTGGATAAACTTCACAATTTTCGGACCACACCTAAGTTGGCTGTTTGCGTCAGATGCATCTTTGGCGAAGACTTTGGTGCTCTGAACCCACTTTGTCTCTTCAATACGTGTTGTATTATTAAACTTGCGGAGTCACGCCTTATGGACTTAGAAACCTGTCTATTCAGATGTCGATAAGCTGACGCATCTGTTGTACGTTGCAGTCTCATTTCGCGCCTGACTTCCATAAGGTTAAGAGTGAGAGCATAGAGCTTTTGTGATTTTGTTGTGCGGCGGATGGCGGATGAAAATTTTGCGCCTACCGCATGGACAGTTTTAACTAGACCGCTATTTGTGTTTTCCTCTGTAGTGCAATCATCTAGACAACCAAAGAAATTTTGCAATTGGGATAATACGTATTAAATTACGAAATATTTATATTATTATTATCATTAATATTTATTTATAGATATTAAACCTGCAACTCTCAGCTTCTCTACGACTTGCTATCACTGTTCTTGATGATCCCTTTTTATTTTATTTATAAATAAATACATACATGAACTGAGACAATATGTTATGCATTGCTCTGAAATACTCAAACTAAATTTTTGCGACAAGGTCCCATCAGTAGATACAAAAATTGTTTTTACATTAATGTTGTGGTACATTACTTTTTCTTATTTTTAAATATTTTACTTAGTTTTAAATATTGTGAAGCGGAGTAATAGAGGTATAAATAACAGAAATAATTTATCTATTTACTACCTCTAGAAAAAAAATGAAATATGAAATATACCAAATCGAAATCAATTTAATTTATATAGTATTATTGTTACTGTACCTAAATGATAAATCCATTTTAAGTTGTTTATTGTATATGATTCTGATAAAAAAAATTAACACTGAGGACAGAGGCCAAGACAGTTAAGCCCATAGGTTGGTCACCGTTTACAGAAGATATTTTTTGGGACAACGTGATAGGTTTTGAGCCTCTCGCCGTCATTATGTCCAAGCCAACGATATAAATTGTACATTAGTTTTGAAAACCATTGGCATAAGCCTACAACCTGGGGTTACAACTCGGGTTTCTTGACGCGAATTCTCAACCACTCGGCTATAAGAGTCACTAAGAGTATAGTAATACTATACACTAAGACGGCGATAGACTCACCACATGGCAAGTTGCTCTGAAGAAACTTCGGTGAAAGGAATGTCTCAAGACCTTAATTGTGTAGTACTATCTACCCTAGTTCTGGGAAAATGTGCGAAACATCAAATAAATTTTACGCGTAACAGTTAATGGAAATTCAATGAATTAAGATTGAGAGCTATTTTTGTGTTCCAAACATAAGATGTTTATTTCTTTTTGAAACTATCCCCTGTGACAGTTCTATGGAATAGTAATGGATGACAGATTTTTTAATGTCACTACTATATGAAAAGTTTGCGTAGAGTCGAAGAAAAGCAGATCTCAGAATTGGTTAATTAAATTGTTGCGAATATATTTAGAATCTCTGAAACAATCTTTCAAATATGGGAAGCCTCTGCTTGTTCGGTAACAAATTTCAACGGAGAATTTATTTACTAAAATCGCGAACATCCGCGGTGCTATCGGAGTGCGGAGTATTAAAATTTTGAAGCGCTCAAACTTACCTGCTTTTAGTGTTCATTACGTCGGAAAGTTGGTGAAAATTCATACAAGTCTAAGTTCTAATGAACACCGGTCGGGGAAGTTGGTCGGTGATGTAGCGATCGCAGGCGGCCGCATACAACGCCTTTTTGCAAAGATCTGTAAACGCCGAGCGCAGCCCGCTTTGTTTCCCAAATTAATTGGAGAGTACGTGCAGGTATTGATTACGTTTATGGGACAGGCGAGCCGCAACAAACAAAGTACTGCGTATCGCGTGACACGTGAAATTTGGTTAATTAAGAGTATGAAAAATTATTTTCGTTTACTGATTTAAAGGTTTAATGTTTTATTACAGTGACATTTCTTTAATTTATTTGTTAAATAATATAAATATGTCATTGAAATTAAATTGACCTATTGAATATAATCTCTAAAATCTACAAAGATACAGCTAAGTGACCTTAAACAACCATAAATTTAGTGAAAGATAAAGTCCGAAAACTAGGAGAAATGAGATCGTAATCTTCAGAAGCAGCGCACAAATACTTTCTATTGATCTAAAGAAAAAAAACACTTAAAACCTTTAAACACGGTAATAGCAAACTCTGTGCATTACTTCAAATAAAAATTTGGTTTAAGTTTTTATATCAATATTCAAATTTTTGTTGGTACTTTAAATTGCCTTTACAAACTTTAACGAAGAAATGTTTACTTATCATGTATAACGTAATAATGAATCGACCTCGGTTTATAGCATTTTTAAAGAATCTTCATATTAGAAACATAAATTAATTTACCGCTACTACAAACAAGTAAATCGCTGTAGAAATCTTTACTTTGTGTAATTTCTTTAAATAAAAGCCAGTTTAGGTTTTCATTTTACTTTAATAAGGTCCATATTATTAATATTAAATAAAGAATTATTTTCTCAAGTGCATATCTATGTTACAACTTATCCGACTACTATAAATTGGCAGAAAATCCCCGAGACACGAGACAATAAGAAACGAAGAGATTCTGCGGCGGCAGACATTAGCCCTGTTGTTATTCTAAGTGGATTAAGGCCAACGCATTTCAGATCTGGTTAAGCTTGAATTCAACATTAAGTCTGACATAGAGCTTACAAAAGCGGTTGCACTGTTCCCCCGAAAAGTGAATTTCTTTTCCCACCCCAATTACTTTTAAATCAAAACAAGTAAAGTTTTTGCAGGGGTAGAATAAACATTATTTGCCAATTTTGTGTCGAGGAAACGACGTAACAACAATATTAGGCATAATAAAGTTGTAAGCGAAATTCGAATCGATTAATTCATCAAGGCCTGTCGAAGTACCGGTGACGCCCGCCGCGCAAACATGAGCTTCATCAACACGGAGCGCGTTTCAACAAACTCATTAGATAAATGAAAGAGTTTACAAAACACGACGATCGGCGCTGTCGGGTCGCGCCGGCCCACTATGATTGATCGATGCAACACAGAGTGGGGAAACGAGCAAACTTATATATTAACCGAGAAACATTGGAACGTGTCGGCATTAGATTACCCATTTATTCACTTAAGTTGGTGTGTGGTTGAAAAGCGGTGTGAAATATCGGGCTCGTTTCGATTGCGGGATGTAATAAGTTAATAATTTATTAATACATCGTATCGGTTACGGCTTAAGAATATTTAACTGTATATATTACACGATATCGCGGGACAAATTATTTTCAAAACACACTTATTAAAGTCGTTCTTTTCCACATAGTCAACTAACACCGCGCGCTCATTATAAATTAGCCTATTTTAGTTTAACACTGAATATAATCGTAATCTCCTTTAATAAAACTCAAACAAAATTTCACTTTTGTGAGATAGCAAATGGATAGCGATATAATCTATTATACATCATACTTTCATACCAGCAATGACGCTTATCATCACTAGTCTATGATTTGGACATATTGACATCATCATCATATTCTTAACTAATTAAAACTCGACGGAAATTTAATATTCTTTTTTATGTAATACTTTGAATCACTACAAGACACAAATCAAAAAATTCAGGGGCGAGGACAAAACTAAATTTTCTGCATAAGACAGGTTTTATGAGTTTATCGAAATAGGAAATATAACTTTAATTACCAAATTCTAACCAATTATTTCATAAATTTCTTGGGTGTCTTATATACCTCTTGATAGAAATTATACAGTAACAGCTTAAGCAATAACATTCTAACTACAGTTTTAGTAGTTTTCTATTACAAATTATTATTCGATTTAATTACCCGTTTCATGTATATAACACTTAAATAATCTCCAATTATTATGAGAGGCTAGTTCAAATTTACTTTCAGTCTATAGAACTCAGAGGTTAAATAAAAAAATTCCAAATTAGTCCCTCCGATATACATTTCACCGGGCTTGTTTGCTACGCTTACTTTCATATCAAATATATTTATGAATATACGTGTGTAAAGTCCTATATTATTTCCACAAGGAACAAAACCCCCACTCGTTTATTTATTTGGGCAACGTAAACATTCACTCACTACTTTGTATTATTGACGGTACGCGCACCTCACTTTCAAATGTTATTAAACGAATCCCACAATAATTTCGTTGAAGAGATCTTTACAATAGGGTTTTATTTATCTATGCACGTAAAATTTGATGTAATAAAATAAAAAAATCTCCGAACTTATAAAACCTTTCAAAGAAATGTGAAGGATGACTGGGTTAATAAGACGTTGGAGCTAATAATTCTTTTCGATTTCGGGAACAAATAATTTTTTGCCAAGATAAGTAGGACAAAACTTATTCTTGTACCGCTGCCCCTCCTCTTATACTCTTCACAATAGGAATCAAGACACTCGAAAACAAAGTTAAGAAGCAAGATATGAATATCGATATTATAATGCTTGGGGTCTTTTACTTTAACTGCTGTTTTATAAAACTACAAGTAATACGTGCATTAATTTACTATTACTTTATTGAATTAGCCTAGTAGTCAGGGCGTACACTATAATTATATTAATGTTATGAAATTCATTACTAGTGCTAAACACACGATTTAAAAAGTCACGATAGTCGAGTGGTTGGGTGGCCGGAATTTCGAGTCAATAGACCCGAGTTCGGTCCCCAGTTGGTATCCCCAGTTGGAAGGTGGGTCGAAGGGACTTAATTGTCTTGACTCGACCTCTGTCTACCCCTGCATTGGGAATTGCGTGAAGATAGTTATATTTATATATAGTGCTAAACAAAAATTACAAAATAAATACATACGTATATAACGGCCAGAATTAGGCCTATTCTGTAAGAGAAGCTTTGCCACAATCGCCATGCTGGCCAATAGATTGGCGATTGTAGTACATGGTAGAAGCTACTGTCACCAGTCTGCAAAAATAGCAATTTTAGTTTGTAAGAGTTACCAGGAGCATTACCCTAACACCCGGTTTGATCGTAATAAAATTGTATGATTAGCCTAAGGCTAGTACGGCATATGAGAAAGGTTTATTCAAAAACCATAATCCACTAAAGTTCTCTACCGACTGTTTTGATATTTTTATATAACGTTATCTTGTATTCATTTACCAGCAAATTTAACAATTTAGGAAACATTTTGGTATAATATGACGTTCTAATTTTAATTACGACTTTTTAATTACGAAATCTTCACGACATGCCTATTTATGAAAAAATCGGTGACTATAATAATGTAGATTTATTTTATTTATTTATCTTCACGCACAATCCCTGACGGGGTAGCCAGACAGAACAGATTGCCAAGTGTCACGATCCCTACATACTTCTTTCGCTTCTTTCAAATTCATCATCTTCTTCATACATGCACGTCTAGGTATCCGAGTACTCTTGACCCTCCCCTTTTTGAGCAATTTGCTCACATGGTCTTCGAAAGCTAGTCTCGACACCTTTTAATATTAACTTTCGCGCTATATATTTTCTTCACCATTCGGTCTTCACTCATTCGCTCAACGTGCCCAAACCATCGAAGCGCGCCCTTATCCATTTTTGAGACAAGGTCATCTCTCAAACCTGCCATATTGCGAATCTCTTCGTTTCGCTTTCGGTCGGCCATGGTAAGGCCGCACATTTTACCAAGAGATCGCATCTCCACTGCATTCAACCTGCTTTTATGCTTCTTCTGGCATACCCAGGTTTCGCTGCAATATAACAAAGTCGGTATCAACACTGCGTTATGTATTGCAGGGCGTGCACTTTTCACACACTTTTGATTAATGCAGTCAGGGCACCATTGACTTTGTTCCCGGCAGCGACACGCCTGTCCACATCCAAATCACATCTTCCATCCCGGCTAAACGCACTCCCCAAGTATACAATTTCATTCACCTGTTCTAGACATTCCTGATTTACCCAAATTTCGCACTTCGTTCTTTCGTCGTCCCTTTCCAATACCAGAACCTTAGTTTTATTAGCATTCAAACGGAGACCATTAATTTCACATTCTTCTTTCATACACGTGACTAATGCCTGCAGTTCTGCCTCTGATGGTGCAATAAGCACAGCATCATCAGCATATAGCAGACAATTTACTTTTATTTCACCCAATTTCACACCCAAACAGCTATCTTTCAGCTTCTGTAAACAGCTATAATAATGTAATAAATTCTTAACTTCTATATCGCTCAAAGTCAAATATCTCACTGAAATCAATATGCTATTTCACGTTATTAGTTACATCTAAGACAATTTAGCCAGCCATTCAACAAGCCGGATATAGAGTTCTCCAACCGGATATCTCTCGGCGGTCGGAAGTTTACGCTCTTGTCCACGACTAAAGCGGCAAAGATACATTGCCAATAGTGAAAATAATAGATGAAGAATATTTTCATTTATTGCTTAAGGTTGCAGACAGCCTCTATTTGAAAAATAACATACATAGTGGACTGATTAGGTAATATAGTTCTTGAGTGGCTACCTCATATAGGTAAGCCAATCAAGTAAAAGCTTCAGTATGTTGAGACGTTACGTGTAAGAGGAGTCGTTGAAAGTGGTAGTGTTATGGTATTTCCCGTGATCAGCAATGGACCTTGTGAAGCTAAAATGTTTATTAATGATTCTATAGATAGAAATGCTAAAATAATCTTATTTAATTCTGGAAAACGAACGTTTTTTCACTTTCAAACTCACCTCACTCGTAAAATATATCTGTAACTCACTGCGAAAATCATTGCGCGGGTCCACTTCTGTATACAATATTATATATTAATCATTTAATATGACTTTAAAAGTGGCATAATAACTTTAAGCTATACTAGTTAAAATGAAGCCGGAATTTACTAAAGCCACTTTATCACCTGAATTCAGACTGTTTATGGCGGAATGCACGAGCTCTAAAACTTGTCGTTCATAAATGCGCACTTTCGCTGACATGGAAAATAGTTTACAGGCAATCTATACGCGTTACAGACTCTGTTTATCTCCACTTTATTACTCGAAAGCACCGCGTCGCTTCTAATCTGACGAATAAAACTTTATACGATATTTTTAGGGAGCTTTTTACGGTTAACACTTTGTAGACGAAATTAAAGCTTAAATGCTTAATGAGTTGTTTGTGATGCTCTCGATTAAAAGTTTTTAAGACGGTTTGGCGGCTGCAATCTGTTTGTAGATCATGCTCCATGATGCTTGGAAGTTTTACAGATTTCAATGTTGTGGTATGAGTTTCCGTAGGGATGCTAATGTGCGAGTACCCTTAAATACGTATAAGCAAAATGTTACAACTGTGACAATAAAGGATTCTCATAATTTTAAATATAATACTTTATAAAAATAAATAACATCATAGTAGTAATTGATCTCCGGTTGCCACAAAACTAGCATAATATATGCAATTACTATTGAATGTATCATTTAATTGAAAAATATCTACCTCAGATAGATTTTATTTTATTTTAAAAAAGCGGCATTCGTCGAATAAGAAAATCAAAAATCGATATTATACAATATTTTTTATTCGCATTGGAGCTGGAAAAGCCGTCACAAGCCTTCTGGGTTTTATAAGCGATTTTAAACCTACCATTGTATCTGGTATTTGTAAAGAGGTTTTTTTATCTGTCAAAGAGCATTTCTATTATTTCAATATACTTTGATTAAGTCCCGAGTTCTGACCAAATGACTGTACTTGACGTTCGGGGAGATGATGTGCTCTCTCACCCCCGCCGTTCATTGGTTTTGGCAAAGACGCACAACTATATTATTTAATATTAATGAAACTTTAAGTGTCACTCAGCTATAGAGCCACAATTTTGTAATACAGACAGAGAAAGAGACGGAGATATAATAAATAGAAGAATATATAGTATTACTCCTAACATATTTATATCTTACATAAAGGCGGCGACAGGCTCACCACCTGTCACGTTGTCCCGAAAATATCTTCGGTGGAAGGTGGGTCAAAGGGACTTAATTGTCTAGACTTGACCTCTGTCTACCCCTGTATTGGGAATTGCGTGAAGATATATTTTTTTTTAATATTTATATCTTTATTGTCACATATATGTATTACCGGTATTTTATTACATTGTCACGTAAAATGTCACGATGTGAAGTAGTTTGGCGATCGGAATTCGGGTCGAGACGCGAGGCTACAGGTGGCAGGCCAATCTTATTTAACAAAAACTTATGTACGAATTATACCTTCCGCTTGGACATCAAGTCGGTGACAGGCTCATAACCTGTCGCGTTGCCACAAAAAATTTCTTTGATGGAAAGGTGGGTCGACAGAACTTAATTGTCTTGTCTCTAAGACACTGAGAATGGAGTTATGGTACCTTTTTTTATATTACATTGCTTTAACGCTGCATATCGCCGCACAAATTTAACGAAAAAATGAAACCAATATGAAGGTTTATTACATTTAAACAACAATGATAAAGCGTAAAAAATATTGGAGTAAGTGGAAGTTATGAGTGGTATAGGTGCTCCAATATACGATACAATATCGCGGAATAACAATATCATCGATTTAGAGAGCAGGAGTTTATTCGCTTCCGGAACTCAATAATCGCAGTTTCTAAGTCACTTAACGTGAACGAGTCGGGACCGCGACTCTGCGACCCCGACCACTCCACCTATAGACTGTTACTTCGATTTCGATACCGAATAAACGCTCGATATCAGCAATATCGGCCCGTTTATGCTCCCCTGTCGGCGGAAAAACTCTTATTGTACAATAAAAATGTTATGAGGTAACTCTGTTCTATGATCTCGCCGGTTATTGAAATCAGCGTTTCGGTGAACGTCTCTATTGTACAACGAGGAATAATAAACGGGATTCGTGTTCCTATCGCGCCCGTTTTTGCTGCTCTGATTGCTTTTATGAGGATTACTTTTGAAATATAGATATTATTCTCCTTCAAGTATTAATTTTCCAATACTAATTATATGGGTTTCAATAAAATCATATTCTAGCATCTTCTCTACTGATATAAAGTATCTTTACTTTACTCATATTCATTATTTTGCTTAGCTAGTATTCTTTAAATTAAACTGTACATGTTCAAGTCAGACCCGCGCGCCAGTTCCGTATAATTAAGTCATTGCTATTATCGCTAAATCAATAAATGTTGCCTTCTGAGGATCATAAATTATAAAAGTAATATTCCAGACCTTAGGAAGGAGTACTAAGTAAGGAGTGATTAACATCTTCCATCTTTACCAAACACAAATGTAATTGTGATAAAAGGTAGAAAATAAACCATTTTGTACATTTTCATATTTTATTTCTACCGTTAATGTCACGATAGCCGAGTGGTTGGGTGGTCGGAATTTCAAGTCGAGAGACCAGAGTTCGATCCTCAGGTGGCAGGCCAATGGGTTTTTCAAAAACTTATGTACGAATTACATCGTTAGCTTGGACATAAAGGCGGCGACGGACTCACCACCTGTCACGTTGTCCCGAAAATATCTTCGGTGGAAGGTGGGTCGAAGGGACTTAATTGTCTAGACTAGACCTCTGTCTACCCCTGTATTGGGAATTGCGTGAAGATATTTTTTTTTATTTCTAGCGTTAAAAGCTAATTTTGTCAAATTTTCTGATCTTTACACGAATCCGTCTGACTGACACATACAAAGACTCACGGTCAACGTAGTGATCATGTAACCTTCCGTAATACGAAACTCAATAAACAAAAGGAAAGCAATAAACAAAAAGAAAAGGTGAATTTCTTTTAGGGACATTAGGTGAGCTCCAGGGTATTATTAAAAAAACTAAATGTTATGTAATTGTAAATTTACGTTTTATTATTTGTTTTAAATATATTGATTAGTCATAAATATAGTTCGCTATAAAAGCAGTCCTAAATAAAAAATAACTGGTTAGAAATATATGTGTACCAGTATGAAAGTTGAAAAGAGGAAAAAAAATATCACAGTTTCATATAACAAATAAAAAACTTTCTGTTCATATTAATATGAAAAAATTTACCTAAAAGCTTGGACCAGTATGAAAGTGACACGGGTGAGCAAAGAGCAATAACATGAAAACTCTTGGACCCAAAATAACAGAAACAAACACCGTGTATCGATGCAATTCCCGAAAGGATGTGTGCCTCTATTTTCCTGTCGGTGGGCAAAGTCAATATGTCGTCGGAGATGAGTTATTTTTCCATAATTCTGGCTGGAGCGACGTCGGTCGTCGGCGGCGGCGCGCCTCGAGAATTCCCAAATAAATAATAAATATGTCAGCTCGCGTGAGCTCAGACATGTGCTTCGGTACAGAGCACTGAAAACTCAGTTATGTTTGTTTTCAGATTTAATATTCAGTGAAATGGCTTTACTGTTTCAGTTGTGACAAAGTGGTTTCAACAAATCTGTCTTTAGTAGATACATAGATTTGTAGATTATTATTAATCACATCAATAAATTTATATCGATTTTGAATTGTGTCTGGTGATAAAAAAATGTTTTTACATTTGGCTTGATAACATTGAGTAAATGGCCGATTAAATGAATATTTTAAAAAGAATTCAGAGGAAAGGTCATTATAATCTTTACGTTCCTGCATGCCCTGTATCGTATATACATACTGTCTTTTAGAGGATATATAGATAGTCATTCCAGGCAAGTCGATTTGCACTCACAAATCCGATGGCGATTCTCCAATATGCCGTTGCTCTTCGTCTTTTGTCTTATCATTATCTAGTCATCTCAAAATTAAATTCTAATTCAGATAAAGGTATATCAGAATGAAGTCAAATGTATAAAATTCAAAATGATATTGTGTGCGCGTATTCGTATTTCATATTTCGTTACTCTGAACTTCTAAATATGTCAAAAAAGTTCTGAAAGAGAATGCTCACGGACTTTTCTGCCCGCCAGTCTGTAGGGACCTTTACACCCGTTCAAAAACCTTCACATTTTAAGATGTTATCTACTTCCTTCAATAGCCCAGGGGATGCAGTGAATTATTAAATTTTTCGAGTCAAACGTTTATTGTTTAATAAATAAAATGTCGAAAGTATATAAAAGGGGCAGCAATACTTTCTAACTTCGTAAAATATAACTTTAATTTCGTTGTAACTTTTGTATGAGTGGAAAGTGAAGCAAAACTTTGCGTTCTATTATATTATTCTTTGTAAGTATTATTATTTTACTGATAAGTTAATATTGATAAGTAAATAATTCACGATGGCCGAGTGGTTAGGTAATCGGAATTCGAGTCAAGAGACCGGAGTTCGATCCCCAGGTGGTAGGCTCGTGCCAATGGGTTTTTCAAGCTGCGACTGCGACAGGCTCACCACCTGTCACGTTAATTGTTAGAACGTGGGACTTAATTGTTAGACTTCTGTCTTCTCCTTTGTTTGGAATGGCGTGAATACTTTTTTTGTATTGTATTTAAAAGTACTAAATTGAAAATAAAATGGAATATTAAATTAACATTAAGTCCATGTGAAATGAGGACATAAATAAAGCCTTGACGAAGAAGCAACACGTCATCAGTAGTATCTCACGTAAGTAACATTTGAATACCAACTCTCGAATTTACAGAGCAACGGACTACAGTTCGCAAAGCCGCATTTCACTAGTCCCATTCACAGAGGTTCGCTCTAAGTCCTACAGATCCGAGTTAATGGCCATTGTACCCTTTGAGCTCTGTTCCCTTTCTATCTACTTTATTTGTTATGTTCTAGGTCGACATAATACATTATAATGTTGTTACATCGATCAATTCATAGAATGCATTTCATTACCACGTGCATGCTGTATTCTGATTGAATATTTGCTTACTATCAAAAGATTATCTCTTTGAGGTATTTTAGAGTATTCGTTGAACTGTATTCGGTTTCCTGTTATAAATGTGCGATGTGAAAGCAAATATTTTGTGTTCATACTTTCGTTTGTAAAATTTTTCTGGCCAGCATTTTGTAACAAAGGCTGTTGTCATAGGTATGACGATACAATTTTAATCCGTCCTTTCGAACACGAATACGAGAACTCATTTAATTAAAGATACTTTACAGAAATTTTGTATTTATTTTTAATGTGAATTGGGTGAAAAAAGGAAAATATCAAAAAGTGTGAGAAAATATGCTACATCTTCCTGGCGTGTATACCACAAAACCTTATATACTACTATTACAAAGACATCAGCGGCAGAACTAAGGCATTCGATATAGACGTATAGCTGAACTTTACGTCTTAGGTGGTAGGTCTTAGGCGCTGAAGTGGTAATTGGCTGATATATTAGTTCCAATAAACGATAACCGATTTGGACCATGTATAAGCAAATGCAGTCTATGGTGACCCCTCAGAAGATTGAGTAATTATTGTCAAAAAGAAAAAAGGGGTAAAATTTCGGATCGGTTCACCTGTTGATATGTAAGGGTTTTCTACCTGAAAGTAGCTTTGTATTGTAAGAAGAACTTCTCAAAAAAAAAAATAAATAAATTCAATAACAGTTGAAAGGAGAATTGTACAGATACATTGTCAACCCCGTTGACTAAGATGTAATGTCTTATAGTCCGTGAATAGATCGTATCTCCATATCTTAAAAAGCGGAACACGACAGTATTTACATTGAGAAATGGCGGCCCAAAATGGCATTACCGGTAGTACCCAGATGAGTGATAGGTAGAGTTGAAGTCTACCTTTGAAAGCTACGAAAGCCAAGTGTTTAGGTGATCTGCCAGCTTATATAAACTAAAAAATGTATTTCGCCTCCGACGCGGTGGTGGCTTTATTAGGCAGTTCCACATAAAACCTGATGCCTGATGCCTAAAGCCTGAAAAGTGAGGTTTCATCATTATTTTCAATGAATAATAAATTAAACAAGATCTTACACTTGCATAAAAATAAAAGGACAATACCTTGCAGACCACTCAGTGATGTACAAATTACATCGTCCCATTTATCTGTAATTCAGGGTTTTTTCACATCGCATTTTGAAGGCGCACGCTACAATTTGCACCGGACGCTGTCCTCTCACTCGTGAATAAGCGCTAGTGAATGTTACACGTGTGTTTTACAGCTGTCTGCGTTTTATACGACCGTATTATCCCAGTTCTAGGGGACAATTTCATGCCTACGTCGCATGTACTAGCTATCTGCAATTTCATTATACTAACTCTGTGTCGCATATAAAATATATTCATGTGTGGGGTTTGACAAGCTAACAGTCGCTGTTGTATGCAATTATCTAAGTATTGTCACTATATTCAGCAATTGTTCCAAGTACCTTCCTACGTACTTTAAAACATCTGCTGAATTTTGCCTGGATCTCTTTACCTTAGATAAATTTTTTTTTTTTATTTCAAATAGAATTTTTAGTACCAGAACAGACATATAACCGATCGTTGAACATTCTAAAAGATATTATATTTATATAATACAGTGTATGTTATAGTAGATATTATATTTATATAGACAGGCTTTATGTGGAACTGCCTAATAAAGCCACCACCGCGTCGGAGGCGAAATACATTTTTTAGTTTATATAAGCTGGCAGATCACCTAAACAGAGTCAGTATTTCCAATTTTCAGCAAATCTGTACCATCTGCCTGAATATTCAGTAAATATTTCTAATTGTGTGTCCAAAGATTGAATATATATATATATATATATATATATATATATATATATATATATATATATATATATATATATATATATATATATATATATATATATATATATATATATATATATATATATATATATATATATATATACTGAATAGTCGTAATTTTTATATATATATACTGAATAGTCGTAATTTTGATTAGAAATCTTTCCGAAGAAAATAAAGTCGTTAAAATGGACGTTAATTAAAAAAATACTATAACAGTAGTTTTCACGATACTAAACATCTTCACGCAATTCCCAATACAGGGGTAGACAGAGGTCTAGTCTAGACAATTAAGTCCCCTCGACCCACCTTCCACCGAAGATATTTTCGGGACAACGTGACAGGTGGTGAGCCCGTCGCTGTCTTTATGTCCAAGCCAACGATATAATTCTTACATAAGTTTTTGAAAAACCCATTGGTACGAGCCTGCCACCTGGGGATCGAACTCGGGTCTCTCGACACGAAATCCCGACCACCCAACCACTCGGCTATCGTGACTTATGATACTACTACATCGATAACTAAAATATCTTTATACTTAACCCTAGTTATCCTTGTGGAATTATATGGTTAAAAACTTAGTTTTTTCGGATCGACTATAATTACTGATAACTAACTTTTTTCCTGGAGCTAATTCGACGAACGAATTAAAGTCTGTCAACAGATTTATTATTCGCTCCACTGAACCCGAAGTAGACATCCCGCGGGACTTGCTATCATATAATTATTGTATCCATACAAACTCAAGCCGTGTTCGAAAACATGTCTCCCCAAGTAATTAAGAGTATTTTAATGATATCCTTTAAAGGTATTTGTTTTCTGATTCATTATTATTTATACGTATGTTATAAACAAGATCAGGGAACGGAATTTTACGTACGCAATAATTAAGTTATACAACAGAATTGTATTACAAGATGTAATAGATTATTAATTATGTAAGACTTATTTGAGTGTTGTGGTATACTTGTTTGATGTCGTATTGGGAGAAAGTTGAAATGGTGCCCATTTTTTCTAGCCAATGGACATCTGTAAACAATTTAACCGAAGTTTGTTTCGAATGAATTTTTAAGGAGGACTAAGATGAAATGTGTCATTCGCATATTGGATCTTTTTTATTTTAAAACTGTAACAAAACACTAATTGAAAGCTATTCAAATGAAAATGAAAGGCTAAGTTATAAATCAGGCAACTCACTCCCAGACAAGGAGTAGGATTCCGCCACTCATTCCAAAAACTCATTGTTTTTTCGGGACAACATGACAGATGGTGAGCCTGTCACCATTTTTAAGTCGAAGTCAAAGACATAAAATTGTACATAAGTTTTTGAAAAAGCCATTCGGCTATCGAAACTAAGAGAACTTCATATTTGTATATATTTTGAAACACAAATCGATACCAGCATTTTGAATAAGAATCGAAAACGAGCCTCCTGTTACGAATTAGGACCACCCACTGAAAGATTCTCTGCTCAAACCAAAGGTAGACTGGTAGAGAATGTCTTTAGGCATTAAGTCCGACATTTTGTACATTTTTTTATATTGTGCAAGTTTAAATAAATAAATATAAAAAATCAACTGGATGTGGTGGCTTATAAAAGTTTTCTTTTAAAAAATTTATTAATGGCTAAAAAATTGGTAATACACAAAAAATCATAATTTTTTGGATTGAACTATATTAGTCTACGCTCTACAGCAAGATAAGTCACAAATTTCGATGTTCTGCGGCCGTGTGCACCGCTAATAGGGTATTATGAACTTCGGCCAAGAACTCAAGGGCTGAGAGCACTTGAGGGGAACTCATTCGGCGGGAAGGGACTGGGGCGGTGGGGAGTTATCTGAGGTATCTCCTTGGTAGTAGAGAAGGAGGGCGAGCGAGATTACAGATGGCAAGATAAGCCTCGAATTAGATACAACGAATTTTGTATGATGTTGCAAAGATATTAAGCGCCTTGTAACGTACCTTTGCTTTGAGAATAAAATATTAACTTTATATCGCGAAAACCTTTTAAGCAAGCGTTATTTGAAGCACCCTTTTAAATAATAAATTTAACATTTATTGTTTTAAAATGTAAGGCCTCCTTATATTATTTGTATTCGTGATATCAAGTTAACATAAGTTATACAGTGCATAAGTGAATAAGTTGGTTAATAATAACTAATTAGCCTTGACATTGTTTAGTCTATCTAATAACTGTAATGCTTTGAAGTTCTTACTAAGCCACATTTTGTGATGTCTTAGAAAAACAAACACAAAGATACAAAATTGTATTTTTATATAACTCAAAAGTTCCTTAAAATTTGGTAAGAAAGAAGACAGACTGATAACCAGAGAGAGGCGTACTTAGCTAAACTCCAACTGATAAAATTACTCCGATGTTCTTAATGTGTTATTGTCGTTAAATAATTCTTTGAAATAACTTACTATTCCACGATTCCATTTCGTGTTAAATCTTGCAATTTATTAAATTCAACTATTCCACACGAAGAAAACATTTTATGCGCCAGAGATCAGCTGGCTCCAGTTGTGAAAAGGAGGCAAGTCACAGCACAATTACGACAGCCTAGGTCGGTATATCTTACAGCGGCTTAGTGGGACAAGCGGGGGAGGAACGCTCGAGGCGTCCGCTCACAAACACAAAAACATCCCACCCCTGAGCTGTTCTTAAATCTCAATTAAGGTATAAAACCGTGTCTCAGGGCCCGCACGTACACTGAATTAAATTAATGGCTTCACATATTGCAACAGTTGCGGCCCGTCCTGAATTAATTGCGTCTTTTTTGGTCTTCTTTTATTCTTCGCTAAGGTTAAATGTTTTATTAGTTGGCCATAGTGTTTGTTTATTAAGAGGTGATTGAGGTGTATTGCGTCTTTGTTTAATTAATACAATTGTGTAGAAGCGATCTATTACCGTTTAATATAATTGAATCCTTAATCTCTAACTAACACGTTTTCTTTTAATTTAATGAATCAATAAAATATATCCTGAAACTTAAGGATATAAAAATAGATAAATAATTCTCTACTACTGCAGTAAAAAGTTTATATTTGATAATCTTGGAGAAGCTTGCGGACTAGAATTATTGGTTATATCACTTATGAGCTAACGTAATATACTAAAAAAACATCTTATTTACTTTTCTTTTCATTATTCAAATTAACTTTAGAATACA
This sequence comes from Sericinus montela, assembly GCA_029286605.1. NCBI lineage: Eukaryota > Metazoa > Arthropoda > Insecta > Lepidoptera > Papilionidae > Sericinus > Sericinus montela. Next base: position 1,929,628 of record JAGSMR010000049.1, read on the forward strand.
AGCTCATATTTATTGGTAAAGATTAATATGTTCCGTTGATTTAATCACCAAGGCAAGCGATTTGGCGATTGCAATTGCAGTCGCAATTAGAACCTTAAATAGTCCATCGTCTATCCACTTAATAAATGAATTGCCTGGTAGTGACAAGCAGTCTTTCCTGTTTCCTCTGCAGTGGCGAGTGGCCATGAATGAGAGATGTTACCAGCAGGCAAAATTTTGCTCTTAAAATAGCGGATAATTATAGCGTGAACTGTCGGTAACCTATACAATCTGCAACCTTTCCTTTCGTCAGATGCAAACGCGGAAAGAAGAAATTCTAACTTCAATATCATACGTCAAAATGTTATCGTTCTGGTCAAGGACGACCCCTTGATGAAGGTGGCCGAGGACCGTTCTTTGGTGGTGGGTTTTCTTTGGTGGTGAATTCTGAAGGAGGCCTATGTTCAGCAGTGGACTCTGTAAAGAAGAAGAAGGTACTCGAAATCCACGGTAGATGTCGATTGGAACTTGAATCAGGAGTCCCGAGTGCGGTTCCCCGGACGAAAGCTTGTGCCAGTTAGTTATTAGTTTAACGTATATACGATTTGTACCACTGGCTTAAGACGGCGACAAGCTTACCTCCGGTCATTTTGTCCCACAATAGCTTCGGTGAAATGTGGATCGAAAAGGTTAAATTTTCCTGACTTCTGAATACCCAGTATTGGAAAACGCTAAAATCTTAAGGATAAAAAAAATATTTTGGTAACTGATTTAAAAGTTTCCTTATTATTTAATGAGACATGGTTTTGTATTTGAGGTATACTTGAATAGAAGTTCTGATTCTTCAGTTTATCTGGAGTCCACTGCTGAACATAAGCCTCACCCAAAATTTTCCACAAAAACAGTCCATAGCATTACGCAGTTCTTTCCGACTTTTCGCAAAATTTTGCAAGTGGTCTCTCCACCTCGTGAGATAGGATGAAAATAAATAATTAAATAATAATAAATATCTTCACGCAATCCCCAATACAGGGGTAGACAGACTGACAGGTCTAGTCTAGACAATTAAGACCCTTTGATCCACCTTCCACCGTAGATATTTTCGGGAAAACGTGGCAGGTGGTAAGCCCGTCGCCTTGTTTTTGTCCAAGCGAACGCTATAATTGGTACATAAGAGTTTTTTGAAAATCCTTTTGGTACGAGCCTGCCACCTAGGGATCGAACTCGGGTCTTTTGACTCGAAATTCCGACCACTCAACCACTCGGCTTCCGTTACTTGTAGGATGCAAAGATAGGAGTTGTCACTGAGAACATTCGATTATAAACGAGAAAAATTTTAAGTAAGTACAATCAGTATGGTAACGATGCTTAACACGTATCAAACAAAGCTTGTTCACTCATGTACTAGTTTCTAAATCAAACACGTCTTATAGTTCTAAAGCATTCTCCTACATTTTAAAAACTGGGTGGCAATGAGATACTTATACTGACATTTATTTTAATACATTCCCGAACAGAGGGATAGTCAGAGGTCTAGACAAGTTAGGCCCACATTCTATCGGTGCTTATTTTGGACTTTTCACATATACTACTTAGTTAATAATAGTTATAAAGGGACAATAATATTAATAATATACAATATAGCAGTAATATATCGGGATAATAGTTAATTATACTACACTGAGATCACTTTTAAAGTATTTAACAAACAGAATACACAAGGTAATAAATAGGAAATGTCAAGATGAATGAAATATTTTCCATGGAGTAAGAAATTCTAAAACTTTTAAATTTCCATAAAAGTTTTCAAACATGTAATGTTTCTTCTGAAATAAATACTTAGCGTAATTTTATATGACAAACATGAACAGCAGGTGCAACTAATAAACTCGATTACTGAGATACAATCGGTAGAAGCGTATGTCTAGTCTCACCGGCTCAATCGAGTTTGGAACTCGGCTGCTTACATTAACCAAAATGACTTTATAACATAATATTGTATAACTTCGGATTCCCGAACTTAAACTATTTACCTAGTGAACAAGTTCCGCGTTCCATACGCATGCCTCGAGCATGTTTCGTACATTGAAATACGCGATAATCTGTACTCAGCGCCTCGCGCTTTCGCCAAATCCGTAGAGCCGGCGTTGTTATGGAAACCGACCCTTGTAGTAAAACCCTAACGTGAAGAGTCAAAGCGGAAAGCAAAATAATGATGCAATGAAATATGGCAGTTTGCCGCGTATAGCGTACTAACCGTGAGACATTTTTGAGATATATAAAAGAAATGTTCGCACCTTTTATGTCATGACTTTTTATATAACTTCAAAGAATTTCTTTTGCTTCTGAAAATAGGATATAGCTGTATGGTCAAGTCTAACTTCTTGAAAGCTTATATATTACTTTTAAGTCTTTTATAAGTTAACCCCTTTCTCCCTAAATAGTAACCAACGGTGGTCGTGCAAAATATCATAATAAACAAATCGGTGAATGGTACCACCGTATAAAGTTGCAGGTAAAATGGTTGCAGTCCTGCAACGATTATTTGCCATAATCGATCCGGAGTTGAATGGTAAATTTTTATTTTCAAATTTCTTTTTGAAAATAGAAATTTGAAAATGAAAATGTCATAACAGCTTACTGAAGTATGCTGTTATGCACAATTAAAACAATTTAATTTAGATCTATTGCGCACACTACAAAGTCCATATAAAATGTGATAAAAATATTGTATATTAGTAACATATTACATAAACAACTTAGTAGTTATGATAGATATGGTATCAGTATGTGGACATTTCATTTAGTAAGGTGCCGAGCGTGCAATTATGCGGCGAACGCATTCCAGGCTGTATTTAGGTATGGTGGAAATTAAGGGATTCATTAGCGCTAGGTGGACTTGGATATAGAAATATGTATCTACCCTGTGTGACAATAAAATTATATGATCATTTTACATACAATGCCTTAACTTTTAAGTCATACTATAAACTATCGCGGAGGATACTTTCTGAAAAATTAACCTATACTTTAATAATATTAGTATCAATTGATACAGAAATTAAGAAAATTATAATTCAAGCAAAGTTGAAACCTTATCATAAATTAATTATTACTATGTACAGGATATTGACTGTTTTTAATAACATCTTGAGCTTTTCTCGAGGGACCGAGAGATTATCAGAATTTCGTCCCTTATCCATCCATATTTCTCTAAGCTTTTTCGTCTTTTTGCGGACCCTAATAAATAATTCAAATTGAGCCATGTTTAAGTTAATAAAAGAACGAAAAAAAATTTGCATACATGTGTTCATTAAAATAATATGTAAATGAAGCCTGTAAGATGATATTGCGTAAATTAATTATATAAAGAGTGTACAGAAATACTGAGTTATATGTAATTTCTAGTTTTTTGCCCTTGACTTCATTCAAGGGCCTGCCAGGACGTTTTCCGGCATACTAAATAAAATGTAGGTCGCGTGGTAAATATTCATAACACAAATATAATTTACACCCTATAGTCAGTAGTAAGTTTAGTATTGAAAATATAAATTATAGTTAATTTTTTTTTAAGGACTGGACATCTTTTCTGGAACCTAATTCCTAATCACTAATTCAATTAAATAGTTCCAATTACGACATACTAATAACGACTACAAATGTATACTTATTCAGAGTGAAATTTGCAAATACCTAATTTGAATAGGCACTGATACTAATATTAATTTCAACACAATTTATATAAAAAAAGTTAATAGTAAATGTAAGTTACACAGTGAATTGAATTGATTAATTTTAACTGAAAAATAAATTCGGTGACCGTTTACATTTTCATAACGAATGGCCGCATTTAAAAAACCTCATTACTGTATGTCACGACGTTGTGAAATACGAGTGTGTTCCATAGTGCCCTCCACATGATAATAACTTATCGATTTTCATATTTTTCGTCAACGTTGAATCGCTTATGAGCTGTCATATCAGTTATATTTTCCTGTTATCTCTGACAAACGGTTCATGTTCGAATTTCAAAGTTCCCCTGATCAGTATAGTATATCTATTTATTCATTTCGGTGTCCTGTATTTTTATTTCATATAATGAACTATACATGATGTACATGATTTCTGACTCCCCACTTTAGGATATTATTTATTATACGAGTAGATTGCATTTTATAGAACTCTATAGAATTGCTATAATCTAATTAATATCGAATCATCGTTTCTTCGCATCGAAAACGATGCGAAAAAACATGTTATATCTTAATTATTTTGTTGAAATTGAGTCAATTAAACATTTTTATCATCATCTGCACGGAGAAATTCTAATATCGTTTCGTTTATGTAGGCAGTAAAAACGCCATAACATTTCATGAGTATAAAACATAATGTAAGTTACATAATGCAACTTAAATTTCACACATGGAAACACATTAATTCGCACAGTGATTGTTCGGGTTTATTAGAACGGTTTTATAGCCCCCTGCCTCACCCCCATCGCTCGTACGTGGAAGCATCCTGTTCCACAGCACAGATATTGTTGCTAGCGACAATAAATAAGACGTAAAATTTTATTTTACAGCTGTAAAGGAAAGAAGCTAACGAAATTACATTCAATTACGGGTCCCTGGCCGCGCATTCCGCCACAGCAATAAAGGCTTCAAAGCAACGTACCTCGCGTAAATTTTTCGGACATAAAACTCTGTAAAAGTGAAGTTAGTGAGATGTAGAGCGACAATAAACGTTTATAGAGGTACGAGCGGAACGTATCGCGGGCGAACAACGCCGCAGGATTGTCCCTCGCCCCACTCAATTAACTTTGGGCGGTGGCGGAAATAAAAAATTCCTTTGGAGGTTCCTCATTCGCAAAGCAAACAGGAATAAAGCAAATTAAGTGAGCAAAATAAGGTTCCCTTAAATTAGGTCACGAGAGCAAAGTGAGACTTTGAGGGCGCTTGTATCTCGTTATAGGAATGAGGCATCGCCTACGTAATGTAATTAAATTTTGAATTTTTTAAACTCTGCGGTGAATTTTGTTCGATGAAATAAGTCGTGTTTTATTTTTGGAAAAATATCAAACATGAAGATAGCCGTGGGGGAATTAACAGATCTAAGACAATTTTTCTCTATGGTGTGCAATCTGCTGAGTATAACATGAGCATGTTCTATAGACTCGAAATTTATTTTTATTGTCCTTTTTAATCAAAAAATTAAATATCTTCACGCAATTCACAGTACAGGTATAGACAGAGGTCTAGTATAGACAAATAAGTCCCTTCGACTCACCTTCCATCGAAGATATTTTCGGGACAACGCGATAGGTTTGAGCCTGTCGCCGTCTTTATGTCCAAGCGAATGATATAATTCGTACTTAAGTTTTTTTTAAATAACCCATTGGTACGAGCTATGAGGGTCGAACTAGGAGCTGTTTATTAGAATTGCAATTACCCAACCACTCGGCTATCATGACTTTCCTAATTTTAGAAGAAACTGTAAGTTGTCAGAAAATGAAGGATGTATGTAGTACTCTGAGTATATTTTAAATAATTTACAGATAATCACCGCTAACCTTTATATTACAGAATCGTAACATCGTGTTGTTTTTAAAAACCACGACTCCACTTTGCATTAAAAATCTAATACTTTTTGTCAAAGATCTGATAACCGAACATAAATAAAGTATGATAGCAGCTTAAGACGCAGACACATAATTCTCATTTCGCACGGCAGTCGAAATTACCCACTAACGTAACCAATTTTCTCACCTTTGACAAAATCAACGCTCCTCTCTTGCTTATTACGTAACATTACCCAAAGGACATACGCGGGATGAATACGACTCGGGAACATGTGTGCCGAATCATTTAATGCGCTTTGAATCGTATATTCATATCCATTTAAGTTCATTTTAGCACGATTCTTGTTTATGAATGGCTGCGTAAGGCAAGCGTTTTTTGAAAACGACCCACAAAGCACTCTCGGGAGATGACTGTAGGCTTATAATAGGTTTTAACCTGAAAAGGTTGTCGTTTACGTGTTCGTGCTCGCGGCTCCCGCTTCTTCGCAAACCGGGACGAGCGAGCAAATTAGAAAATCTTTTGGAGAATAATTTAAGAAGTAAGACTGTGGTGGTTGCGGAGATAACTTTGTTTCTCGTCTCCGCGGGGCGCAGTCTACGGAGCGATCAAAGCGCTTTCGGTGTTCATTTTCGGTCGTTTAATTTGTGAATGCAGTGGTGTTGCAAATTGAAGGGAATTAGCCTTACGAACTTTGGAGTCTGGTGACGTAAATTTATACTTAATTAGTTCGTTTCATGAAGTCAATCCGCTTATGAAAATAATATTGCTAGAGACAGTTAAATGTCCGTTTTCTATATACACCAATTAATGCTGGGGTTTAACATTACAAACGAAATCTTGGAAAATAACATTAACACTTATTATCAATTGATTGTTTTTCACGGAGGTAAGCAGTAAACAGTACTTTTTTATACGTGGGGAAATACCTAACGTATACCCGCCCCCGTGGTGGCAAGGACGATGAGGGCGACGAAGTGATGACGGACTCACCGACTAAAACTCCACGGTGTTCAGCCTTCGCCGTATGTTAGTAGAGCCAAGGAAACGCTTTCGTACACATACGCGACCCCACTCGCACTGGCCGCCTGAGATAGCCCCTCCTCGGAAGGGAATGTCTCCTCTCCCGCTCCCACCAGACTAGACGCGCCGGAACACTCACGTGCGTGGCCAACTCTTCCGAGTTCGCCATTCGGAGGCCATTGGGCTTAGGAAGATGGGTGCTTGAGCACCAGCCGACTCGTCACCCCACGACAGACCTGGATTTTGGCTCCGTCGCAGACCACATTTCGACCGCGGAGGGCAGGGACATCGTTGCTTCATAATACCGACACTCCTCTCCCCCGCGACCCCAACTTAGCTGAATCAGTGGTGCGACCCCTGCCAGAGGCGATTCTACCACGGAGAACGGTGTAAAGGCAACAATGCAAACACTTCCTTCACAGCCCACGCATCCGAGGAACTCGCAACAACAGAGCTCCAGGTCTGTTGTCTACCTTAAAGAAAAGGAATTGAGAAAAGGATTTGAGAAAGGTATCCAGTTGGGCATCAGCAGTACTTTATGCAGCATTGTATTTCAAATACTGAGCTACTTACAGATCATAACAATTTTTTAGAAGTAGTTTTGAAAAAAGTAAAACAATTGGCACGAGCTTGCATTGAGCTCTCCGTTTCGTCTAGAAGTTGCTTGACCATAATCAATGTGCATTTCATATATAGATGTAAAATTATTGTTTGTACATTTATACAGATATGATAGTTTGTATTAATTTATCTATTTTTTTTAAATTGCATTCATAAAATCGAAGCTTGTAGTCCGAGTGTATAATACATAATATGAATTACATTTATATTTTAGATTAACAATTTATTGTGTTCAGTGAATTATGTTTTTGTATAAGGTTTTTCGTTGGAAATAAATTATATAATAGCCAAAAATTATGAAATATAAATTCAAATTAAAACATCCTTAATAAAACCTTGTATATTTATCATAGCGTTCCCGAAAAATAGGGTAGCGTGTTTGAAAGAAAGGCGGTATACGCCGCCGGCCACATCTCGTCAAAACAAGGTCTTTGTCTTCAACAAGTACCTCTATATATTTAATTAGGCAACAATAGGATAAATGTACGTTATTTTGTAAATATTTTTATTAATTATATGAAAGTTATGCGTGTCGCAAAATTTCATTTATCTGACAGTATAGGTAAATTTATCTAGAAATCAAAAATACAGAGAAAGAAGTCGAATCTAGAGTTAATCCTATCAAAAATATTCGGACACGACTAAATCATATAAGTATAAATACTACTTAAGATTCCTTAGAGACTGTTACAATTTTTATATAATCAGTTATACCTTTACAACAAAACTAAGAAATTTCAACAATGTTGAGGATTGTTTTTATAAAGTACCTTACGTAAGAAATGTAAGAAGTTCCGCAACAACTGAGCATTCGAAACTGCCCGTACTCATATCTCGAAGCTATCCAAACATTTCAAACACTGACGAAACTTCCCCTGCAAAAGTTCATCTCTCTCAGCGATCATATTTTCGTATTTTTCTTACAAGGGACGTGAAGCGTGAAACGTTAAAATGTATTCCATAAATCTCGATACACTTATGAATTTCGAGCAAGTAGGGTCTAACAAAAATACTTGCTTAAGAGTTTGCGGAGAAACTTGAGAACGATTAACAAATGTGCTCTCGGCTATGCTAACATTTGAGGGGAGTGCTAGCAAATTAATAAAGTTTTTGATATCGTGGCAAGAGGAGAATGTAATGGCATCGACGTAACGCAGAGTACAGCATTTTGTAGGCGTCCACTGTCCTAGTAAAATATTGACACAAATCCCTAACTTATAAAATCGTGCTTCCGTCCCCGGTGTAGGCAATATGGGATTTCCGTCATTTTGGAGTAGGGCCTGGGGCGGCGCGGGAGTGTCCCGGAGAGGGCCGGGAAGGGTTTCGCTTTGCGCGGGGGACACCTGGCTTCTTGTTCGCCGCGGAATTGTTTGCTGATCGATATGTGTCCGCTTTGTGACCCTTAAGAGGACCGCACTTACGATGCCTAATAATGCATTTCCGAATTCTTCACTCTAGAAAAGAAATCCTGGAATCAAACAGACTTTATCGGAACGGAATTAAATTTATTGATTCATCAGTTGGCAAGTTAATTTTACAACCAGAATTGCTTATAAAAATATAAATTTAGCTACGGTCTTGTCAGTAGGTCTCGTAAGGCTGCTGTCCATGGGGATTTCTAGTGGTGCCGGATGTTCTGAAATAAGCTACCGAATCTTACGAATAATTAGTGACCCAACTTTTCCGGGATGAATCTTAATATTTTTCTAACACTTTAAAAAATGGTGAATAATTTAATATTTCAGTCAAAGTCAGGAGAAAAGACATAAGAGTGTAAAATGTAACATGTCTAATACAAAGCTTCATAAAGATAGGATATATCCTATTATGAAACTCTAATAGCTACGATCTTAATCTTATTGGCTTTGAGAGCAGTAAATATCTTTCAGACGGTCGTTTTCGTATCGCTTTAACGCAGAAAGGGTTAAATGGTTCAAATATATTAATTGAAGTGCAAATAGTTAAACGCCTATTTACCTCCTGGCACTTATTATCTTTTTGTTTAACTGTTTAATTCACTTGGTGCAATTCAATTAAATAAAGTGGTGTTTAGTGATGCTATAACAGTGTTAGTGGAAAATACTTTTTATACTAGTATAAACCACGTCTAATAAACCCATAAGTAAATAATCTCCCACGTCTGTCAACTTAATGTTGTGGTTACAAATCCAGACAGTTTTAATGCTTTTAACTCTGTTTTACCACAGATTATTACAACGGTGAAGCAGAAGTTTCAATTTAACAAAAACTAATTAAAGTATCAATCTCATTTAGTCCACCGCAGGGCAATGGCTTTCTCTGAAAAATATTGTTTGCGAGAGGTAAGAGAAGCCTCCCTATTTCTGCAATGCAGATTTTTAGATTTCACAAATCCTTGAAGTAATATTTTTAATGCACTTATGGATGTTTCAACGATAGCCGGGGCAACGCATTGTGATGAAAATCGAAAAGCAGCGCAGTTGCGTTAATCGTAATTTTAGACTTCGTAGCACTTAGGAGGAACCTGTAATCCTATTAGTAAAACCATTTTTAGACTAGGATCATAACTTCTGGAGATTATATTATATATCCTACAAACTCTTTCTCTTTTTTTCTATTTTTAATAAGAGTGAGGATTTATTTGTCAGAAATAATGATTTCAGTATCACCTCTCCAGATAAACTAGGAATGTCCAGATAAAATATTTTCAAAATACAAGTTGTTAAAATCGTTTTCGTTACCCGTTAAAAGTTAAAGGTCAACACAAACTGAATTAATTATTGAAATTTTAGGAATTTTGACACTATAATATTAAATGGCAATTTTAACAAAATATTTGCTTACCTATAAAATAAGTTATTCGAAGCCTCACTCTTAAGTTTTTGGTTTTCCGTATATTTAATTTGAATGAAAAAATCTAAAGTTGTATATAAAAATTAAATAACAATAAACACAAATAATATTAAGTATAGAAAAAGATTTGCATGGTATCTTTTATATATATTATAGAATATGCGTCAAAGACTTTTCTTTTATAGAAAAGGGAGGCAAACGAGCAGGTGGCTCACGTGATGGTAAGTGATTACCACCGCCCATGAACACCTGCCATACCTTTAATTGGGATAGGGGGGGTTTGGGGGGTGTGGGGTATGGGCCTCCGGTTACCTGCACTGACGAGACGAAACGTAGAAGTTTGTTAGACTTCTACTTCACGCCGGTATTCTGTCGTGGTCATTCCCCGGTCGAGCCGGCCCATTCATGCAACTACAAAAGCTGATGCGTGGCTCTATCGCTGTTAAAATTAAGATTAGAAATCCACAGCAGCAGCAAGGTATCCGACATGGTAGTAGGGATCGGTAGTCTGAAGTAGTAATGAGGCGGCCATAGCGAATGTATCGCAAAAGTAATGACTAAGAAAGGTAAACGCGAAGTGGAACAACCACCGCCAGGGGCCTATGCTATGTGCCTATATTAAGAGATTCGTAGAACCATGACCTTTACCAAGTACTAGACATGTAACGGCACGTAAAAAGTTCTATAGCGTAAAATCAATAGAAAAATCGAAGCCACCGTTTACAAGGTCATAGGGAGTTCTTTGAACTTCAACTTTGGGACACTAAAAATATATCACTTCGACCTATGATAACGGGTGAAATATCACGCGAATATATAACCAATAACCAGCAAAACGTGAAAGTATTCGGGGCGCATGAACACAATACTTAATCCTCGATTTGGAGAGGGTCTGCGTGGAAATGGAAAAATATTTGTCTGGCAAGGCCCGTACAACACGCTGCTGTGCGACTACGTACGATTTGTTAAATACGTATACGCAACTGTAAGTTTTATTCCAAGGAAATACAGATGATAATCTTCTATAACTTTTAAATAGTTACCAATTCGCTTAGTTTAGTGTTGCACGTACAATTTTATATCGAGTTGTTTAAAATAAGCACTATAAACGATATATACGTGTGAAGTGTTATTTTATTAAATCTCGATTTTGTAAGAAGCTAAATATTTTTTTACTGGGACTAAAGACAACATGAAACCAATTTATAAAGGAATGTTTTCTTAAAAAGTATATGAAAGTAGATCAGCATTTTATAAATGATCAATGTTAACGACGATAGACGATTTTAATAATTACTTAAGTACAAAATAAATGAAATACCTTTTCAAATTTCGGTTTTGTAAAAAAGATAAACGTATTCGCGGGTTTATATTATATTTGGAGTATGTTGTTTTAAGTAATCGTCTTTTTATGGGTAGCTTAAGCTCATGAACTCGCTTATTCGAATATGCATTTAGTGGTCTCGCCTTGCAACTTTTCAAATATCTAGCGCCAGTCGCTGGCTGCCTTTATGAAGGCATTATGCAAACTCCGAGATCATATTATTATTGGGGATGACATTAAGGATAACTTTCACAGGCATATGGTACAAACGCAACATACTACAATGTTATCGAAAAAAAATTGCTTATTCTTATTAATTTAATAATGTTATGAAAATGTTACCTCGGAATGGATAGATAGGGACAACATCACATGTATTTCTTTTATCTCATACTAAGTTGCTTAAGTTTGCAAAGCACTTTTGTTACGGAATCAGAATCACAAAAAGTGATTTTCTATAACTGAAAATCAAACCCTGAAAATCAGAGACACCTTGAAAACAGGTGTGTGCCCAACTCGACAGTAGCATTTAACTTCCACTGCGGTTGCCAATCCACTTGCCGAGCGTGACTTGAAGAAGATCCATGTGCTGTAAAAGAAAGGTCTATGTCCCGACGCGATCTATTTACACTCTGCTATGGTATGACATATTATTATTTTCCTTTGTGAATTCGACATTTCTTAAGTTAAATCTCGTTTGTCTTTAACATGGCCAAGACTTAAATAGTAGCTATTTAGCCAAAGTTTAATCTGTGTTTCTACTTTACTAAGTTTCGTGACATTTTGTTGTAAATAGAGAAAATAGAACAAACGCTAGATCTTGTCTATGGGACCCACCAGTCGGTCGTCACAACCGCAGACGCTGCGGCATTTTAATGCCGCTTTTATTCCGTGTACTCAGATTGAGCCCCGGCCCGCCCGCCATTTAAACCGGATTGCTTTACACTCGTCAATTTTGCTTTAATGGAGCTGTTCGCTTTAATACCTAATGACCGCGTAAAGATCCGGTAGCCGGATTCGATTCTAAACGTTTAGCTATAATATCTTTATTAACGGTGAGTTTGTTGCTCCGTCGTAATTTGAAATATTATTTCACTTTATTTTAATATACCCTAATTTTGAAGTTGTAGAAATTATTCAAGTGGGCCGATGTCTATGGGATTAAATGCGTTTACTTTAATTAAGAATGTTCATCTACATAATCAATACGCTAAAGACGGCAATAATCAATTCTTGACTGCAAAATATATAAGAACATTTTTGTCACTTTGTTCAGTTACCGTTATCAAACCTCTGGCTTTACTGTAAGCCTTTAATTTGTATAAAATCAAATGAAAATCAAATCAAATAATTTATTTATCGACATAAGAATGTACATTCGTTTATCGATAGTCATTTTTAATCTACCACCGTTTCGTAATAAAGTTCCTCTAACGGAGAAGAAATAGGCGATAGAAACTCCGTAGGTATCCTCTTGTTTGGTCAATATTTTTTTTACTGTATATAATAGCTTGGGAGCGATCACCTCATTTCCAGGGGTTACTGTTATTAACATATTCATTCATATTATAATAACCCTTCTTATAAATATATATATTCCATTCCATCCATATATATGTTCCATTATAAATACCATTTTCGTATTCAGTTAATTGAGAACTACCAAACATTTAATACTTAAAACAGGACCATTTTCATTCAGATCAGTTTGTTTGAATTAATATCAAAGTACAGTAGCAATATTTTAATTCCTTTTTACTCAGTTTCAAATAAACGAAAACGATGCAACGTTTGCGAATCTCTGTTTGTCTTGAAATTCGTACAGAATATTAAAGTCAAAAAGCTCTCTAAACGCACTCGAAAGCAAAGTTGAATCAAAAACAAAAAGTTGAACTTGTTGCGCTGGCGAGAAAACTAATAAATGTTTCTCGCGGCGTGGAGATGCAGTGGCGGAGCGTGACATTAAACTTGGGCATAAAGTGAGCGTGCAATATCGAGTTAGCAAGTTCCACAGACCAAACAAGACAGCGTCGAGCGGACTTCCTGTCGTAAACTACTTAAATCTTGACGCTTCTCGGCGCTCCTTGCGGGCGTCGAAGAAACTTATCGCCTATGGCAAGGATTATAGTGCTGACTTTCGATAGATAATACCACGGAGTAGCGGTACAGTGGTTTTCCGACTGGATTGACACCGGCTCACAGCGGATTTCAGTGTTGCTCTGAAAATGGATGTACATCTTAGTAGTACTAAACTGAGCTACATGTACGTCGGTCCCCAGTGACATTTCATATGTTTTAGTGTTAGTTTCTAAAACCATTTCGTGTTTTAGGTGGACGTGGTCTGGACACCCGACGAACATTTTTATTTTAATACTTCTGTATTTGTTCATTTTATAACTCTCTGGAACAATGAATATGTAATTTAAGACATAGTTTTAACTGTTCCTTAGGTAATTAAAAAATCTATTAGTATTTTGTCGCCTTATTAATATGTGACTTATTTATATATGAAATAATTAAGTATAGTATTCGTTTATACAATTAATTATTGATGTTCTCAATAATTAATTGATGATCTTTGTAATATACAATAAGTTTCAAAGCAAAAAGATACAATTAAATGTATATTATAATTAAAACGCATTTGTTAGACAAAATGTAGCATATCAAATCAAATCTATAATTCTATTCATAAATATTTTTAGAAAAAATTGCCACGCTGGACACGGAGTGATTAGTAAATTATTCTTACTTCATGGTAATAAGCTGCCAGTTTATGAACACAAACAAATTATTTTGAAATAAAAAAAATTCTGTAAAAGATAATATCATAAACAATCTTCCATAAACTTGAGAAACTTTCAAAAACGTCCCGAACAATTACATTCAAATCGTTGGAAAGATGCCACCTGTTGGTCGCCACCAGCCCAAAGCGAGTAAATGTTCTCGAAAAAGATTTTATTGGAAGAAAATGTTGGCTTCCGACGACAGATGTTCTGCGGAGAGATTTGCTTCCAGCTCGTCGGAAAGTTGTATTTGAGAACACTCTCAGGATCACCGATGAACACAGACTCACATTGCCAACATAATAGAGTTTATTTTCGATTATTCCTTTTCTTCGTCATTTAATTTTGCCATAAAGACCTTTTGTTGGAAATACGATATAATATATTACTACGATACGATATAATATATTAAATTAGATATAATTTTAATTATATATATATATATATATATATATATATATATATATATATATATATATATATATATATATATATATATATATATATATATATATATATATATATACATATATATAATTTAAATTATATCTTAATGTCTAAGCCAATTATATCGTTGGCTTAGAAACGGCCACGGGCCACGGGCTCACCACCTGTCACGTTGTCCCGAAAATATCTTCGGTGGAAGGTGGGTCGAAGGTGGGACTTAATTGTTTGGACTAGACCCCTGTTTAGCCCTGTATTGGGAATTGCGTGAAGATATTTAATTTATTTATTTTTTTACGATATATTTCGTTTAATTAGTATTTCGATATAAGTTTTTGAAGAACCCTGGTACATTGGTACGTGCCTGCCACCGACCACCCAACCACTCGGCTATCGTGTATTATCGTATAGTATCTGTAATCTTAACTATTTTCTTTAACTTACACTTCATGCTTACAAGCCATAAAATTTTTGGACATAACTGAAAACTGAGTGCTGTACTCGTAAGTAATAAATAAATATGAAATTGTAATATGTTTGGTATAGAAATAAGGGTACATAAGCGGTGGTAAAATAAAATCAAAGTAGAGAAGAAAGCATGAACTAAGGGCAGCATTGTAATTGATACGTCAAATTTACATAAAAAGTGTGAACGCCTAAGCCGCACCACACTCGCTTCGCACACGGACCAATTACCTAAAACACACAAGCAGTTAACCTCAAATTCCACTAATGAAAATTTCCATACAAGTTCCGAAACACACGGGCGCGCCTTATCGTTTATCTGAGGCTTATTGCTTTCGCCCGTCGGTAATTAACGCGTGGCGTTTCTGTGTACGGGGAAATAGGACAAACGATCCACACAACTCACCTAATGTCAATTTACTTCATTCGCATAGCATAGCCCTAATTAAAAATACATTTTTATATCACCAGCGCGCCCCGCACGGCACATTTACGTTGTTAATATTCAACATAATGAAATAAAAGCCTCGCGAACAAAACGTTTTTATTAGCGACGTTATCGTTGAATCTTTATGACGTAACAATTTGATTGCCTTTATTATATCAACCGGTACACCGGGTAAATTTAAGCAAAGCCGCAAACAAATGTAGAGGGGCAAAAGAAAAGCTCGAAACAATTTATGTCGCCATTCCCCACCGGTTGCCTGTATCGATGTCGTTTGCATCTGAAATCTTTCGAGGCAGGACTATATTAGAGAGGGGAATTGGCTGGGATCTTAATTTATCGAAGTTTTTATGGTTTAATTAACGGAATTCACTTAGGCGAGGGGCGGGCCGCGTCGCGCTGTCGCCGCCGCGGTTAGCGCTTTATTTTATACTAATAGATGTCCTCCCTGGGCTACGCTATAATTAGCACCGGGACTCCATTGAAAGTTTTAATTGAAAAGGCTTTGTGCAGTTTTATACTCTGCGAACAATTTTAGACTGTATTTCACGCCGAGGCCACGACGGTGACTTTGGCGCTTTATCTTCACGCGTCCCGCTTTGATGCCGACGTTGAGCAATGACGGGCGAAAACGCTTGACTTCATTAGTATATTAACCGAAAGCAAAGCTTTAGTCTACATAGAATGGAGGTCAGGAATATTGTATAAACTTTAGTGTGGCATTTTTAATTCTTTGTATATAAATTTGCTTGAATTCTACGAGTAAAAATTATATTTTCATAAAAGATGTAAACGAAAAATGTAAATGTAATCTTTCCGGAAATAGTTACTTCCGTTTTGACTTCTTTTTGTGATTACTTACCCACAATTAAATTTTTTTGCCAATTTGACAATTTACTGCGATATTTTATTTTATAGCCTTATTTAAAGTTATTCTTATAAATTAAATTCTTATAAATTAAAAAAAAATCTTATAAAATATCAAGTAAATATATTACACTTAAATAAAAAGTAAAAACTAGCAGCCAATAACATCTGAATATAACATTGAAAAGTACTATAAGCATCATGAAATAATCTGTCACACGTTCCCATCTCAAGGGTGTCGTAAGTAACGTAAGTAACATATAGAACTATAAAGACATGTCTTATTTTCGCACTTAACATTACCTTTTTCTATGCGTATGATAAAACACACAAAGTGATTCTTGGTTCTCCAACACGCAAGAGCTGAAGGAAAAAAAAATTCTTATGCAGTTAATAGAAAGTAATGAAAATATGCGTTTAAGAAAAATGACTACAGTTATGTTTTATGTGACCCATCAATCCAAGTCCCTTGAGTGTAAAAGGAGCAAATAATAATAGAACTATAATGCACATACACAGTAAAGCTAATACATAAATACGACCTCCGTGGACGAATGGTGTACACACCGGTTTTAATGGTATAAACAGTTTTGAGGTCCGGGTTCGATTTCCAATCGAGTTAATGTAAAAACGGATGTTTCTACATTTTCACAGATTTGGGAGTTTGTGGTACCTTCTTTTGATTTCTAATACAATAGCTGAAGCTACTTACTTTGGGACCAGAGAATTGTATGTGCTGTTGTTGCTATCTGTGTATTTATTTATTTATATAAATAAAAATTATGGGGAGATAGCCAGAGGAGAATCTTGACCAACATTCACTAAAGTATATTTGGGACAAAGTGATAGATGGAGAGCATATCGCCATTTTAGTGTCCATAGAGCAAATACGAGTATATACATATACTTAATAGGTAATATAAGAGTATTTACTTTGTTAGTAAAATGTTTGCAAGTGTAAAGATTTACTTAAGAGAATTGCCATGGCAGTGGACTGCACTCTTGATACATTTGTATTGATATCCTTTTCAGAAGAATAAAATCATCGAGCGTAACTTTATCTACGATAAAGTGCTAAGCAGTACGTAGGTTTCCAGACGCGACCTGCAGTGCATAATGCCATTTACTTTTATCATCAATTTCTTATTCATTACACCCGTAATTTAGATACAATATGTTTCAATATATTACGAAATATTTTAAAGATACCTTAACATTTTTTGTGATCTATTGCTGCCAATAAATAATAGTGGAGAAATTAGTTCTACACAGAGTGCTAAAAAGCAATATTATGTTTTCGAACATTGACACACACACATGACATTCCATTTTAATCATCAGAGGTGTTAACGCATAATCTATAAAAATTTTAAGGATTTCAGGATATATAACTCATTTTCTCTTACCTCCGGGTGGTCTATTATAGTTATAGTTTTCACCCTTATCCCATAAAAATATATGAAATAACACTGAATAAGATTTATAATTTAGCTTATGTTTATAAACGTCGATACGTTGACGAAATTTAGTATTATGCGTACAGTGTTGTTGAATCAAATTAATTCACCCTTCTGAAAATTTCAAATTCAAAACTGTAAATTGTTACCTTTGCCCCAATTATTATAACATTTATTCTTTATGGGGTAAACAGATCCCTATTTATTAGGGTTCATTATTAGAATTAATTTGTTTGTGTTATGTTGAGGACGCGGGCGGAGATAGATCGGGCCAAACCGCGCGGAAAGAGGCTGTTTTGATATTTAAATGAGGGTATAGGCTTGATTGTAGCTATTCACTTTTCCTGAGGGTAGAGGGTGAAGGCACGTACTTTAGTAGTTTTGTTTTTTTAACACGAAATTATTAAATATTCATTTAATATAGAGTTTGCGCCTTGCTTATATTATATAATCCTTGCCATGATTAAAATTAAAAATAAATTGGCATATTCTCTGATAGCCGTGTTGACGTGACACAACCTTCGAAGTTACCTTCGATTGCGCATTCGAGTCCCGTATTTATCCCCTGATAATCGTTACTGAACATTTTAATTTTTTATTACGAACGCAATGAAGCAGCAAAAACATACATTAAAAAAACTGTCAATCAGTAAGACATATTACTGACATGCATAGCTTTGTTCGTAGCCCAAAATCCTAATTAAAAAAATAGTTGCCAAAAATAATGTGATTCTAAAAGCCAGTAGTGTCCTAACATAAATAATACCCTAACATAAAAGTTATTAAAATTGAATTTTGTATAGATACAATGGATTGCTAACAAAATTGCGGAGTTAACAAACCCTCAAGTTTAAATTACCTTAAGCACAAGAAAACTTCTCCCGGTAACTCTCAGGTATTGGTAGACGAAACAATAACCAAATTCTGATTCTTTATATAACTGGACCAATAGGGCGGATGAGGGCATTGTTACAGAATTAACAGGCCACTTTATTAGGGGTTGCAATGCTTACAATGGTATCGCTAATTATTAATTAGGGCTCTGTAACACGAAGTCGGGAATCGGCCGCGGGTTCCGATTACAAAGCCAAATTACAAGTGTCGCATGGTTCGTTACACGAACCCTTTCCTCGCCGGTCTTTCTTCGTCTATAGTTACGTAGCTATGGTGATAGGATTTTTACCGTCAATATATTTTTCTTTTATGTAATATTAAACTTTAAAGTTAGTACAGAGTTTATCTATAGAATAATATACCTGTAGAAGTCAATCAAAGGACCTAAATGTAAAAAGTAGAATATGGTCTAAAGCCTAGGTAAACGGATAGGTGATCGCAGTATTATACATCTCTCAATGCGGGAAAGCAAAAGTAAAGTTCATCAAGCTTTTGCTATTTATCTTAATTAACTGAAATAATAAAGATATTTTAATTTGCTTAAGTTTGTTTCAGTATTTTTCGGAGTTAGTATTAAAATCAAACCTTTAAAATTATACCGAAATATAAGGGAAATAAAGTAAACCGTTACTAAAACGTAAAAAAAATAATAAAAAAAACGTAAAAAAAAACTAATCTTATTAATACAACGCAATAGGACGTGATGCGATGGTTTGAGGACATTGAACGAAAATTCAAGAAGATATTGTGAAGATAATATACAGTTCGAAAGTAAACAAAAAAGAAGTTGAGATAGCTCGAGACAAAACTTCTGTCAAGAGTGCTCGGATGATGCACCTAGCAGGCGTGTATGAAGAAAAGGATGATTTTGATGATTTTTATTAATTTTAAATAAATAATGTCCATTACTGGGGTAGACAGAGGGCTATACAATTGAGTCCCTTCGGCCTACCTTTCACCGAAGTAATCGTATAGCTCTCTATATATATCCCTTATAACCCAACGATATAAATCGTACATAAGTTTTGAAAAAACCTTTCCCTACTACCTGGGGATCGAACTCGGGACTCTTGACTCGTATTCCAATCACCTGTCCGGTCGGCTATCGTGACTCCTTATTTTATTTTAATACAACTTCTCATCGAAGTTAATTTACTTACCAATGTTAAAAAGTTAGGATCTGTTTTACTGTTATGCAGCCATTGTACAACATTGAATTTCGTTTGCGGATGATTTACACGCATAGACAATTCTTCTATAAGTAACTTAAAGACTTCTAAATCTGCCAAGTAAGCGGCTTTGAACGCAATATGTATGTGTCCAGGCAAAAAAAGTATTTGAGGCGAACAACAATGTGACCACACAACCATTCAAATTTTAGTACGAAGTTCCAAAGAAATATACCACTTATGAATAAGCATTATAGCCCTATTCACGATTTGTCGTATTTTTAATAAAAGGCGACAGATTACGAAATCGGCTCGTCGCTTACATTATAGTAGGCGCAAAAGAATGTCATATAAGGCGTAACGCGCTCGGATACATTTCACACCTCGCTTGACGCTTTCCCTAAATCTGTTGTCATTTCGACGCGATCCCGTGGAAATAGGGGTAGGAATCCCTCGGATAGTCGCGAGATATTTGGACCTATTTCTCACACGAGTGCCCCGCCCGTTACTCGTCCCACTACCACCCAGCCGGTGACTGCATCGTTTTAATATTTTAACGCGAAAAAAGTGAAGTCATGCTATCTTGTTACGTGGCTTTAACTGAAATTCGTATAGTCGGGAACAAATGGACGCGCAACATTTGAAAAATTAAATGTCGTGTTAAACATAACATTTCCACGGTACAGTAAAGTACCTGCGTTGATTTGAACACAGCTAGTTTTTAAACAGTTTAAATTGCAAAAACAGGATTTTAATGTTATGACGACCTCCGTCCGTAGACGAGTGGTGTAAACACCGGTTTTCTAGGTGCCGCCATCTCGAGGTCCCGGGTACGATTCCCGGACCAGTCAATGTAGAAAAACCACTTTTTCTAAATTTTCTCGGATCTGGGTGTTTGTGGTGTCTTCGTTGTTACCGACTCCCATACCTCAAATGCTTATGCTTCTTACAAAAGGATCGGAGCAATGTATGTGTCCCTATCTATATATGCATTTATTTATTTATAAATTACATTTAAATTAAATATACAAAACTAAACCAATGAAACATCTTCCATATGGAAGATGTTTCATTGATTGACATTGAAGGAAATGAAGGAATATGTTTGACATTGGCATTATGTCCATAGTTTATGTATATACATAAACTACGCACATAATGCCAATGTCAAACATATTAGTTCTCGCAGAGTGTATAAGCACTACGATGTAGAGTAGAGTAGAGTAAGAGTGGTCTCAAACAGTTGTTTTAGATTTATTTGAGAGTATGATATTCTATATGATGAATTTAAATTTGTACTTACGTACCTATACCGTACTGTGGGCTACTGAATTGAATTAAAAACGTTTAACATCTTTAATTACGGCATTAGGCACAAACCGAAAGCACCACATGGAGCTTTCGTAAACACTAAGCAGCTTACACACTCGAATCATTCAATGAGGTGGGCCACAGAGAGCGCGCACCCGTATCGTTACATCAGTGCGTTCGATTAACAAAGAGCTTAACCCGGCTTCAGCCATTTGTGTTTTTCCGTGCAGACAAATCGGTAACAATAAAACGCGGTCCTCCTTCACAATGCCCGCTCGCATGGCGTGCTTTTAATTTGCCGAACGTATATCGGATCGTACGCGCCGACGGGAATCGCTTAAAAACACTCTCCGGAAAATACACAGCGAGCTCTACATTTCGGTCGGTCATCTATAATAATACCTCTATTTTTAAAAGCGCGAATAAATTTTGCACGGGTGTAATCAGAGCTCTTATTTACTAGGCCAACAATCGAAGCGTCGGCAATTAAACACCGATCGATGACTACCCGAATCTCTTCGGATTTCGGGACGATATTGGAGAGGAGAGTGGAAAGTAATTAGAAACGCGTAGGCTCTCGGGCGTACGATGTTTTGTTGATAATTCAATAATCCAGCCTCGAGGCGAATCTCTTTTCACGACGCGTTTCCCCCTTCTTGATTTCAGCTCCCGCTTGCCATTCTAAACGCTCCGATAACACTCCTCTGCTTAGATACCTTGTTTTTTTTTTATTTATTTACTTTTATTTCCTCTACAATATTTTTGAATTCTGAAACGCTGCGTAAACTTATAAAGTAAAGTCCCAAATATCGGACCGATACAAATAAAGTTAAATTGGCAAAGTTAAGCGAGAGATGTTATAGGTAGGTACAGGTGATATCCGTTACAATTCTTCGAAATTATTTCGCTAAAATAAATTAGTTCGTTATAAAAGTCAGGAAGCAGATTCAATTACGATTGGAAAGGAAAGAAATGAGTCTCGTTCATGTAGATTTTTCACGTTTATGACGAGTAAGAGCCGGCAATAACGTAGACAATTTGTTGTGTGTCAACGTAAGTGAGAAATATCGTCGATAGTTAGCAAGCGGGGCGTGCTGAGCGGAGTGGAGGGCTGCGGGTGCAGGGGTCTCGGGGCTGCGTGTTGCCGTATATGGGGAAATGGTACAATTAATTAAATTAGCACTTAAATGTATGCTCACATTCACCGCGGGCGCGCCGCAACCATGCCGGTATTTTGTAAGCCACGCGAGCGCCTTTATTAAAACTATTTATCTTACAAACGATACGGCACGAGGTTACGGTTACGAGGTTTTTTCTTCATTGTAATAACTACATTAAAATCATAAGAAAAAGCAGAAAGTGCTGAGTATTATATTCACATTTTCTTATATTATATTTTTTGTGTACGGACAATGTTAAAGAGAATGGATGAAAAAATAATTCTCTAACAAATGTTTCCTAAGTAAGACAATACACTAACATCTTACACTGTGAAGGATTGTGGGATATTAATTATACCTTACACATCCTGACAGGCCCATGTTAGTGAAATCAATCCAAAATTACACTTCTTTTTATTCTCGGATGTGCATCAAGGTTATGTCGGCAAAAACTAAAATCTTTCGGGCACTAACGTCCATTCGATCTACCTTAGACTACTGACGTTTGTTAATTGGATATTACCAAGAAGGTTTAAATTTTTTTTTCAAATATTTTATTTGCAGAAATATAATTATGTTCATATTTACTATACTTATTAATTAAAAACTACTTTTATCGTAGAGCCCTACTCCTCGTGGCATTGTACTAAGAACGCTGGCTGCCGTTGTTAAATGGCTAGAATTAAACGTTGAGCGAAAAAAGAACCTGCCCTCTTGTCACCAGCCTACGATCAGTCGCGGATACGATTCCTTTAAAAACAGCTTCGCGCGGGAACCCCACGGACCGATCGTCTCTACGGCAAATGGAACAAATATATAGTCTTCTTTCAAAGACTCATAATTACGCCACTTACCCGATTCAGCTGCCTCTGATGCCGCCCCGACCCTTATCGAGTTACCCTTGATTTAAGAAGCCGCTAATGTATCGAGTTGGTTATATTAATTGTTTCTAAATTGGTTATCTCCGTGTTCGTATGTTGTACACGGCGGTTTTCAAGGTATGGTCTTGTTTAGAGGTTTCGACTTTGATTCCCCGGTTTCGCGTTGGGTTTGAGTTTATTGTGGTAACTTCGTTCTCTCAGATTCCAAAACACAAGTGCTTTAGTTACTTTCTTTGTGACGTTATCCCTATCTATATATGAATATCCTTACGCCATTTCCAATACGAGGGTAGACAGAGGTCTCGGCAACTAAGTTCTTTCGACCCACCTTTCGCCGGACTATTTTGGGATCATGTAATAGGTGGTGATCACGTCGCCGTCTTTTATGTCGAAGCCAACAATGTAAATCATTCATAAGTTTTTGAGACCCTCAAAAACTTATGGCTATCGTGACTTCGAAGTACATATGTAATAAATAATTATATAATACTTATACACAGAATTTGCGAATAGATTCTTAAAATTGCCCATCGTTGCCAACTTACCTGAACCTGGTTCGCATTCATATTTTGCGTCGTTTTAAAATCCCCACAAATGTACTAAGCTGCTGTACGACTGCATCTATCACGGTTATACATTTCGTTGGTACTATGCAATCAGATTTTCTTTCAAATTCGTTGATCACTTAAGGCATCCGCTTAACTATTTGAATTATGACAAACTCTTTCACACACACACACACACACACACACACACAAGCACGCATGCGTGTGTTAGTCTTTTGTAAAATAAACAAAAGTTGCTAGTATTTAACAGTACCTACGTAAACAGTACACAATTTCAAGTTTCGAATTAATCCACTTAAAGCGCATTTCGATTCGCGACCGCGCCCGACTCGTTTATCATACCGCCATCGACTATTTCATTCATTAGTGACCGACTTTCCCGCTACAAACAACAATTTGCACCCTATTACGTTGCTAATAAACATATATTGCTTCACCGGCAACTGAATTAACGGACATGCTACTTCACTAGTGTCAATTTGAGGTATTGCTAGGTTAGTTTGTTGTTCCCTTTAAGCTTTAGATAATGATGGTGCAAAGATAAGTGGTTCTGAAAAATTACTGAAATTTAGGAATGACGTATGAAACATAAAGTTTTTGATAACTTGAAAGTGACATCGTCCAGAAAAGTGCTGAGTTATCCAACTAAAAACACCAGTATAAGAGATTGTGCACCGAAGCAGGCCTTCTATACATCTGACAGTTAAATTTAACAAGTTATTAAAATTTTGAAAGAACATTTTTACAGCTTAAATATAATTTCAAGGTTCGTGTTAAATGCGTATATTAATGTCACTAATAACATACTAAAAAGTAATTTTAAAATCGTCACGAAAAGTCACGATAGCCGAGTGGTTGAGTGGTCGGAATTTGGAATCAATAGACCCGAGTTCGATCCCCAGTTGTTAGGCTCGTACCAATGAGTTTTTCAAAAACTTATGTACGAATATCGTTGGCTTGGACATAAAGACGGCGACGGGCTCACCACCTGTCACGTTGTCCTGAAAATATCTTCGGTGGAAGGTGGGTCGAAGGGACTTAATTGTCTAGACTCGACCTCTGTCTACCCCTGTATTGGGAATTACGTGAAGATATTTATATTTATTTTTTTTTTTATATAATATTAAAATCAAGAAATTGATTACAAAAAATATTTATATACCATATAAACACGAATGAAACATATTAGTTTTAATATTCAAATTCAAAATTTGTTCACAATTTGAATTACATCCATATATATCACTTATTTCACATATTTTCACTTTAAGTAACTGCTGAACATAGGTGGAGTTAGCCACAATGACTACGCTCAGCAAGGGGATAGGAGATCTCCGTACCAGATATCTTAGACGCCGCTGCACATCACCGGTCTGCTTATATTGTGGTATTTTTTCGAGATAATTATACCGTAATCCATCGGTAGACATCGGTATTCTCTCAGCAACTCAGGTCTCTTGACTCGAATTTTCTACCACCCAACCACTCGGCTATCGTGACTTATTAAATTACAAGTTTAGCTTAAATAAATATTGAACAGTTTTATTGTAATCTAATACATAATAGTATACTATGGTAATAACATGGTACGAATTGGTAATCTATGACATAATACCATGCTTCGTTGGAAGACACATGTGACTAATGTGTAACGCTAAGAATCAAATACTATTCACAACATATTAACTTCAAATATTTATAGACTTATTTATAACTTCTGTAACCACCCCGGGTGAACCCTACCTAAATTTTCAACAGTCTCAAACTAAGTCCCCAGTGCAAATAGATGCGGTGGAACAGCGGAGTGCGTTTAACGATTGGGGACCTATTTTCCGACCCAATCATCCACTCGAGACGGTTCCGTTGTCTGCGGCCACAATTCCAGGCTCCGAGCTTTGCTGTAGACATTGCGACCGACTAATCTGTAAAAAACAACGAGACCGACCACTTTCTTGAATAGATTTTTTATCGTATTTAAGCGTAAAGAACGCTATGTAGTGTGGTCGTATTGTGTTGCAGGAGATTATTTACTTAATTTTTACTTAATTTTACGAAAATTAAACTATATTTATAATAATATGACAACCTGATAGCCGAGTCGGTAGTGACATTGGCTTCGAAGCGGGGGTTGTGGGTCCGAATCCTGCCAGGGGTAAACTTTTGAGTGATGAATATGAATGTTTGTAATAGAGTCAAGGCTATTTATGTGTATATATCTGAATATTTATCTGTGTAAATACATATAGTATTTAAATTGTAACGTTAGCTTGTATAGTAAGACGGCGATAGTGTCATCACCTTTCACGCTATCTCAAATATGCTTTGGTGTAAATTGGGTTGAAAGGACTTCATCGTCTCGACCTCTGCTTACCCTGTATGGAAAAATGCGTTAAAATAAAAAAATAAAGAGTAAAGTTATAAGAATAGAATTAAAACTGAACTAACTGACTTTAAGATAGAATAAATATAAAGCCAACGTAACATTAACAAAGAGATGTTATTTTAAAATAATATTAACCATTGTAAAATTAATAAGTAAAAATAAGCTAGAAGTTATTGTTATAAATACGCACAATATTCGAGTTTTCCGGCAAACTTAGAGGAAAGCTCTTGTCCAATATAAATACTTACCTATCAATGGAATGAATATTAGATTTCACTATTGGAACAGACCCAACTGAGGAGTCGTTAATATTATTTATACCAAATAGATACTCGTACTTTATTTGTGTGTAAAAGTAATACATTTGAAAAAATAAGATATATTACCTTAAATTGTTTGTATACACTTTGAAACTTTATTAGAAATCTAAAATACATAACTGAAAAATATTTATAATTTGAATAAAATAAGTCTTCATTTACAATTATACTAATTTTTAGCAACGAATTTATTTATTGTTTAGTAATTTCGTCAAATTTTTAAATTCAAATTTAAATTATTTTTCATGAAAATTTTATGAAATGAAAAATTCACGAATATATCTTTTTAACCATGCTTAATATTGTAATATATTCATCGTATGAAATTTTAAATGCCACTTTTTATTAAATATTTTCCAACATTTACTATTTTTTAAACCTTTTTTACGAATTACTTTGTTTGTGACGCATAAATCGATTGGAAAGTTTGGAAAATAATTGACTTCATGTATACCAAGAACAATATTTAATTTTAATAATCTTTAAAAAAAGCTAACTTATTCTTCAAATACAAAAATAGTATACAATATATAAAACATAATAAGTGTTTTTTTTACAATTTCCTACTGTAAATTGAATAACAACGTTTTACAGAAAACAATATCAAAGTAAATATTGAAAAAGAATTTACAATTCATTCCATCATCAAATACTCCGTCGGTACTCATGTTCCTGAGTTAAGGGGCGTCGAGTCTCCCCTATTGATTACCTAAAAAGCGGAAAATAAAATTGTCTACCCCGAGTCCGCAGTTGAATACAATGCGGTCGATAGGCCGCCAAAATATATCGCGAATAAAACCGGCCCTGGTCTCACTATCCCAGAAGAAACAACACTTTAACTGATTAAATTTTAGCTTAGTGACTTAAGGGAATACGGTTATAGTTCAGTCTTTTTCATTTTTGACTACATCGCGTTTTTGTGACCATAATTTATTTGTATAGAATGAGTATTTCTCCTCTTTGTACCTTTTCTTTCAATTAAATTAATATTGAAATAATTTGAAGGTCACTTTAATGAATACATTCCGATGTTTACTATGCTCAGTAGAGTATACCTTTTTAAGACTGAATGTTTGATCGGAATTCGTTTTAGAAGAGCCGACTTCGATCTTCTGCAGCAACGCACGTACCAATTTGGTTTCAAAAATTACGAGTATTTACAATTTGTATCGTTGGCTTTAACACTAAGACGGCGACTGACCACCTTTCTCGTTGTCCCAAATATACTACGGTGTCGAATGTCGGTTATAAAAACTTAATGGTCAAAGCCTCTGACTATTGGGGCATTTTGGGTATTTTAAGGGGCGTAAAGATAAATGAGAATTTATATTGTACCACTAAACATAATCTTCCCAACGTGGACAAGCAGTTGATAATACACGAAAAATTCATAAGATGAGTAGTGAAACGTAAATATGTAAAAAAAAAATAATAGGCTTGCCTGTCTAATATTAAAACTAAAAAGAATTCTCTTAATACATTGTTCGTACAATCGTATATTGAAAACAACATTGAACTACGGTATAAAATTGTTTTAATTTGTCACTATGACGATTTTCCCTCTGAAATTAAACTAAACATAAGATTACAGTGTAAACGAGTACATTAAATAGACTAGTAAAATTTATTTTAACAATGTTATTAAATAATTTGCGTTAGGAACATGATAGTAAAACATGCGCAGCGTACAACCTTGGAACGTAAGTTTAAAACAGCACCATAACAACGTACAGTTTCCCGACGCGCCCGCTTTAGGCGGGAAACTTCTCCGGCGTGGCTTTCTCTCCGCAATCTTTATCGAATAAAGCAGTTTAGTAAACCGCAGCCGAACTCCCGCCACCCTTTATTATCTATTTATGAACAAATTTAAATAGAACGCGGAATTGCCTCTAGAGGCGCTCACTAAAAGGGATTCGTTTAGTTTACAAACTACTATGGTTTTGTCCTTATATAACGAACATATGTTATATAAGGTTTGTTCTTGATGAATCTTTTTTATGTGTTGTATAATATAAAGTAGTTAAATTATTTAACAATCAAATACAGTAGAAACTATCTTTAAACGTAGGCACACTACTAACGGGCCATATATAATAAAAATATAATAGTCACGATAGCCGTGTGGTTGGGTGATCGAAATTCGAGTCAAGATACTCGAGTTCGATCCCAAGGCTCATACCAATGGTTTTTTTTTAAACTTATGTACGATTTATCTCGTTGGCTTGAATATGAAGACGGCGACGGGCTTGCCGCCCGTGTTACGTTGTTCCCTGTAATGGGACAGGCGTGGAGATATTTATTTTATTTATTTTATTATATATCGTAATGGTATTGATGACGAATCCGCATGCAAAGCGTTGCGATAATGGCAAATCCTCCCGTACAGGAGAGGCCTTAAGCCTTTACATCTCAGGCGTGAGCTGTTTGAGCTAGAATTGCCAACCGTGGCGTTTATGGCATTCTCGAATCTAATACTGCCAATATTAAAAAAATAATTTATAAATACTATTAAGTAAACTTCATTTGCATTTTATAACTCTGAATTGATTTAAAACACAAAAAGATACGTAAACAACTCGGAATATTTCACTGTCGTGTTACAAAATTATGCAACTAAAAATTTCTTCCTATTAGTTTTTGACGTGAAATAATGCGGGGCGGATGGAGCGGAGTGGAATTCTGTCGTTCGTGATAGTAATTGAAGAAGCGACAATGGGGGATGTGGCCGGGGCTGGATTTATTACTTTTTTACGGGGCCCGTAGAGGACGTTTCGTGTGCGGACCGCTAACAGCTAGTGTGTTTATGATCTTATGATACATCACATATTAAGTTGGTTATAGGAAAGAAAATATGTGTTTTTTATATCACTTGTTTGATTGGCGGTCAGTAAAAGTTCTTTGCCAGTGCATGTTAGTTTTAGGTCTTTTTCGTGAGAATAGATTTTATGGTTATTTACACATCATCACAAGGCCACCTGGTATTTATAGAGACGACTATCCATCGGTCGGTAGCCTTTGCTATTTTTAAGACTTTTCACTTAGTCTAATCATGGTAGCCGAGTGGTTGTGTAATCTGAATTCGAGTTAAGAGACCCGATTTCGATTCTCAGGTGGCAAAACTTATAAACGATTTAAGATCTATGTTCAGATATGGAATTGATGATGCTGGATGACGATGACTCTAGATTGGCTGAAGTAAAAAATATTGCGAACAAATATTTGAAAACGAAGAGCATATATACAAATTTATTTTGTTAGGAATATCAAGTTCCGATTTGAATAACATTGTAATTAATCTATTCTAATTATAACTGGTATATATAGAATCTAATTCCAAATATCAAATAAAATTGAATGTTTGTAGCTGTGTTGAGAGTCGTTCAATCAAAGTACCGTCGAACCAGTCTGTCTGCCACATATGTTATTAGGATACTGTACAACTGATGAAAAGGGCGCTAGGTATACACACATATTTTTTTATCTTCACACAATTCCCAATACAGGGGCAGACAGAGATCTAGTCTAGAAAATTAAATCCCTCTGACCCACGTTCCACCGTAGATAATTTCGTATTTTTTAAAAACTATTTAATATATAACTTTTACAACTATGTTGATTCACGTAGTCCTTACTCAAAAGCCCAATGAACCGTCACTTGCTTTCTAAAAGTACCAGTAATACAATGTATAATGGAAACTTCGTACTGCGTGCCAGATCGGGACGGTCCCTTGTTCTCCGGACGTGTAGAAATAAAAGCGCGTTGCGCCCAATGGCCGGAACGAGCGAGTGTTGGCGTTTGATAAGACCGATACCGCCTTGAGGGCGTCGCAAGTGAAGGGTTAGAAACCACATCAATGATTCGACTGTTTTGCACGGACTGCGTTTTTATTATTTGATACACGTAGATACAACATGTATTTACTTTTGGTGTTTTTTTTAATATTAGTATAAAATAAATAAATAAATATCTTCACGCAATTCCCAATACAGGGGTAGACAGAGGTCAAGTCTAGACAATTAAGTCCCTTTGACCCACCTTCCACCGAAGATATTTTCGGGACAACGTGACAGGTGGTGAGCCCGTCGCCGCCCATATGTCCAAGCCAACGATGAAATTCGTACATAAGTTTTTGAAAAACATCATTGGTACTGCCACCTGGGGATCGAACTCGGGTCTCTCGACTCGAAATTCCGACCACCCAACCACTCGGCTATCGTGACTTTTAATATTAGTATGAACTTCACAAATCGTTATTATTCTATTAGATTAGCTTCGGATATTTTATGCATCTGTTAAGTTAAAAAATACAACTAAAATAATATACTAGGTAAGTGTTCAGTATTAGTTCTATTTCTTCTTCTTTGTGTGGCTCTCCGCCTAGCGAAGGTTGGCAGTCAGCTTTGAATACTCCTTCTTCTTTTTTGCGAGGCGGAAGAGCTCGGCAGCTTTCGCGATTTTAGTCTATTCTCGGATGTTGCACAGCCAAGACTTTTTCTGCCACCAACAGCTCTTCTTCCGGCAACCTTACCCATCATAATGAGTTGCAAAAGTTCATATGTTTCGTGCGTAAGCACGTATCTGAGATATGCAACTTTTCTTTTCTTGATATTCTCTAAAAGATGTTTCTAGTTGACGCGTCGCAGTACTTCCTCGTTCGAAACCTTTTGAGTCCGGCTAATCGCTAAAATATGTCTATATGCCCACATCTCAAAGGCTTTAAATAGTCCACGCCTCGCGTCCGTAATAAAGTATAGGCCAGATGTAACTTTACTTTAATTAATTTTACTTTAGATGTACTTTTTTAAACGTGCGGAAGGAACTTAGAGCCATTTTTGGACTGCTACAATCGATTAATTATAAATTTCTTGTTGCAATAGTAATAATCGCCAATAATATAGTCATATAACATTATAAATAAGATATCATTTTTATTATAGTGTAAGTTAAAATTGCTTTTTATAAGTTTATAATTCAATTAGAGTGCGTTAGGGTGAAGGCTTCCTCCAATTTTTTCCATCCGATCTCTATCTATCTTTACCTTCTAACATCCAGTTTATATTATTTTGGTATAAAAAACAGTTACAAAAATATTTTTCCCTAAAAAGATGAAGTAGATACAAAAAGAAAACGTGATGAAAAATAGGCAATGAACAATTAAAATTTTCTTGAAAATTTTTGATTGAAAGACAATGTTATTTACCCAAGTTATTAACGTGGAGAGCCGCGAACGGTCAAAGGACAAGCGCACTCCACAAAAAGACTAAAACCTAAATACAATTTAAAAGAGAATTCTTAAAGAGCGAAGACGTTCCGGCAAAAAGATAATTTGGTCCCTCCCCGCCCGGGGCCCGCGTTTGTCTTTGCTATTGTGAACTTTTATTTCTCTCAGTTTTATGAATTATTTTCAGATGTTTTTATCACCGGTGAAATTCAAATAGTAGCTCCGGGCTGAGTCCTCAGCTGCACTCCGTTCTATTTGAACACAACTTTGAGCAAAACGGTAGTTGATTTAAATCTGCTTGTCAAATAGAATCTACGACCTTTAGGCAAAATTTTAAATGTCAAGTAAGTTTTTTCGACCTACCTTTACTCACGGACGACATTTTTTGGAACAACTTGATAGATGGTGAGCCCATCGGCGTCTATAAATCATATATATATATATATATATATATATATATATATATATATATATATATATATATATATATATATGTATATATATATATATATATATGTATATATATATATATATATATATATATATATATATATATATATATATATATATATATATATATATATATATATATATATATATATATATATATATATATATATATATATATATATATATATATATATATATATATATATATATATATATATATATATATATATATATATATATATATATATATATATATATATGATTTATAAAAGTCACGATAGCCGAGTGGTTGGGTGGTCGGAATTTCGAGTCAATAGACCCGGGTTCGATCCCCAGTTGGTAGGCTCGTACCAGGCGGCGATGGGCTCACCACCTGTCACGTTGTCCCGAAAATATCATCGGTGAAAGGTGGGTCGAAGGGATTTAATTGTCTAGACTCGACCTCTGTCTACCCCTGTATTGGGAATTGCGTGAAGATAATTTTTATTTTTTTTTATTTTATTTTTTTTTTAATCTACCACCGATTCGTACGGAGGTTCGGAGAAGAAGCAGCGAAAGAAATTTACGAAAGTAGCCTCACGTCTTTCATGCAAATCTTGTATAAATAAGTCTTTAAATAGATACAATATTACCATGCTATGTGTACCAGTATTGCTTAAACGATATGCAAATATTGCATGTATTTAATAACTGTCATTCACAGTCACGTACTTAGAGCGCAGTGGCATCTGAAATTGGGCTTTTGTGTACTAAAAGTTAGTGAAAGGAGTAAAGTTGCATTATTATGTAAATATCAGTCTGGCTCCTGCCTTAAATTAACACTCACACGTTACAACTGAACTCAATATCAATGACACAGCTAATTGAAGTGTGCCTCCACTACACGCTATTAATTAGCGCTCGACTCCGTCTAATCCCGGCGTCTTGTGTTGTAACCTATTATTTATTAATTAACGTATGATTTGTGGTGTATTAAATATGAATTAAAGTTCAAAACTACACGACTAGTAAATATAAGCAATTTCAAGACTAAATAGATGGACATTATAGAGACTATATTTAATCAACATCATAACGGCTCGTAAAAGTTCACTGCAGGACGTTAGTCTCGGAGTTAGTGTACGTTAGTGTACGGGAGAATTACAGCCACAAGCGTCACGCTTGGAAAGCAGATTGGCGAACGCAGTACTGTGCTACAGTATGCACTTCGACCCTAGATGCTCGACAACGATTTGGTGAATTTTTGTATCGTATTTTAATAGATGGTAATAACGCCATAGTCAACGCCAATTTTAAGATTTCTCCATTTATTTGCTCTTACGACGCCGACGAGAAGAAAGAAATAGTAAATTCTTACGCCAACATCAAACTGCAAATAACTCTACATACACAAATATTTCGCAGAGTTTATGAATAACTAGTTACGCCTCACGATTTTCTCTTCAATTAACAATTAGCGAAAACAATCTACATCAACAGTCACAATATTTCTTCTCAGAATTTTACTCAAATTCGTTGAACAGCGTGAAAGAATGCATGTTTGTTAATACACACTTTTGTAATTTTGTAATAATTTTAATCAATATGTTGTAAAAAATAATGTCTGTTTTTGTTAACCATACGACACGATAGTACATACATGCATTGGTAATATTGATACGAGCTGTATTTTTAAGTATACAAGGCTAGTAATTTGCGTAGCAGTTTTCTTGCTGGTTGTTGTACGAGTCTTCGTTTATCGTTCTTATATTGCTTTTACTCTTCCTTTTCTTCATGTCTTTCAAGCCTACTCTAGCGTGCTTAATGGTCCTGATGAGCGGCTTAATTTTATGTCCTTGTAATGTGAATGACGTTTACAATCAAAAAGTCAATAATTATTCGTAATAATATGAATATGACTTTGCTAATGTTAACTAATATACAACTTCTTACAAACTAACTATTATTAATAATAGCTAACTATAGTTATAGTTGACTAACAAACTTTATATTGAATACAAGTGACAATTTAAATTTAAACTAAAATATGTTTTAGTACATTTTCAAATCTTTCTTGAAAGCGTTTTTATAGAACAACTCGACATTCAAATTAAATGCACTGACAAAGACAAACAATAAATGCGCGAACGAAGGAAGTGGATGCGAAAAAAAAGAAATCCAAGAAGCGCTACTAAAGCTTAAAAAATTTACACGCATAGTGAGCGCGCGCCCGTCCGTGAGGAATTCCCGCGTCAAGCAAAGCAGGCGGCGAAATAACGTAGACAAACTGTAGGAAGCGTTGACGAAACGAATGAAAAAGAATACTCTGTGAGCAGTCTCAAATCCAACAAACGTAAAGGAGATTACCTACGCCCCAACTGCTCTCAACTTGTATAAACAAAAAAAGCTCAATTTGCCTGCTTTAAAACAAGGCGAAATTGCCATAGAGCGGGCAAAGACGGTTGGCGAATATTAAAAACGTTTTTAAAAGGACAACAAAGAGCGAAAGCGAGTTATTTGGATTTTTATCGAGATAAGTGAAGCGGCGCGCTCCTCGGAAATGTCGTTAGTCATTCAAAGTCTGCTCATTGATAAATTTGCTACGCATGCATTTTCAGACTTCGTCAGAAAATCAAAAACAATATTACTTTGTAATCTATCTCATCTTCAACATACGTCACGTTTATTTTTAAAAACTTAACCTAAGAAAATGTTTTAATGCCAAAATTACCACCAAATGGCAATTACAATATTTATACATGCTTTTTTTCTTAGGGAAATAAATTACAATAACATTAACTTTAGTTAGAACAGTAAGTAGTAATATATAGTGATATAACTATTTGTTTCAGTTCTAATTCTGTAACATATGAGAATATAATACAATTTAAAATCTTCTTTTCTTTTAAATTAGCGTTACCAGAATAGAATGGTATTCAAAAAGTGGTTAGTGTGAAAAGTCTCACCATTATATTACCAAACAAACAGTACACAAATTTTATTATATAAGTATTTAACGACCAGGTTCGCCTCATTTTCATTTCTAACATCATAAACCATCGCATTACACCGCAATATAAAGCGGGCTTTCTACGTATTTTTGCGTCAGGCTCCCTTCTACTGATTACACACAAATTGATATAAATTGAATTTTAAACCTAGCCGTCTTGCCCGAATATCTCCGAGAGCCTCCGAGTATACAAGATGTAACGGGACGACAGAGAAGAAAGGGTTATTTCGTTAACTTTAGGGTTATCAAGTGTTTGAAGTGAAATTAGAATGTAATGAATAACATAATAAATTTAGATCGTGTCGCTGTTTTCGTTGTTGACAATTGATGAAATAATTGTTGTTGGCTTTATAGAAACAACTAGGCTATCGGGTCTTCGATTCATTGTACATATTAAAACAATAGAAAAATGATATTAATGACGAATGAGGAAGAAAACATACAACTCGAGAGAAAAAAGTTGGAGGATTGCAAGACTTATTAAGATGACGGAATTTGTAAAACCTGAACTTACGTGCGCGTACAAGGAAAGTGATCAATCTGATAGAGGAGACAGAGGTATATAAAGATCGATATACTTGATGACCATAATTCTAAAGACATCAAGAGTAATGCGCGATTAATAAATAAAATAGCGTACACTAAATAGATAAAATAATGTAACGAAGGGGAAACGAATTTTTTAGGTATGTGGCGACAACCCTGTGCATAGTACGAGTGCGGTGTAATCGGAGCGATGATTTCTTGGCTCTAAGCGACCGTTTCATAACAACAAATTTTCATCTACCCTCGTCACTCAGTTAATTTTGTTTACACTTAACTCTGTACATTTATTAGGGGGATTATTTTGATATGCACACTAAATACTAAACAAGTAAGTGTCTCGTGCGAGTAGACCAGA
The DNA here is from genome assembly GCA_029286605.1 of Sericinus montela. NCBI lineage: Eukaryota > Metazoa > Arthropoda > Insecta > Lepidoptera > Papilionidae > Sericinus > Sericinus montela. The sequence goes on from JAGSMR010000049.1 coordinate 1,965,693, forward strand.
AATCTAAGAAGTACAAAATTATATTGAAAAACGAAGAAATGAGAAACGAATTAGAGACGTAAAATGAAAATTGCGAAGTATGTAAAAATTTATGATTGGGGTATCAGGAAGAAGATTTGAGCTAGGTTCTCAGGAGGAAGGTTTGCTTAATGAGTTTTTCGAAACATCGGTACAAGGTAGGTAAAACGCTAATCATCTATCAAGTTATTCTAAATAAGCTCCACATCTGCCTATCCCATTATTATGGTCATGAGCTTTATTTTAAAAGAAACGTGTCTATATATACTCACATTTTTCTTAAAAATATCGCTGAAATTTATAGGTAGCACTTGTAAGACATACCTATAAGGCGCAATAAATATGGACTTTCTTAGATATTCTAAAAAATAGTAGTAATCACGTGTAATATTAGTAAAGTAGGGTAGTATAATTTCAGCGACAACGGACGTGCGATTCCACCGCATTACTACAGGGAGCTAGCCTTTATTGCTCAATTTGACTTTATTTAACGCAATTCGCAGCCGGCAGGGAGAACGGGGGACCACCCCATGTCTCGGGAGCTGACGGCGAACAGATGAGGTCCCACTCCAATCCACTTAGCACGCGGCAAGCCAGTAGGTGATCGCAATCTACTGACTAAGACTCGTAACGCTCTAAATGTGCCTGGTGCGGCTGATCATAATGGAAATTATTTATAAATAAAAAGATACATTTATAGATAAAATACCTAACAGTAAAGAAAAACAAACAACCCCATCAAATAAGCACCATATGGCTTCATACTTTAAATAAATATAGGTAAATAAATAAATAAAACATATATGTGTAACAACATATGCATTGCTCTGATCCCAAAGTAAGTAGCTAAAACACTTGTGTTATAGAATCCGAAACAACGAAGGCACCACAAAAACCTACACCTGAGACAATACACAAAAAGTGGTTTTCTACATCGGTCCAACCGTGAATCGAATCCCGGATCCCGTAGCTAACGACAGTTAGAAATTCGGCGTGTATGCCACTCACCCACAGAGTCGTTAGGAACGCATGTCAAGTCGTATGTCAGACACCTCAATTAATGTCGGTGTCCAGATAACGATATTAGTGTAGGGAATATTCAATTAATTCTAAACAAAGGGGTGCAACGAATCCGACCATCAGTATATTGAGTATATCTAATTTGCGTCGAAAATTAATGCTGTGGACAGAAATATTTCTTGTATGTCCACAAGATGTTAGGTAATTATGCACACCCGCATTCTAACTTTGTAACAGCAAGTTTGCGATTGTCTAAATTAAATTAGGAACGACACCGCAACGTCGGCTCGAGTGCTCACCGGAGTTTATTTTGGTTGATACACGAACAAGTTTACACTACGAAATAATCTGCTCAACCATCATGTTTATTATCCGGCCGAGATGCCGCATCAAGTAGAACTAAGCTGGTGGCTTAGTGACTGGTGGGGGAGCGCCGGGTGTCATTTTCACGCGGCCGTATTGCCCGTCACCGGGCTATAATTGAATAATTAAATTGTAGCGAATTTCAACAGAGCCTGCATTGATTCTTTGAACAGATACTAATCGCTGATTATTATGCGTGCAATTTGAATACATGGAAGAACTTACCGATTGAGTTCTTATATTAAAAAAAACCGGTGATGTGCGAATACAACATGCAAAGAGAGGTTCCTATAACATTTCTATCTATATTTCTATAGAGAATTTTGGGCTGATATTTTTGAGTTTGCAATTTGACTTCGGTCGGTAACATATTTAAATTTTTAGAATATTTTCACTTTTCCATCCCGATTCGATCTTTTCATCCCACGGCATCCATGGGAAGAAGAAGTGTTATATTCTTACGCCGAAACCACACTGAACATCATTGAAATAAACAACTTATTTCTCACTTTATTGCCACAATGCTTTGCTAGGCGATCTGGGAAAAATGGGACTGGTGAATACAGATTTCCCATCACCATTTCCCTACCTAATACTAGCGTAGAGGTCAGTATTGCACATAAAACTTCTATGGTGAATCGGTAAAGAATGGCACGCACCAAAAGAAATTTTTTACCTTTTCTCAATATATAATAAGTCATCACGATAACCGAGTTGTTGGGTGGTCGGAATTTCGAGTCGAGAGACCCGAGTTCGATCCCCAGGTGGCAGTACCAATGAGTTTTTCAAAAACTTATGTACGAATTTTATCGTTGGCTTGGACATAAAGACGGCGACAGGCTCACCACCTGTCACGTTGTCCCGAAAAATATCTTCAGTGAAATGTGGGTCACAGGGACTTAATTGTCTAGACTTGACCTCTGTCTACCCCTGTATTGGGAATTGCGTGAAGATATTTTTTTAAATATATATTAATATATAATGTACTGCATGAAACACAATGCATAGACGAGTAGGGCGCGTCCAAAAATCAACACGAAATACTAAAATCAAATTTCCATCAAGAATGTCTATTTACTGCAAAATTCTTTTCTCGTCAAATGAGATTTATTTCCTCTCAAAAATATGTAAAGTTGGCGGTGCGCGCGAGACACCTCTGATATCACGGAAGGGGGCTGCTAAAATTAAAATAATATCTCTGTAGTCGAGTCACGCGAAACATTAACTTCACCCCGCAATAAACCGCGCCCTTAAGAGCTTCATTCAGAATTAAAATTTGCCGGCTGATCTCTCCGAAGTGACGTTCTCTGATGGATTACGAACTTACGCATTGCGTTGTTTAATTTAGGAAGCTGCCGAGTCCCGTCAAATTATCCTTTCCTGACATTTTTAACGTCGTCAACTCACAAGTACCGCGCGCGATATCAAATTGTTTTTCAATTACTTTTGTTATGCGATATGTTGCGCGAACAAATCAAATAACTCCGAGAACCGGCCTGTCTGGCTTAAATTGTAAAATGATATTAATTACACCTTGTATCGTGATAAATCTAACACGATAGGATCTTTTCTAATTACAGTGTCGAAATTAAATCTTGTTGATGTAAACTCTTTGAGTCGGAGAATTTATTTAATAAAATACCTTTATTTGAATACGTCGTTTACGACCACGTTTATCAACGTATTTTATTGTATAAATACGAACTTTAATTGAATTTCACCCGTACCTAATAAATGCTGATAATGCTTAAGAAACGATGTTATAAATTACAAAATTTTATTGGGCGATTGGAAATTAGGATTAGGGGACGCTATTTCAATTCTTAGGAGAAAGTTTCGTATCAATGAGTTTTTATAAACATATGCACGACGAAGTCTTCGGGAAATGCCTTCAAAATATCACAAGCTACGGGATATCCATTTCGAAAAACATCAGTACAAATCTAACCAGTCGAGGTAGCAGCGTCTTAATTACACCTTAGACGCTGCTACCCCTCACTGTGTCTCGTACTGCGATCACCAATCTGAGGGTGGTGATTATGAGAAATAATTATTGCAAATATTATATGTCCTGCATTGGTATTTTAAAGGCAGTTGTATGTATGTAAGTTATGTACACAAAGCTGACATCCCACCATACCATACTATAAGTAAAATCTTCGATTACTGCTCAACAGGTACTGCTACTGAAAAATGACGAAAAATTATTTGTAACTATAAGTGCATCCCCTCCCATTATATGATCGAACCTTCTATAAAATGAGATTGAACCTATCATGATTACTAACTAGGTCATAAAACGCTACTACCGCCCTGAAATAATGAATATAAAATGCAGTAAACGAGTTAGCAAGGAGCGGAGGGCTGTTTTTTCTTAAATCATTTGTCGTTCGGTTGGCACTTGGTATTCAGCAGCGACGTTCGGGGCGACGACGTACATATTTTATATTTATTACCGCTAACACAGGCAATGTTTTAAAATTGCATCTTAAAAATATAATATGCGTTGCGGCACGTTCACAGTTCTCTACTATGTCTTGAATCTATCTCGATATAAAATATTTTTAATTATCCTGTAATGTCATAGGTAAACAGAAGCCCTCAAGAAGATTAAACGATCCTGAAGTTTCATAATTTTTAAAATGAAATACTTACCTTTACTGGATATGGAATTAAATAAAGAAATGAGCAAAGTGGGCCGTCATTTATCAGCATTAATATTTTTTTATTTTTAGAGGGTAATCCCTAAATAATTAAAAAAACAACTAGTTAATTTTTAATTTATTCTTACATAAAAATACTTTTAGTGAGACTTCTTCATATCACCAATACAATAATACTTTTCTACTACTATTAGTTTACTTCTTATGCCGAGATCAAATATTTTCTATATCAAATGCGGCTAGTAAATGTATCATCTGATACCACATCTGCAATAGAGAAAAGAAGCGAAAATAGCAAATTGTCACATCCCAATAGATGTTGATGAAATCAATCAGCCTATAATGAGACGAGCAAACAATGACCCTCCAATAACATCTCGATATCCGCGCCAGTGTTGGCACAAGAAATTTGCCCGAGCAATATCGGGGGAATCCCTTGGAGGGAATCGCCAATTTTAGGGTAAATCGAAGCCGATAATTATGTTTGAAGTTAGTTATTGCGGAGAGTCAACAGGCGACGAGATTAGTTTGGCCTCTTTAAGGACTCGTATTCTAGTTTTATGTGAAACTTGCATGTCAGTTTATATTCATCGTAGTAGATAATCGAAAAATAGTTAACAGAGTGTAAAAGTTTCTTCACTTTATCTATGGTTTAATTACTTAAGCTATGTATGCACGTCCACGACTCGAGTAGAAACATTGATATTTATCAAACAAATGTTTGCCCCTAGCATAAATCGAACTCGCAACCCGTAGCACCAAAGACAGAGCATGAAAGACGAGGCGTAGGCTGAATTATAATCAGTTATTTTTTGCAACATTTATTTTTAGTTAATTATTTAATAATGGTATAAAACCATGTCAGGTTTACACTTGCATGATAAAAACATGATCATATAACTAAAATGAATTAGGGCAGGTTTTTGGATGGTTTGGCACGTTGAGCGAATGAGTGAGAAATGCGCGAAATTTAATATTGAAAAAGGAGCTATTGGCCGAGACTAACTTTCGAAGATCATGTGAATTAATATAAATGCGTGTATGAAAAAAATATGAATTTAAAAAAACCAAAGAGGTGTTTAAAGATCGTGACACTAGGCGATATGTTTTCTCTGCCTACGATGTCAGGGATTATGCACGAAGGTATGTAGCATAGTATAAGTGAAGAAGCAATGTTAGCCAGCCATTATACTAAGGATTATAATGTTTTCTATCGTTGAAAGAATTACGTGTGAGTAAAGACGTGATCAAATCTCTTAATGCCAGTCAATCTCTATAAAATTATGTTTACTCTGGCTACTTTTCGTTAATGGTTTTATATCCCCCTGTTACGTTATTCATTTTTCTTTGCTAAGTTATTTATGAATTGTAAATTTTACAAAATACTCGAGATATATAATAATTATTTTTCTATAATGTGACCCTAGTAATTGAGTGAATGTTTTTTTTAATGTAGATACCGTGTATACTTTCATTTGCATGTGAAGAACTGTTAATTAGGAATTATTAACAGACGCTCCGATTTAATTCATATGTATGAATATAGATGCCTCTATGAGATAATTCCGTCATTACTGATGCGACCACCGCATTAGTGCGTGTATAAACCAAACGATTATATATTTGAGCGATTCCATCCTCGTTCCCAGGAGAATTTAAAATAAATAGTCGTTTGTTATTTTGAACATTTGGGAAGTAATAATAATAATAATAATTTATTTGAATCGGACAAAAAAGTTATCCATATTGAATGGTTAGTAATCCGGTTAGTAACAATTTCAATTAAAACTATGTTAGTATTGTTAGTTTACATCTATTTGAACAAGTATCATTTGTAATCTAGTACAATCCCTATCCCGTGGTTCTGGACGGGGCAGTCACTTCTACCAGATATCGCCCTCAGAATGCTGTTGTTGCTACCTCTCTAACGCTGCATCCATCCGGTACTGGAGCTATGTGGCGAACCGTCTCTAGAAAATTTGGGAGTACACCTTAGCCTAGCTGTAAGAATTCGTTCTTACTGTAAATGTTCTAATTACTTTTCACATTTTAATAGTACAAAGTTTTGTTTCGACCAAGCATACAAAAGACAAAACGTTTGACAAGAAATCTATGGAGTATAAGTTACAGTACATGTGTAAAAAATGTTTAAGTAAATGTAAAAGCAGTTTGAATCAAATTGTTTCTTTGTTTTGTTTATGTTTATTATATCTTGAATTTGAACGGTCATAATACCTGCTTTTATTTAAATTTAGAACCTATCTATATTTATTGAATATTTGATTAGGTTAAAGATATTATAAAGTCCCGACTCTCATATTTTACATGTAAAAGTTTCCTATGAGTGTGATGGCCGGAATCGATTACATTACTGAACTTACACAATGATAACTACACCAATACATACATATATACATATACATATATATTAAAAGACCCATAAACAACAACTAGAAAGAAAAAATATTATTTCCAATAATTTATTTGTAACACAAAGCGCATCACGTTTATTTCAATGTAATTAAATATTAAACAATAAATAAAAAATGTTCTATTGCTATTAACTGATAATCAGAGTGTCTGTAATTAACATTGTAAGACTTAATCGCGCCGAATTAATATATTAATGATGTATTCGAAATAAACTGAAAGCTCGAAATTAGTTTAAATATTTTCCGCTTCATCTCGAAGTCGATAATCATATAAGATTCTACCAATATTATAAATGTATATCTATAGATAATTATCACACTATGATGTTTCGGTGTGTGTGGTTGTGAGACAAGTGAGATCTTACAAATGGGTTTAATTTGTTGATTAGTAATTACGACGCTTCCCTGAGGGGATTTCTTAATGTATCAACACTAGTTTCATTAGTGAAGCTATGCATACAGTAGGATAGTGATGCGAAAAGGTTTACATTAATAAATATTCCAATGGGTTTTTCTAAAACTTTTGTATGAATTACATCGTAGGCTTGGACATACAGACGGCAACGGACTCACGACCTGTCACGTTGTCCCGAAAATATCTTCGGTGGAAGATGGGTCAAAGGGACTTAATTGTCTAGACTTGACCTCTGTCTACCCCTGTATTGGGAATTCGGTGAAGATATTTATTTTATTATTTATTCAATCTTTTTTTTCATCTAAGAACAGTTACGTACATGATAAATAGATGTTGTTAACGACCGAAGGTGACATAACCAACAGAAACATACTAGACCAAAATTCTAAATAGTCTGGATGTGTATCAGTGTCTAAGGTGCAGTCAAGTCTCTGGTACTGCGATCGCCAAACCGCTTGTCAGGCATTAAGTTGATGACAAACTCTGCCGTACTGGAAATGCCCATGTCCATCAGTGGATTTATTATTTTTATTTATTTATTTATAACGATTACACCAGTGTGATAATTAAGAATACCAAGAAATTGTAAAGAATTTGCTATATATAAATAATAAAATATCTTCACGCTATTTCCAATACAGGAGTAAACAGAGGTCTAGTCTCGACAATTAAGTCCCTTCGACCCACCTTCCACCGAAGATATTTTTCGAGACAACGTGACAGGTGGTGAGCCCGTCGCCGTCTTTATGTCTAAAAACGGACATAAAGGATTTTCTGCTAGACTATATTACATTCATACCTTAGGTGACTATTACATCGATATATTATTGCCATGGCCATTGCTACATAGACTAGATATAATTATTGAAGTATATATATGATTAATCATGAGCATTTGTTGCGCATACACAGAAATAATCACAATTCATGATGTTTCAAAGCGAGTACCTCTCTAGAATATCACTAAAAAGGAATTCGATTTCCGCGTCGCATGTTCTTTGATCAGCAAGAGAAACTATGAAAGAAAGAGATAGATAGAAACATGTAACACGCCACTGTTAATTTACATGTTGCTAATCACGATGTAAATTAATAGTTAATCATGTAAACTTCTCATGTGTTGACGATAGAGCCGGTTTCGATGGGATTTTGAACATGGGGTTAAGTTAACGCGTAACATTTAAACACGAATAGTCGATGAAGTAAGAGAATAGTTTCATAGAAGTTCTGTTAGTTTTTAATATAACTAAAAATCATTTAAAATAATAAAAAAAGTTGATATTTAAATAAATTCAAATCCACTTTTATTTATTCCACTATTTATTTATTTTATAAATAATTCAACGTTCGCACAATGTTTAATTGAAAATAAACACACCTTTGACAAAATGAATAACTCTTAAATATTACATATATGTGACAAGAGGAGGAACTGTTTAGAAGCATTAGAAATTAATAAGTTGAAATTCAAACTACTCTCATTCTCTAACTAACTCTCCCCTTTCGCATTATAATTAGTGATAATAATTAGTATTAATCATTTTGACATTTACATAATTTTGTATTTCTATTTTTAAATTTTTTGTTTTCTATTTTTATTTTTTTATATTTATACTATGTTTAATTTATAAAATTGTTACCTTATTTCTAAGGAAATTTCTTAGAAGACACCCCTGAATTATTTACGTATATCATTCTACCTACTTGTTTTGATTATATTTTATATGAATGATAGAAAAAAATACCCACAGTTAAAAAGATAAAATAGGTGATATGTTTTCAATCTCAGTAAACTGTAATACCTTTGACCATGTCATAAGGGCGAAACCGGTCAGGTATTTGAATTAAAATAAATAAATTTCACTATTTATGAGTAAAAGTGAATATTAATTTATTTAAACATGAAGTTCCACCGAGAGCCCTCAATAGTGAGTATTCAAGTATGCAAGATATTTAAAACGTAAAATGTTAAATAACTGATAATCACTAAATGTTTTAACACATAATGTGATATTGAAGTTTATATTCGTGTACATTGCAGATCGTTGGCTTGGACATAAAGACGGCGACGGGCTCTCCACCTGTCACGTTGTCCCGAAAATATATTTGGTGGAAGGTGAGTCGAAGGGACTTAATTGTCTAGACTAGACCACTGACTACCCCTGTATTCGAAATTGCGTGATGATATTTAATTATTTATATTATAAAATTAGTTTTTGACCCTTCAAAAGTCAATTATTCAATTAACCCGTCCTTCGATTAAAGATCAAATAGGGGAATGGAATTAAAAGTGTGCGTCCCCGACTATATTAAGAACAAAGGATAAAGATTTCTTTGTAGTATTTTTGTATTTGTTTTTAACGTTTGACATTATGTTTATTAAAATAATACCACACCTAGATTAAACAGACCGGTGCGAGGCCGCAATGTGTAAGTTTTAAGGTGTCTGGTATTGTGAACGCCAATCTGCTGGCTAATAGTGGCGATTATGTTAAATCCACTTATAAGGAGACGCCTATGTGTCTTACTGTGGACTTCAACAGGTCGTCATGTAATATTGCTGTGGACTTCAACGGGCCGTTTGGACTATCACCAAAGAGAAAATACAATCGAATTGAGAAACTCTTCTTTTATAGCAGTCGATTAAAAAAGGCGGTAAACTACATTAAAAACATATTAAATACTCCCGATTGTTGTATTTTGGTGGAACTGCATTTTTAAATACATTAAAATTCAAAAAAAATATCTTCACGCAATTCCCAATACAGGGGTAGACAGAGGTAAAGTCTAGACAATTAAGTCCCTTTGACCCACCTTCCACCGAATATATTTTCCGGACATACATTAAAATTCACTTTTATTATAATTATTTATAAATATTAATATTATATATTATTTAAAAAACTTTCTTTTTTGGCTTTTTATTCAGATTTTTTATTTTTTATACATACTATATGTATAAAAATAATTTAATAATGAAATATAGTACATACTATATTTCATTATGTGTATTGTATTCAAATATATAGTTTAATAATTAAATTGTATTTGCATATTTTAAGGAGCTATTTAATTTATTATTATAGTTAATTTTATTACCTCAATTCTAGGGAAAATCTTGGAGAAAAACCCTAAATAATTTACATACATCATTCTACTTACTTGTTTTTGATTACATTTTAATTATCCGCAATTTAATAGATAAAATAGGAGATACGTTTTCGATCTCAATACATTATTATTGTATTGAAATACCATAAAGGCGAAACCGGTCAGGTATTTTAATAGAAATAAGTAAAAGTAAATTTTAATGTATTTATATTCATAAACATTAGTAAAAGAATCAATCTTTTAAAGCCTCGATAAATAGGAAATAATAAGTTGTAAACCAATTTGAAGAAAAGTGTGAAATAAAAATGACTTACAAATAGATAAGTTGGGATTATTAAATATATTTTACAGTCGCGAGAAGTCAATTGTTCCCCGCGGTTGCTCCCGGTCGTCGGTCGCGACTCGGGCTTCATTAGCATTTTAATTACCTGTCGAGCGGCTTCTCCGTCAGCAGCGATACGCCAGCCACCTGAGCCCCATGCAGTCAGCCCCTTTCCCAATCTCCATTAACTATGTAAATATGCATGTTTTTGGTTTAGGAATACGAGTTTTTGAGCATCATCAGAAGATAAAAACAACTGAATCAAAGAAATTGATATGTAGAGAATTGTGCAAATACATATATACATACACCGGGACATTACATACATAAGTACATACACACTACTTGTGTTAAGGAATCAGAAACCACGAAGGTTGTATATACACCCAGACCCGAAAAACATAACATGTGCATGAGATTATACAAAACATCTTGTTAATTTTAAACATTATCAGGACTACTTTTAGACAACTGTAAGTATACTTTGATTAGTAGATACTATAATACAGAAATTATGTTTTAGCAAGTCTCGATACAAATACTTACGCTTTGTCGTCCTGCTGTCGGTAGGACAATAGCTGTATGAGAAGAAAGGTCAAATTATTTTGAAGCTTCAATAATACAGATGCTATTAAAACTAGACTGCCGTTATATTTTTATATTTAAAATAACATGCTAAACGGATAACTATGAATCGACTTCCTTGATACCGTTGGCGATATAATTTACTACTCCGATTATAGTAGCCAAATTTTAACTTTCTAATTACGCTATTTATAAACAGCCGGGTTAAGAAAGACAATGTTTTACTTCCTAATATTTCTATGGTACGTTATTTTAAAAGCTACTTAAATTCCGATACGATACCAATTATTGTGTTACTTTGAGTAAAAGTACAGGGAGCTAAATCTTACAAAGTATTGGCGCAGTTGATAGAGCTTATTTTATGAAAGTTTTCTATTAGCTCCATTCCTTTCCGTGAAGCTTCTTTGTTCGATGTTGAGATTGGCAGTTCGATTATCCGTGCCTCTTGTAAAAAGGTATATAAAAATTAGTCTGTAATGTCCTAGACTTCTTAAGCGCTCCGCGGGGAGGCGGGATCCGAGCGCTCTGGAAAATTAAACCAACTCAAATGCAAGCACCTGTTTAGCCTCAGGAAAAATGATCAGCACTTCTCGTTGCAATCGAAATTATATTTTCCAGTTCATTATTTTTTTAAATGAGGGTATTAGTCTCTAATTAATTAGAAGATATAAAATGAGCTTTATTCTATACTTCTATTTTATATCTTTTCTTTAATTTATTGTAAGTTATTTAATGGAGCAGTTTGTTTTATGGCTCTATTAGTGTACATTTTTTTTTATAAAGAAGGGAGGCAAATGAGCAGGTGGATTGAATATAGATTCTGAGTATGAAAATATCTATGACCTTTTGAACAAATGCCATCAAACTTACTGTTTTTTTTTTTACAAAAAAAGCCGCGATTGCCGAGAGGTTGGGTAGTCGGAATCTCGAGTCAAGAGACTCGAGTTCGATACCCAGATGGCAGGCTCGTACCAATGGGTTTTTTCAAAATCTTATGTACGAATTATTTATCGTTGGCTTGGACATAAAGATGGCGACGGGCTCACCACCTGCTACGTTGTCCCAAAAATATCCTAGGCGGAAGGTGGGTCAAAGGGATTTAATTATCTTGACTAGACCACTGTTTACCCCTGTATTGGGAATTGCGTGAAAATATTTATTTATTTACTTAAACCTCAATGGTACAGAGTATAAGAATTATTGCACAAAGATACTATTCGCAAGGAAACAAAGCCGGGTTCAAAATACGAGACTGTCCCCTTCGTATTACACATTAACGTCTGCTTTATTATTTTTAAGTCTTTCCGAGTGTTCCCTCGTTCGAAACTTTCACCTCTCCCCCGGTCGTGAACTGAAAGTTAATTTCTTTTGGTGTATTTTAAAATTAATTTCGCTTTTTGCGACCGCACGCCTTAGGACGAATTGTAAGCGGGCGAACGGCAAAAGCTTTTAGTTGCGAGCTTACACCCCGTGAAATCCCACTGAACATTTTAATACTTATGAATGGTTATTATGGGAGCGTATGACGAAAAACACCAACACTGTTAACGTTACAGAATTTTGTTTTTTTCTTTTACTATTTAAACGTGAATAAAACTATACGAATAAATATAATTTGACGGTAAAACCATTTAAAGCATACTGCACACCGTCATATTTTACAATGTAAAATAAAAGGCGATAAAGGCTTAGCTAGTACAATTATCGGCACACGGGACGGCGTGTACAGTGTAGTAAAATGAATAGCAATATTCAAATGTGTCCTCGTCGCATGAATATTTTAACCCTAATGTTTGAATATAAGCCTTTATTCTACGTTTCAGAATAGAAAATACTGTAAAATAGGTGGATTGAATATATCTTTGAAATGGACTTGAATTGTGAGAACTTGATGCAGTAGTCTAACTTTGTGTCACACAAAAAATTAATTTTAGTTATGAATATGAGATATTTAAATTTATATGACATTTTATAATTTTTTAAATTTATCATTAATTTAATAATATAGGATACGTTAAGATCGCTAATCTGCATCCGATCATAGTAGCGAATTGTTGCCGACTCTAAAGATATTAAAATTAAAATATTAAATTAAAAAGATAAAAGCTTCTTCGATGCAGATTAATGGACTTTATACAGAAATGTACATACATTTTTAAAACTTAGCAGAAGACTTACTTTCTCTCACTTACTTTATCTTAGTACAATAAGAAAACGTAGCTTTTATAATTTTTTAGGTTTTAAACATTACCAACTTACTACTAACTACTTAAGTTTTTAGTTAAACAAACAATACATTTTAAATCGAACAGGCAGAAATATTCTAAAATTTAATTTAAAACGTCATTAAACATAATTCTTAATAGTTTAAGTACTTTTATCGGTTGCCAGACAATTTAGATACGGCGCAGTCCTTTTCTTTTATCAAAGTGACTTGTGCACTTGCTTGCGGCGCTTTTAAAGTTATCAAACCATTAATAGTATGAATATTATGATTAAGTATTGTTTCTAGCGTACTTACTGTAATATCGTATTAAAACATAATATGTGGTAGAAGAGTAAGAATTTTTTGACTAGTTTGCATGGTCGAAACATATCCAGAGAAATAAATTGTTTGATTTTTGCTTATTATTTTCAGAAAATTTTATAGGGATATTAGTTACCTTCAGTAGGCGGCCGCCCCGTTGAATATATCTTTGATACTAAATTCCTCTAATTATATCTAATTTTTCATTATGAACAAATGTATGAACAGCTGTGCAAAAGCCTTCCACAAAGAATGTCTCAAAAAACTGTCAACTGTATACATCGGCTTCTTACAAAATACGGTCGTCACTCTGGACATTAAGATGGCGATAGGCTCACCACCCGTCATGTTGTCCCAAATAACTTAAAAGTGGGTCAAAAGAATATTGTCCAGAAGCCTGCTTACCTCAGTATGGGAGATGGCATTCAGATTTACACTATATTAAAAAAATTAAAGCACGAAATCATTTAATTTTTTTATATTAATGCAATTTCCTTTACTGGGGTAGGCAGAGGCAAGACACGGAAAATATTAATTAAATAAATTTGGAGATTGTCATATTACACATTGCTTTGATGCTAAAGTAGTGGAATCAGAATCACCGAAATTACCACAGACTAGGTAGATAGTTATTATATGTGACATAGTTATGATATATGATAGTTATGATATAGATAATTATTACTTATGGTTTCCAATAACTATAAAACTGATTACAATTTTGTTTTATTTCAACATTGTATTTTTGGTCTAACAGGATCAATATCCTTCACAGGATCTTTTGTGCGCACAAATACATAAACATACTCTTGTTACAAAATAGTGTTCTTTATAGACTGTCTTAATCGTCTGTCACAGGTTGCGTGGAGGAGAGACGAGCAGACAGTACAAAGGCTGCGACATCAAAGAGAAACGCACGGATCAAAGGGGCCGCCTTCTGATAACACCGGCCGGATAAAACCTCCACCAACGGGTAAACGTTTGATATCCGATTGTTGGCTGAAGATGGCGCCTTGAAAATACCAGATGAAAAGGTGTTGGAAATCGTCTTTACAAATTGGTATAAAAGTATTAGTTGCCCTTTGTTGATGATCTGTTTTGTTAAAGGATCAAATGGCACATTTGGGGTAAACGACACGATAGCCTTGTAGATATATTGAGTGAATAAAATCACTTCTCTTAAGTTGCTTACCAAACACATCACATGTCATATTTTATAAAAAAATTTGCGAGTCATTTGACCAAATTTAACTCTCTTTGCGATAATATTTTTCATTGATTTTTAATTATCACACCAAATCAAAGAAACGACCAACTTTATATTTAGCTAAAAAATTAATCAGAAACTATTTTTACTTAAAGTGATCAAAATTAATGGTTCACATTAGCAATACACTAACAAATCTCACCTTAATACCGTAGAGGTGAGCTCTATGCCTAATCTCGACAATCAAGCATACGTTTCGTTTCACAGTTAAACCGTGGCGACGAGCAATGTCCAAGGGTATCCGGATGTGTCCCGGAGACCGGATTACCCGGCTATGTCCGGATGTTGCGACGGGCGCGTTCGTGCCGACGCACACCCTCAAGCGATTAGTCCCACTGCCCTTCTTGTTGAATTCGATCCGGGTAATGCTCGAATAAACGTCGGAAACAGATAAGTAGAAAAGCAATATACCATGGTTGTATTTTATATATTGTTTAAAGTATCGTCAAATTATTTTATTATACAAAATACTACTAAATTATTTTTTATATAATATAGCATTTTTTGGAGTTTTTAATGAATTGCAGTAAGGTATTAAAGCTCCATCATGTAGTCATTTCTTCATATACTTTTGAAAATAGTATGTGTATATATAGACAGGGACAACATCACATACATTGGTCTGAAAATATGTTGTTGGCGATTTTATTTTATAATTATAATTTAAGGACCTGCAATGAATCGTGGGCAGCAACAAGACGTCGTGTCGGCGAAGAGATATCACACTTGAAGGTCACGTGTATTCTTGGGGAATTAACACATTATGAGATGTTATTGCTTGAGAATACACGTAGCTAACAAGCAGATATTCATCAGTTCCACGTCACAAGATCTCATCTCCAGAAAATGCATGCAAAGCAAGATTTTTGAGTTGACTGACACTGTTAAAAAGTTGAATAATCTGGTGAATTATAGTAGTATATTAGTAATGATAATTCATGTATACGAGTAGTTTATTTTAAACCATTACATTATTAAAGAAATAAATAAATATCTTCACACCATTCCCAATAATGGGATAGACAGAGCATTTTTGGGACAACACAGTGACAGGTGGTGAGCCCATCGGCTTCTTTATGTCCAAGCCAACGATATAAATCGTACATAAGATTTTTTTTTTGAAAAAACCCATTAGTACGGGCATGCCACCAGGGGCCCGAACTCGGGTTTCTTGACTCGAAGTCCGATTACCCAACCACTCGGCTATCGTGATTATATTCGATAAAAGATTTTAATACTACTGTGTAAATAATTATACAGATTGTCTCGAAAAACTCATTCGTTTTATGTCGTCTTTCGTTTAATTATAAAAATATTATTTGGAGTATGAAAGTGAGTCACGATAGCCGAGTGGTTGGGTGGTCGGAATTTCGAGTCGAGAGACCCGAGTTCGATCCCCAGGTGGCAGAACCAATGAGTTTTTCAAAAAAAAAACTTATGTACGAATTTCATCGTTGGCTTGGACATAAAGGAGGCGACGGGCTCACCACCTGTCACGTTGTCCCGAAAATATCTTCGGTGGAAGGTGGGTCAAAGGGACTTAATTGTCTAGACTTGACCTCTGTCTACCCCTGTATTGGGAATTGCGTGAAGATATTTATTTATTTTATGAAAGTGAGAAAATCGAAATTTTATAATCAGTAAAATGTCGATATTTTCAAAAAAATCTACGTCTGCCATTATGAATTCGAACATACTATACATCGATTTCGTAATATAAAATCAATGTAAAATAATAAGCACACTAGGGAATCTCGAAAATTGCTCCAATGTCGATATTCACCTGAGAATAGAGCTGAAATGAGGATACATAACTCACTCACAGTTAAATATGGAACTTGGCCACTTTTTCCCGGACTTTGTATTAAGATGCTCAATTTAGAGACATGCATATAATCTAAAATTTACTCATCCAATGACTTGTCCTTACATTTAAGCTAGAAATAACACAAGCCCTTTGGTCATTTGATGTAGTTTTGCTGACACGTTGTGATAATGTTTTGTGCAAAATTAACTCTATTCATACCCGGTGTTTTATAGTTGATATTTTTTGGGTCGACTCACTGTCGCGTAAAAATATTTCTTTTCAAGTTCCTGTATTTTTTTAAACATCCGAGTATAAAGTCAGTTTATTAGTATAGAGTTACATTATTCATAATATATATTATATTAACATATTTCACTTTGATTTCAGTTACTCCGAAGAGAAAGGAGACGACGATTCAAGACGAATAATAAATTTCTGTCTTAAATTATATATCTGTTGTAATTGTATTTAGTGACAATAAACGATTTTTTAAATAATTTATCATAATTTTATTTATAAATATCATCCTGTCTCGAATTACGTACATATATTTAGGAACGACTGTAATAGACTAATATGGTATGGTCAACTGAATGATGATGGAAGCAGTGGCGGACAGTGAATCTGATCAGTGAATCTTTGCTCGGCACCCTGTGCAAATATTATTCGGGGTCTCCTTAATCATTTTTATTGTTATATTTTCACGCTTAGTCCTTAACGGGGCAGCCAGAGAAAACTGATTGCAAAGTGTCACGATGGTTGTGTTCTCCTACGCACCTCTTTCGTTTCAAACGTTTACTTTTTCACCTTCCTTCCTATAGTTCCGTGTAGTGGTAAACAGACACAACAGATCGTCATGTAGATCCAATTGCCGAGCGAACCTATGTTTTAAAGGTAGTACGTAGATTATTTATTAGCCAACGAAAAGTCTAGATCAGTCTCAAACTCTTACCATCAGCAGTGTAGTATGCAGAGGCATTTAATCAATTCAAAAATACGCACCAAATTATAAATGTCTAGATTATAATTAAATAGAGAAAGAGAGAGGAGAGAACTGATTGCCAAATGTCACGATCCTTGCATTTCTTTCGATCACTTCTTTCAAATTCATCATTTTCTTCATACGTTTAGGTATCGGAGATCCCCTCTTCAAGCAATTTTCTCATATAAATAAATAAATAAATATAAATATCTTCACGCTATTCCCAATACAGAAGTAGACAGAGGTCTAGTCTAGACAATTAAGTCCCTTTGACCGACCTTCCACCGAAGATATTTTCGGGACAACGTGACAGGTGGTGAGCCTGTCGTCGTCTTTATGTCCAAGCCAACGATATGAATCGTACATAATTTTTTAAAAACCCATTGGTACGAGCCTGCCACTTGGGGATCGAACTCGGGTCTCTCGACTCGAAATTCCGACCACCCATCCACTCGGCTATCGTCACTTATTTGTTGTTATTGTAATTTTCTCATATGGTCTTCGAAAGTTAACCTCGGCCCTTGTCTAGACCCATATTGTTCAAAAATCTTTCAAACCTGGCATATTGCGAATATCTTTAGTAACGTTTAATGTAATAAAAAATCTAATAGTAACGTTTTCGACTTTTTCTTTACCGTACTAATAAAAATCTAGCAATTTGTAAAAAAAATTACGTCACTTACCATGGTAAGGTTGCACGTTCTATTTAGCGCAGTCCGCTGTTAGCCCACGAACTGTAGGTGCTTTTATCCATCGCCAGTTTTTAACGTAATTTAGGTGAATCATTTGCAAGTCACGATAGCCGAGTTGTTGGGTGGTCGGAATTTCGAGTCGAGAGACCCGAGTTCGATCCCCAGGTGGCAGTACCAATGAGTTTTTCATAAACTTATGTACGAATTTCATCGTTGGCTTGGACATATAGGCGGCGACGGGCTCACTACCTGTCACGTTGTCCCGAAAATATCTTCGGTGGAAGGTGGGTCAAAGGGACTTAACTGTCTAGACTTGACCTCTGTCTACCCCTGTATTGGGAATTGCGTGAAGATATTATTATATTTGCAGAAAACATCTAATACTAAGTCACTAACGTAGTAATAGGTATTGTAAACAAAATAAAATAGGTTAGAGATGGTTTGTCACCAAAGAAACAAGGATCGAAGGCCTCATTACCAATTGTACTGGGTCTCTATACGTTTCATACCAGTATACAACATTTTTTATACTGCTGCTATATTAAACTTCATCATAATTGTCTTCATCAGAGCATGTAAAAGTGAATTGCTGGATATAGGCCTCTGCCATATGAGAATTTGCCATAATCGCCACGCAATCGCGTTACCGGACACCTTTTTCCTTAGACGATTCTCTCCATCACCGGTCCACTGAATTTTAGTGTAGTATATTTCGAGAAGGTTATCCTGCCAGCCAGTTGCTTGTAGTATTTTTTTCAAGGCTTTCGCCTCTTACGACACCCGCCGTACAGAAAGGGGTGATATATGATAATTCTTAAGGCATTTCATTTAGTCGTCTCTTATCTCTCTACCTCTCTTTCTCTAGACCTCTGTCTACCCCTGTATTGGGAATAGTGTGCAGATATTTTTTAACAAATTTGGGTTAAAAAGAATACACAAATTTAAACGAAATATTTTAATGCAATGAACTAAATCGCTGAATTAAAAGAGTATGCCAACTTCCAGCGTCTCCCACTAAGCATATTCAAAGTAACAAATTACAAACTCGATAAAACACGACAAGACCCTAATAAATATGTCTTCACCTAATTATTTACATATGCTGTAATGGCAGCGATATCTTAAATTACTACAATCACCATTTGTAGAAACGATAGGAAATCTATTGAAACGCCACTAAAGGCAAATACAGACACGAAAGAAATAGGATAGTACACTTAACATATGCGCATGTTTTATCAATTAAAACAAACACACTTAGTATTTAAGTTGTATCCAACGCCTAACAACTCTAGAGATACATAGTAGATTGTTACAACACAGTACATTGTTCTTGCTACATAAAAATGTTGAACATTTATAAAATGAGTACATAATGAATATGTTTCGTTAAAAAGTGCAGACTTTGCCAAATTAAATTAACACTAAGTGGTAAAGAGCTAAATTCAAGTGAACTGCTTCCACATCAATAAAGAAATGTATTTGTAAATTTTATTTTTGACACAAATGTCGATAACAGAAATGTATTTACTTCATATATTATTATTACTGCCAAGACTTTCACATTTTGATTTAAGCTACAAAAGACACAAGTATAAACATAATAAGCGATTTATATTAGTATAATAGACCTTAGTCGAAATCGTCAGCTTCAGGAGAAGCTCTCGGAGCTTGAAGTTTTAATGTTTTCATTCCGTCAATATTCGTTGAGGGAGGATCGTCATCTGACAAAGCCATGTTTTGTATTCGTCTGCGGTCTAGAGTGGAGCTGCTAGCATTAGCTACGGCGACACTTACTTTGTCATCGTTAGTTCCGCTTGAAAAAAGACTAGGAGTCTCAATGCCGACTCCAGCAGAGTTGCTACTTCTGATGATTTGTATATCACTATTCGAATTTTTTCTAGCTATTTCCTCAATTTTCATACTACTCTCGCCAACAGGATTACAGGGATTTTTTATTTGAATGTCTTATAAGGTCATCTTCATGATTAGATGACCCCAAAGATGAATGAGAGTTCTCATTGCTAACAGTGACATTGGTGCCTGTAGCAATTGTTTCTGGAGAAGATATTCTAGAGGGCATCATTTCATCGCTATGGCTTGTGTTAGTTTGTGCTGTAGAAACCGACGGAGATGTTTGAGTCGTGGATTGAGTGGTATTTTGTACTGTTTGAGTGGTCGATTGTGTTGTAGGCGGTGTTGCTTGAGTTGCTGTCCCAGGTGCATCGTGATAAGCTGCACCACTAGCCAAGGCAGCAATTCCTGCTAACCCCATCATTCCACCCATTCCGTGATGGGTCCGTAGAAGCAATTGCTGGAGCTGCGCCTGTTGTAGTATTACAGGCAACTCGTAGTGATGGAAGAAATACAACATGGAATGCTGAAAAAGAAAATATACATTAATTACACATTCTAAATAATGTGTTCTACAAACTGTTGACCAATATTTATCATTGTTATTATTATATCTGCATGCATTATTTTCGACACGGTAGCCAGAGAGAACTTCAAGAAATTTGCCCATATTTATTGTGTATGTATTTTATACGGGTGGAGGAAAATATTAAACACGTAAAAGCTTATTTTTATCACACGCCTTTAGCACACTGTGCAACTTCTGTAGACAAATAAATGAGCGACTCGTGACAGTACTGCCTGCTCCGTCTTTATTTATTTATTTCTGGGTCAAAGTTGCCTCCCCTCATGGCGAACAACGTAAGTTTTAATTAAGAAACTTGTGACCGCTACGACTCGACTTTTATTTGAAATTATATTTTCTGATCCCCTCGTTTAGATTTTTTTCGAATAACACTAAGTTATAACGGGTTATCTAAGTTGGGACATTTGTATGATTTATTAATCTTGAACGATGAACGAACGGGTGACAAATTGCTAAAATTTACCACCATCCATTATTAATACATGAATATTTTTTTAAATTCAAAATTATTAAATACCACAATTAATAAGAAATATATTCATAAATATGCAAGAGAAGATTTATGACGATAAGCTCACCACCTCTCACATTGTCTCAAATAGGCTTCGGCGAACGGTAGGTTGAAAGAACTTAATATGGAATAGGTGCTTGAGATCTTTGGAATAATTGTTAAATAGTAAAAACAATGTTTTTACGTTTGTAATCATTTTATACAAATAACTATACAGGTAAAAACTTTGTTTTTACTAATGAAAAGAAACAAGCTTACGACTGTGTTTTCAACACTGGAATGGTGTCGCAGACTTAGATCAAAGACATCGGTGGAAATCCATGTTTCAAAATAAAATTTTTCTGCGTGTCATTGAACAAACCAAAATTTTTAAAACGTAGAAATATACGTAAAATGTGTTGGTGAATGATACTAGTATACAAAGTCACATTAAGTAAAACTACTGATATTCGTCATATTACTGCATTCAAAATACATACATTTACTATGGAGTAGCAAACTGAAATCCACAATTGTGGTTTCTCTAATACATTTTCATGAAGCTTAAAGCTGTGAAAGGTCACACCTACTCAAACCCAGATTGATGGAATTGTATTTTACTATTAATGTATAGATAGTTATGAATCTCTACGAATATTAAATGGGAATCGACTGTCTTCCTTCTCTAATATCAGATTAAATTTATGTTTCTGCTATGGCAATATTAGAACCTTCATAAATGCATGCCAACTTTTAACAGGGGAGGGTCAAGGGTACTCGGATAGCTAAACGTGCGTGTATGAAGAAAATGATGATCCTGGAAGAAGAGAAAGAGGTATGTAACGATCGTGATACTTGGCGATGTGTTCTCTCTGGCTTGTCCCGTCAGGGATTGCGCGTGAATAAAAACACTATTAAAAAACTTTTAACAGAATCGGCTCACAGAAGATTCAGTCGTTGAACAAACAATCGCTCCCTTATTTTTTTACTTTATCGAGCGAGTTTTTTTATTTCAAATTAATATGGTACCAACTTCAATGTTATTACCCATTACTACTATGAATGTGAAGTGATCGCCCTAAACCGGCGTTGGAGCCGAGACAACCTAGTAGTTTCCCGGCTCTTCAAGAGTAAAGCTCAGAGCGACTAGCCTTCCAACACCAGTGACATACATACGAGTTTAGCCACACTGCGGGTGGTCGATACAGTATGGCGGATACGAGCGTACACGAGCAATGTATTTATCTTAAC
The DNA here is from genome assembly GCA_029286605.1 of Sericinus montela. Lineage (NCBI taxonomy): Eukaryota > Metazoa > Arthropoda > Insecta > Lepidoptera > Papilionidae > Sericinus > Sericinus montela. The sequence goes on from JAGSMR010000049.1 coordinate 1,988,078, forward strand.
ACATTTTGCCGATACCGGGATAACTAAAGTTTACCTTTCACCGAAGCCGAATAATAAATAAATACATAGATAGATAATGCACTGATCCCAAAGGAAATAGATAAAACACTATTGTCTTGGAATCAGAAACTACAAAGGCATTACAAATAGCCAGGCCCGATAAATTTACGGTTAAGTCCGGGAATCAAACCATAGACTTCGGTGTTGGCGACACCAAGAAAACCGGTGTTCTTTTAAACTCAGTTCTTTGTTTCAATATCGACCAAAGTTGGTTATTGATGCAAAAAATAGTATTTTTTTATCATATCTATATCTACAAGAACCATTCCTACGGTCAACTAGGCAAAAGCTATAGTTTTATTTCAAACTACTTTGTTTCATCTACTATCTACTATATTCCTTGTTTCCAGGTTTTATAAAGAGCTTACTTTATCACCATCTGTTACATTTATAGAGAAATTGAATTGTAACAAAAATTTCATCATAACAAATATAAAGAGCAGGCGATTAACATGCACAATACGAGCGCGTACAAGCGGAACCCTAATTAACACAAACCGTCTGTACCCCGAATCTGATCGCGATCATCACAAGAGTAAATATAAAAAAGGATCAAACGTTTAAAAGGTATTTAATGGACAGATATGATGGCCCTTTTTATACCTCCATTAAAATCAGCCGCTTTGAGCTTACCTCAATCCCTGTTCAACAGAATGTAGCTAAGTGAATAGACTACGAATACTGAACAAATAGAGATGGTGTGTAATAGATTACTATTATTTTGAACGAAAAAACTTTTGATTCATCTTTACAGTTTGTTTATTTATTTATTTATTAGGGACATAAAACAGTTATACATTGTGCAGTACTTAAGAACAAAATATTAATAATTATCTTAACGTATAACCCACAACAATGTCCACAAAAGATTTCGATACAATTATGTGCAAATATCGTTGCGCGCAGTAACAAAGATTAAAGTAAGATAAAAATTATTGGAATATAATAAATTGTATACATGTATACCTACACATTTTTTTAAACTTAAATATACGCACACATACACACACACACACACACACACACACACACACACATACATAAATATACATATACATACACGTACATACACATACAGATACACATACATATACCCATACATATACACATACACAAACATATACATATACATACACATATACATATACATATACACATACATATACATACACATATACATATACATCCACATACGCATATTAACATATACATAAACAAATATGCCTAGGTATATTATGTGAGTAGTTCTATTGCCTTTCTTTTAAATTTTATTTGTGACAAAGCAAAAATGTCTATGTCAGTGAAACGTGTGTTGTAAATTTCTAATATACGCCTTAGAGGTGCTCGAACCCCTGCATTTGTTCTACACTTACTTGTGTAGAAAAGCTGAGGTTGACGCACCTCACGCCGAATAACAGTTCTGGGTACCACATAACAAATTTTATTTGTGAGAGCACCACAGTCCAATATATTGTTACATAAGCCGTGTAAAAAGGTTGCCTTTAGAAGTAACCGCCTAGACTCCAGACTTAATAAACTATAACGTTTCAATAATTGAGTGTACGGAATCTTTGAAGTGTAACATTTGAAATTAACGTGACGTAAAAAATTTTTGTACCATTTCTAAACTTTTTATATATTTATCGTAATAGGGACTCCAAATTGGAACAGCGTACTCTAACTGTGAACGAATTAATGTTTTATATAAAAGAAGGAAGGTAGCAGGGTTTTTAAAATCTGTAGAAGAACGACAACAAAACCGAACATTTGATGAGCTTTGCTAATAATTTTATCAATATGATGATTGAAATGTAGTTTCGAATCTAGCATAACTCCGAGGTCTTTAATGATATCTACTTTCTGTAAAGTGACGCTATTTAATGAGTAATTAAAATTATGAACTCTTTTTATGTTTTTGGTAAAAGTTATCACCTGGCACTTAGGTAAACTAAGTTGAAGTTTATTATTTATGCAGTAGCGCGATAGTCTGTCAAGATCTTTTTGTAAAAGAAAGCAATCATAAACATTTGCATATGATTTATAAATTTTGACATCATCAGCATACAATAGAAAATTAGAGTTAACAAAACAAGCATTAATATCATTCATAAATAAAATAAAGAGTAATGGTCCTAAAATCGATCCCTGAGGAATGCCAGAAGTAACCGCAACAGAGTCAGATTCGAAACCATTTATTACAATCTTCTGAGTCCTATTGACAATATATGAAATAAGCCACCGCAACAAATTACCACGAATGCCATTGAACGCATTTTATCTATTAGTAATTTATGGTCTACCTTGTCAAAAGCCTTCTTGAAATCAGTATAAACAGTATCTGTTTGAATTCTCAGGTCCATATTTTCAAATAAGTGGTTAGTAAATATCATAAGGTTAGTCGTAGTGGAACGATGTTTAACAAAACCATGCTGTTCGGGTATAATGAGATGGCGAATATGAGAGTTTGTGTACTAGACTTTTGTGTACTAGACTTTCAAACACCTTCGACAAGATGAACCGTTCAGATATGGGTCTGTAATTTTCGACGTTATTTTTATTCCCATTTTTATAGATAGGAGTAATAAATGCTCTTTTCCAGATGCTTGGAAAGATGCCTTCACGTAGGCATTTATTAAATATTATTTGAAGTGGAACAGTGATGCGGTCTGCTATATTATAAATAAATACGGGCGGTAGTCCATCAGGTCCTGGACCTTTATTTAAATCAATCTTTTTCAAGGCACTATTTATGATTTCTGTTGTGAAATATATGTCACAAATGAATGAGGAACTTTCATAAAATCTATTGGGTGGTTGCCATTGATTTGGATCAAAGTTGAAAGGTTCATATACGGAAGTGAAGAAAGATGAGAATAAATTACATATACCAGTTGGATTATTAGATTGATTACTTTTAAGGAACATATTAGATAGAAGATTTGACTTATCTTTACGGTTGGAGATATATCTCCAGAAATGCTTAATGTTAAATTTTATACCAGACTCAATTGATTCTAAATATTTGTTGAAACATCTTTTAGATTCATGTTTAAAATGATTACGATAGAAGGAAAAGATTTCATAATCAGATATGTTACTGAATTTTTTCCATTTTACCCAAGCACGTTCTTTATTTTTACAAATTTTAATTAATTTGGGAGAAAACCAGACCGGGTAGCGAGGATGCTTTGGTCTATTAGAAGGAATGTATGATTTAATTAAGCCATATATAATATTATAAAATGCATCTACAGCATTTTCAGCTGGGAGTTGTAGTATTGATGTATTCCAATTAATCTTACTTAGCTCCTGATTTATTAATTCGTAGTTGGCTTTATGATAATTTATTTTAGAAACGTGGCGTTTTTTATTCGTGATAAATTAGTTTCTATAAAAGAAAGAATACAAAAAGGAGGATGATAGTTATCAGCTTGTAACAGAGCTGCACATGATTTAGGTTGACAGTGAACATTAGAAATAAATAAATCTAGAACACGCCCAAGATTATTTTTCAATATGTTATATTGTAAGGCATTGTGTAGAGATATAAAGTCGATTATATGACAACTGACAATATTTGGAGGTCGGGGGACTATTTGATTCTGAGAATCAGGCCAATTAATGTCAGGTAAATTGTAATCGCCTACGATGTAGAACGCAGAAGTAATAGAATCAGTAACAACATTATGTAATAGGCCAAGGTGCGACAAGTAAATATCATCACGACAACCCGGCGGAATGTAGGCAGCACTAATTACGTGAGTTTTAGAATGCAATGTAGGGATTTGTACCATGACATGTTCGATACAATCGTTTACATGACCCTTAAGTAATATAGTTGGTCGTAGTTCTCGAAGCACGACAATCAGTACGCCACCACCGTCTCGCTTGCCTGTAAATAACCTGTCACGATCACATCGAAAAACAGCATAACGATCGTCAATAAACTCATTATCACGAATGTTGGGTGTAAGCCAGGTTTCAGTTAAAATGATTACGTCGAAAGAATGGGCTAGAATGTTCATATACAACAAGTGCAACTTTGTACGTATTCCTCTACAATTTTGATAGTAGAATGACAATTTGCATTCATCCATTGTTAAACGGCTAGTAATTAAATAAAGTAGTGCTATAATTTGTAACAATCATTAATAATACTGTAGTGCCCTTAAACCAATTCCTGTCATGAAATCTATTTGAATGGTGAAAAAATAAAAACAAAAAGTGTAATAAAGAGTATTTGTAAAATAAAAATAAAGATAAAACTTTCTTTGCCAAGTATAATTTATAACTAATGTTCAGGATCACTTTTTCAATGTATTGATGACAAGCATTAACATGTAATAAGTATAATGTATAATAGTTAAATAAATGTAATAATAATAATAAATATGAGATGTGTATATATTTGTGTAATAAAAAAAAGCTTTTTAATATCAAATACAACTTGTAACTATGGTTCAAGAACATAACTGATGAGGTTGAAAGATCAGTTAAGTTCATAATAAAGTATTGAATACAAGTATTAACATTTTTACATGTTAAGTTTATCCAAAACTCAATTTGTGATTGAGTATACAAGTGCAAAAATAAAAAAGATAAAACAACATAAAAATAACAAATTGCTTCCATAACATCTATAGAAAATTTTCGATTAAAGCAAGGCAACCAAAAATGTATGTTATGTAATTACAAAAATGAATTCGTCTATTGAAAATTCGTCTATTAAAAAAAAACAATGGCGTTTTTTGGAATCACGTCACTGGTGCTGATCTTTATGTCCAAGCCAATAATATAAATCGTACGGTAGCCTACCACCCGGGGATCGGGTCTCATGATCCGAATTCCCGTCATCCAACCTCTCGGATATCGTGACTTTTGAATAGCAGCATCAATATTGTAAAAACTTCTACATTTCAAATAACAGCGTAAGATTCGAGGAGGTAAGGAGGGAAGAAAGAAACGCGCCCTTTGTAAAAAAAATATGCCGCAAATTTGCCTTAAACACTTTAAGAGAAACGCGTTGATTATGCCAAGACGGCAGAAAACTCAGACGAAAATAAAGTTATTTAGATTTAAAATGCAAAGAAAAAACAGTAGATGCCAACGTAACAATGTCGGGTAGGAATATTTAAAAAAATATTTCTATTACAGAACTTCCGGTTATAAATATGATCTGAAATGACATTTATAGTATCTCAATTGAATGAGAATAAGTTTTTTTTATAAGTGTAAAGATGTTTTGATAATTATTTGCGTGTAATGTGCAACACAAACCATTAAAAAGAATTATGATAAATTTGCAACGACATAACCTGACTTAGTTGATAGGGACACTACTTTCGAAGCTAAGGGTTGTGGGTTCGAGTCCCACTTTCGGTAGGTAAGTAAGGATGTTATTAAGTATAGAATAGTATTTAGTTTATATGCATAAAGTTCGCTTGGACAATGAAACGATAATAGGCTCACCACCTATCACGTTGCTAGTTAGGCTAAATAGCCTTCAGTGAAAATCAGATCGAAAGTTCTTAATTGTCTAGACACATTTGTTCCGAATATTATGAAAATGAGTGTAAATATTCTTGAACGGATCAACTACTCCCCAGTATTACCTATTAGCATTTGTGAAGAAAATGATGAATTTGAAAAAAGCAAAATAGGTATGTAAGGATCGTGACACTTGGCGATCTGTTTTCTCTTGTTACCCCGTCAGGGACTGTGCGTGAAGATAAATAAAGAAATAATTATATAATATCGTTGGCTTGGACACTAAGACGGAAACCAATTCACTGTCTGTCTCGAACATTATCGGGTACCATGTTGGTCGAAAAGTCTGAATATTTTTGTGTATCTTCGCGTATTTCGTTTAGACGAAATACGCGAAAATACACAAAAATATTTACAATTCATTAGTTATGCCGGTCAATGTGTATCGATGTAGTTATGGTATTGTTAATAAAAATTTAGAATGGAATTAATATAAGTACTGTTATTAATATAAATAAACTAATATCTTCACAGATAGTCTCTGTCGGGTAGCCAAAGAGAATAGATGGATTTCAAATCATCGTGTCCGAAAATTAGTTTCGGCCTATCTCGCCTCTTTTAATGTTCACATTCGCGCCACATATTTTCTGTACCATTCGGTTTTCACTCATTCGCTCAACGTGCACAAACCATCGAATCACAGCCTTATCGAGTTGAGTTGTCCCGTAAATATCTTCGGTGGAAGGTGGGTCGAAGGGACTTAATTGTTTAGACTAGACCTCTGTCAACCCCTGTAATGGGAATTGCGTGAAGATATTTATCTTTATATTTTTATTTACTTATTATTTATAGTAAATAATATTAAATATTTAAGATGTAAGTCGCATTCTTATGTTTATCTTAAGTTAGTAATTTGCAAGTTATCTACACGTTTACCATCGTGCTTCCATAATGGCCGCCAGCTCTGTTGATTTAGGACTTCATAGAATTTAGTGAACCATCATCTCAAAGATCATGTAGCAGCTATAGTACATATTGCATATCAATTTAAAAATAATAGGCAAATATGAGAAATCGATAAATGGATCGATCTTTGTCGATCTTCACGCACAACCCCTAACGGGGAAGCTAGAGAGATATAGATCAGCCAGAGTGTAACGATCCTTACATACCTTATTCGCTTCTTTCAGATTCGTAATTTTCTTCAATCATCGTGCATGTATACTCGTATACGAGTACTCTTGACATTCCCTTTTCGAGAAATTTGCTCACTTGGTTGAAAGTTAGTCTCGGCCTACCTCGACACCTTTTAATATTCACTTTCGCGATATATTCTCTTCACCATTCAGTCTTCACTCATTCGCTCAAGGTGCTCAAATCATCGAAGCACGCCCTTATAAATTTTAGTCGTAAAGACATCTTTCAAACCTGTACCAATGTAATGGTATATCATTTGGAATTTAGACCAAGTAAAGCTCTTTAAAAAATAAAACCTTCCTGGTACGGATTCTTACTTAAAATGAAGTAGGTTTCGTACGGTAATTCCTCTCAAGTTTAAAGCACACATGCTGGTGAAAAATGTTTTCGCATAAAAATAGCATTGAAATAACAACTAAACAAAAAGATTTTCAAATTTCCCATCATGTGACCTGTTGATTTAAAATTAAATTATGGCTTAAGCCAGCTGTCAAGCTGTACCCGAGTTAAAATTAATGTGGCAGGCTCATGGCGGCGTGAGGCGACAATGATATGCACGCCGTGTCGCCGGCACGGCCCGCGAGCGGTGCCAACCTCATGAAATATGATTTTTATTAATAAGTTGACACGCTCGATGATTATAAGATAAGCCCCCACTTTGCATTCCAGAGACCCATCTTGTTTTTCGTCTTCGCCCTTCGCGTAATCCGTAGCCTACCTACTGCCAACCCTCCCCCGCTCCGGGCGCTATTCGCCTTACACAAATTATACTCTAAATTAATACAACAAGAATTAATAACACTCCTGTTATATTACTTATTTATTTTGTAACAAAATTAATATTAGAATTGTTTTATCACAATTATACGAGTTTTCTCTAATATGGGTAAATAAAAGCCCTATTAAGTTGGCAGTGAACATACCTTCAGAGCTAAGGGTTCGGAATCTGAAATGAAATGAATGTTAATACTCGAGACCCGAGCCGAGTGGTTGGGTGATTGGAATTCGAGTCAAGAGACCTGATTTCGATCCCAAGACTAGTAGCAATGAGTTTTTTCAAAAACTTATGTACAATTTATATCGTTGCTGTTATAATGTATAGTGTATATTTAATATAAGGCCATAATTTATTTTCTGTAAAAATATTTATAGTAGTAATGTTGTAGTAGTTATGTTTAACAAGGGCATAGACAAATATTTTTGTTTCAATACTAATTATCAATGCCCGCACTTTTCCTCTCTCTGTACTACTTCGTTATGGTTGATTATGAGTTTGTTTTCAATAAAGTATTTTTTGTGAATATAACTAAATTCTACGCCGCTCAACGACAACCGGAAGAACATTCAAAAGATTGGGCGGTACGCCTCAAAATGCAAGTTCGGAAAGGAAATAACTATGTTATTTCGAGATATATTCGTCGCAGGCGATGGACCAAGAGTAGTTCGAGATCGTCTTTTTGAAGAAGACCCCTTCAACTCTAGCACGAGTCTAAAGAAAGAAACTAAAATCGTCGAGAAGAAACATTGGTATTCTTTCAATAAACGGATGACCTGCTATTTACAAAGACAAAGAAGTTTGGAAGCTTCAGGAAGCAGACCCTAGAGACAAATATCAAAGCAGAAAAGAATGTGTGGAAGAAATATGGCAGAGCCTTAGAGATGGAACGGTTAGTGCAGCGAAAGAAGTGAGTGAAACGGTAAAAAGAGGTAGTAGTAAAAGAAGAGATGCATGGTGGAATTACGAAGTGAAAGAAGCTATCATGATGAAGAAGAAAGCGTGGTTAGATTACTTGACCTCTAGTAATGATAAGTATATGAGAAATAAGATGAAAGAAAGGTATTAGCTGCATAAGGTTCACACGAATTTGATTGAAGAAGAGCGTGAAAGGTGTACAATGGAAGCGGATGAAAGGTTGTCGCACAACTTTAGGGAAAACTCCAAGCTCTTCTGGAAAGAGTTTGGGAGGGGCCGTAGTGGTGCGATAGCCTTATGAATGAAGTGCTTTCGGGAACCAATGACGTCCTCTCTGAAAATCGGATGTCATCAGCGATGCAGTGAGTTTATATGGAGGGAAATGTATGCGTGTAATGATCTTAGTGGAATCTCCGGAGGTAACGCCGTGACTGCTACGTCAGACTCGGACTTCGACGACAATGAGGTGATCAGTTTTAAAAGAAATTGAATGTTACTGCTGGAATGGTCAAGTATGGTGCAATTTGTGCTAGCGGCTGGGGGATTTTCCGGATGATTGGCGATCCGCAGTCATTGTGCTTTGGCTGCAGGTACTATCAGGCGTCCAGATTGACCAGTTTAGCCAGTAAACTCAAAGGTTTTGACGCGTAATTATACGCAAGAGAAATCGGAAAGATTTTTATGGGAGACAGAGTGCAGATTATATATATCTCTCCGCATGATCACGGAAAAGCTTCTGGCTGCTAACCAGTAGATTTTCTATGCTTTTGTGGATGTTGAGAAGGCATTTGATAAGGTTGTAAGGAAGAAAATGTGGGTACTGTTGCCGGGATGTGGTGTGGGTGGTAAATTAATAAGGGCTGTGCAGTCACTATACTGTGACTGCAAAGCCTGTGTGCGAGTAGAGCATGACCTGTTACCCCTGTTTTGCGTCCAAACGGGCATATAACAGGGTTGTGTCATGTCTTCCTGGCTGTTCTTACTGTATCTCGACAGCTGTTTATAAAAGCTAAAAGATAGTTGTTTGGGTGTGAAATTGGGTGAAATAAAAATAAATTCTCTCTGGCTTCCCCGTTGCGGGATGGTGCGTGAAGATAAGTAAGTAAGAAGGTTTTTTTCATTCCAGGTACCACGGGTAGTAGCCTCAAATTCCAGTACATAACAATCATAACAATAAATGTAAGCATTGTGGTAGTAATAATCATGCCAGTGAAGCTTGCAGGTATGTGGAATATTTGTGTTTTGAGGAATATGTGAGCTTGAACGAAAAGACGGCGACGGATTTCTTCGGTGCAATGTAGGTCGAAAGGACGTAATTGTCTAGACCTCTCTAGACCTCTATCGGAAATGGCGTGAAATACTCATGTTGAAATACTCATGGTGAAATACTCATGGTAAAATACTCATGGTGAAATACTCATGGTGAAATACTCATGGTGAAATACTCATGTTGAAATACTCATGGTGAAATACTCATGGTGAAATACTCATGGTGAAATACTCATGGTGAAATACTCATGGTGAAATACTCATGGTGAAATAGTCATGGTGAAATACTCGTGGTGAAATACTCATGGTGAAATAGTCATGGATATTTATAGGTGTATATGAATATTTATCTAACTAAATATATATATTTTATTATACAATTAAATATATATTATACTGTACCGTTAGTTTGGACACCTGTTACGTCGTTTCAAATAAGCTTCGGTAAAAAGTAATTCAAACGGTTCAAACTTTATTGTCCGGATTTCTGCCTACCCCAGTATGGGAAATTGAGTGATATTAAAAAAGTGATATAGTCTAAAAGTAAATAAGTAGTAACATAAACCGTTATCTAAATACAAACTATTGGCCAATTCTTTGAGTAGATTTTGCGATTCCAGTATAAATATTTATGCAAGATTAGTTAAAGTAACACACACACGCTATTTCATTGTTACATTTATGCCTTAGTCCGAATCGGGAGTGCGGGCGGAGACAGATGCTTGTTGTGGCGCCTATTGTGACTATTCACCATTCCATCAAATGTATTTGCGAAACGCAAATGCGACTAATGCTTAGTACATCCAAATAAGGATATAAATATATAACTTTTTATATACATTGAGCTGTACTGCAGAATATAGTGAAAAGAAATTTATTTGAATAAAGTATCTAAGGACAATTTGAAATAGATGTGATACAAAACAGACTTAATTATAATGTGGAATATTGAATTGTTTGAGTTCGGATGCTAAAAACAATTTGTGTCACAAACAAACAAAGTGCAGTAGATAGAGGTCCTTTCTGCGTGTTATTAACTTCCGTGAACGACGAGACCGGAAATAGTCGTTAGAGCGCTTCAACCCTAGACATATTACACACTGCGTTCGCTATGAGTCTAAAGAGCTTTCATAACTTGAAATATATATAAAATATAAAAAGAGTTTTTTAGCTTCACGCGTTTCCCAATACTTTATAGTAGTCAAGCTGAGTAGTCAATGTAAAAAATATATAATGTGTAAAAAATTTATAAGTCACCCAACCACTCGGCTATGAGTGGTTGGGTGGTCGGAATTTCGAGTCAAGTGACTCGAGTTCGATCCCCAGGTGGCAGGCTAGTACCAATGGGTTTTTCAAAAACTTATGTATGAATTACATCTTAGGCTTGGACATACAGACGGCAACGGACTCACCACCTGTCACGTTGTCTCGAAAATATCTTCGGTGGAAGATGGGTCAAAGGCACTTAATTGCCTAGACTGGACCTTTGCCTACCCCTGTATTGGGAATTGCGTGAAGGTATTTATTTATTTATAATTTATGCCTTAACATCAAAATTTACGAAGTGACTATTTAACGTGGAGAAGCCAGAAAAATTACAACGTAATGAAAGTTATGTTTTATACGAGCAACAGTAAAGTTAAGTATTGTGTGATGATACATTTAAAGAGCGCGACGCGGTCACAAGACACGCTCGGAGAGACGAGATTTGATGACAAATCGCTCGTAGGCCGAATACGTCTCTCCACTCGGATAAGGCTCTTTTCTATTATTTTAAAATCATAATAACTACTGGGGTGGTTCAGCTGTGTGATTTTTTTCTATCTAAAATCTACTCTAATCTCCTGGCAGTCTTGAAATGTGCCTAGCCGATGAACAGTACTGCTTTGCAGTTTTTTACTTAAGAGTGTATCAGTTTCAGCTTAGAATTAATATCTTTGCATAGATTCTTGTGTTTGCGTAGGAATCACAGACTGGTACGTAACGTTATCAGACAGAACGGTGGAAATATTTTAAGTTTAATATTTTAAGGATTATTGTTTAAAAAAATGTTATTTATGTGTTTAGAAAGGGAATAATTAGCCAATAGACGCTCATCCTTTAGTATTTACATACACAGCAGCTGCCAAAAGAATAGACATTTAAATTAAACATATGTGAGAGACTAAAATACAGACTTTACATAATGAGTGAAGATCAAATGGCGAAGAAAATATACAGCGCGAATGACAACATTATAAGGGGTCGAGGTAGGCCAAGGCTAGCATCGAAGAGCATGAAAATATCTCGAAGAGGGGAGGATCAACTGTACTTCGGATACATAGTGGTGCGTGTAAATGATGAATTTGAAAGAAGGTATAATGATATTAGGCGATCTGTTCTCTCTGGTTGTCCCGACAAGAACAATGCGTGAAGATAATAGATTATATTAACAAAAATATCATAAATGTAATATAAGTCTTTCTTTTTAGTATGCTTTTATCGTTAAATCGATTTTTTTAACCTGCAACACGTAGACGCTACGTAGTTCAGCACTAGTCTGATACTGGTAACAACGCTTGACCTTTTCATTAATTAGTGGCATGAGAAATTCAACATAATGTAATGGATTTGTATAACCCTATATGTAGAAAAGAAACGAAAAATTAGTTAGCATTCAATGTTATTTACTGGACTGTCTCCGTAGCTGTTTTTAAAGACACAGAAATATTAATAAATGCCCGCAAAGCGGTGAAAAGCTAATAACACTCGAACAAACAGTTTATTTACAAACTGGACATGAGGTGCAGAGGGTATGGCCTGAGGCGAAATAAGCGGTGGAATGTACTGTCCTGACAAAATATGATGGGCGAAGACCGAAGTTATAAAATATTATCCTGAAAAATATATACTGAATTTTTAATAACAAAAATTTTTGCAAAAAGGTTCTAATATAATTTTGCAATATCTACTGTGTAAAATTTATTATCATTTTTCGCGTACCTAGCCATTGACGATACATATAACGCAATAAAGTGCCTGCGTAGATAAAATTTATGTAAATAAAAGTATAAATATGATATAATTGAAATTATGACAACCTGACCAACCACCAACACTGATGGTGGTAATTTTTGCTCCAAAGCTAAAAGTCGCAAGTCAGGCACAAACATCTGTGATAACTGTGAATGTTTTTAATCCAGTCACGAATGTTTATATGTTTATCTGAGTATTTATCTATTTAAATATACGAGTAAAATCACGATAGCCGAGTGGTTGGGTGGTCGGAATTTCGAGTCAATAGACCCGAGTTCGATCCCCAGTTGGTAGGCTCGTACCAATGAGTTTTTCAAAAAACTTATGTACGAATATCGTTGGCTTGGACATAAAGGCGGCGATGGGCTCACCACCTGTCACGTTGTCCCGAAAATATCTTCGGTGAAAGGTGGGTCGAAGGGACTTAATTGTCTAGACTCGACCTCTGTCTACCCCTGTATTGGGAATTGCGTGAAGATATTTATTATTTATTTTATTTTTTAAAATATATTGTACGTAAGTAGACTGTGCCGTTGGCTTGGACACTAAGACGTCACGTTCTTCCAAATAAGCTTCGGTAAAAGGTGGACCACATATGTTTAATTGGCTAGACAACCCTAATCTTGGGAAAAGGCGTTCGTCAGCACTTGAGATCTGCATTTAAAAAGATGATATTTTTTCATGGGCCACTGCTTGATATATTAGGACATGGACCACTGCTTGAAGGTGGAGGAGGAAGAACAAAAATACTAACCACATCGCTCCTTATACGCTCTATCTATCCTTTACTAGCTTGCTCAATTCTGGTCTGATATTTTTCGGGGGGGTTATATTCCGTACGGGTGGGCCGTCTATTCCGCCTATTCTTCTTCTTCTTCTTTACAGCCTATCAACAGTCCACTGCTGAACATGGGCCTCCCCCAAAGATTTCCATAGACAACGATCCCGACTTCCCGCAATGTTGTGCAGGTCGTCACTCCATCTTGTTGGGGGACGTCCAACACTGTGCTTGCCAGAACGAGGCTGCCACTCGAGAACTTTTCATCGATTTCATTTATTTTTAAGGTTATGTATGTATGAGGATATTTCTCGAGCCATATATTGCTTTAAAACCCACTACACGGTGCTGATGGGAGACTTCAATGCAAAACTAGGCGCGAAAAAAGGCGATGAGCTGATTGTAGGAAATTTTGGAGTAGGGCTCCGAAACCCAAGGGCCCAACAGCTGGCTGACTTCAGGGAGAAGGAGGGACTCTTTATGGTGAACTCCTTTTTCAAGAAGAGGCCCCACAGAAAGTGAACCTGGATGAGCCCGGATGGTTCCATTAAAAATGAGATCGACTTCATTATGACGACTAGGCGACAGCTGTTCAGTGATGTCTCTGTGATCTCTAGGGTGAAAACCGGCAGTGATCACCGAATGGTAAGGGGCACACTGAACCTTAACATTAAGCTCGAGCGATCTTGTCTGATGAAGTCTACACTCCGTCCATCTCGTGCCCTTATTCAAAACCCCGAGAACTTTCAGCTCGAACTGCAAAATCGCTATAAGTGTCTTGACGATTGTGCTACAGTGGACGATATTAATAGCAAGCTAGTGGAAACTGTCCATGCGGTGGGTGCAACAGTTTGCAGAAGCTACCGCATACAAAAGACACAAAAACTCTCTGATGTCATTCTCAAACTCATTGAAACTAGGCGTGAAATGAGGCTGCAGTCATCAACTGATGTGTCAGCATACCGGCAACTGAATAGACAGATCTCGAAATCTATGAGGCAAGACTTACGCAAGTTTAATACGATGCGAATTTAACAAGCAATAGAGCAGAACCAGGGCTCCAAAGTCTTCGCCAAAGATCTATCTATCAGAAGGAGTCAACTGACTAAGTTGAAGGCCGACCACGGCGCAGTTATTTCCACTAGAACTGAGATTTTGAGTGAGATTGAGAGATTTTACGTACAGCTGTACACCTCGTCGCTAAAACCACGGTCTCGTCGTTCACGGAAGTGTCGCTTTTCCGATGACATCCCGGAAGTCAGTCTGAGCGAGATTAGAATGGCTCTCAAACAGCTCAAAAACGGCAAGGCACCGGGTGAAGATGGAATTACTGCTGAGCTTCTTAAAGCGGGTGGAAAGCCGATACTGGTGGTCCTTCAGAAGCTCTTCAATTCTGTCATCCAAGAAGGTGCTACACCGAAAGCGTGGAGTAGGAGCGTGGTTGTCCTGTTCTTCAAGAAAGGGGATAACTGCCTATTGAATAACTATAGACCAATAGCGCTACTAAGCCGCGTCTACGTACAGTTTTTGAGAGTCATTACGAATCGTCTGGCAAGCACATTTACAACTTCCAGCCTCCCGAACAAGCCGGGTTCCGAAAAGGCTTCAGTACCATAGACCACATATATACTCTTCGCCAGATTTTACAGAAGACGGAAGAGTACAATCTACCGCTACGTCTGGCGTATGTGGACTATGAAAAGCCTTTGATTCTGTCGAAATTTGGGCGGTATTACAGGCTCTTCAGCAATGTCAGATAGACTATAGGTATATCGAAGTGTTGAAATGCTTATACGATGAGGCTACGATGTGTATCCGAGTACAGGACCAGAGCACGAAACCTGTGTATACCTAACTTAACTTTGCTTCCACTTCTTCATCGGGGTGGGCCGAGGTTGGTGCATATACCTGTATAACCTTCAGCGAATACCGCTTGGTAATTCTGAGTATAAGGTACGCAACCCTACCCGACACACCTTCGATTCTGATCACGTTGCTGACGAGAGACTTGTGGACGATAAACCCGACACCTCCTTGGGACAGATGATCGCCCTCCCGGTGATAGAACAAGTTACCGGAGTTGAGGATTATTGAGTCCTCCCCCTGTCTTCGGACTTCCGACAATCCTATAATGCTCCAGTGTAACTTGATCGTCTCTTCTTCCAGCTCCAAGATCTTTTCGTCAGTCCTCAGTGTGCGTGCGTTGTATGTTGCCAGGTCCAGTCGTTTGATAAGGCAGCGCGATCTTAGCCGGAGATTCTTAGCACCCCCTGCCCCGCCGTTACCATGGCTGCTACCTTGGCCAGGACTGGCGAGGCCGAAGGTGACTGGGGGCCGTTGCATTGCGTTTGTTACCATGAGGGTTTTGCCATAGTTGCCACGCTTGGCGAGCGGGTTGGCAACCGCAGTTTCATTTTGTTACCATGCAGGAAGATAGTGCTGCCCATC
The DNA here is from genome assembly GCA_029286605.1 of Sericinus montela. NCBI lineage: Eukaryota > Metazoa > Arthropoda > Insecta > Lepidoptera > Papilionidae > Sericinus > Sericinus montela. Next base: position 2,004,025 of record JAGSMR010000049.1, read on the forward strand.
TCCTGACCTTTATAGGTCCCTCTATCGACTTTTACGATACCCACGGGATGAAACAGGTTGGCAGATTTTCTTGTGCCGCCGCTATACGGCCAATATGTCGCCGGCCCATTGCCACTTCAGCGTGCTAATCCTCATGGCTATGTCGGTTACCCTAGTTCTGCTGCGGATATCATAGTTGCGGATTTCGCACGCAGAGAAACACCCAACATAGCCCTCTCCATGGCCCGCTGAGCAACTTTGAGCTTCCTCATCCGGCCAGCAGTCAAGGACCATGTCTTAGTTCCGTAGGTCATCACTGGCAACACGCACTGGTTGTATACTTTGCTTTTAAGGTTTTGAGGTATACTTGACGAGAAGATATGGCGTAATTTTCCGAACGCTGCCCAACCGAGTTGGATTCGTCGATGGACCTCTGGATGAAGTTGGACTTACCTTGTTTACAATTTGTCCCAGATATACGTATTCGTCAACAACTTCGAGCGTAGTGTTCCCAACAATAAACGGCATTGGTCTGACATGGATGTTAATGCATGACAACATGACCTTAGTCTTGTCCATGTTCATCTTAAGAACAGCCCGTTGAGAAACAATATTGAGGTCATTGAGCATAGTGCTAAGCTCCTCAAGCGACCCTGTCATCAGAACTATGTCATCGGCAAACCGAAGGTGAGTGATGAATTCGCCATTGATGTTCACACCGTATCCTTTCCAGTTCAGTAGCTTGAAAACATCTTCCAACACAGCGGTGAAGAGTTTCGGGGATATGACGTCTATTTCATTTATTTCATCTATTCCGTCTATTACAATCTATTATCTTTATAAGTCTTTTTCATCCGTCACTTCTTTCGAAAACCACGAGAAGAAGGGTGATAATAATTTTAATGTATGAACAAATGGAATTTACAACAGCAAGTTTATGGATTATATCAAAATATTAACATAATAATAAATTTAATAATATGGAAGAAAGAATTTAAAAAGCAAAAGATAAAAAGGACCTTTATAGTCTAACTAAATCTTGCACTATTGATAATTAATATCGTAAATTCTTTAATTGACGCAGAGAGGAAGCAGGTGCTTTCTCTCTGCGTTGACATTTACCTCGACAATATTAGATGGATTTGTGAAGAAAAGAAACTGTGTAGATAAACTGTGTTCCTATTTGATCTACCTTCCGACAGCTTCTTCACATTTATATGGTACCAACATTGAACATTAATCTCTATCCAACAAAAAAGAACAATCGAAATCGGGTAACATTAAAAGTTAATTCTAGTAATTTCCATCCGAAAGACGACTAACAATTACATGTTATTACAAGTAACTAAATACCCCACTTAAACTGTACTCTGTTGTATTTTAGAGTATTATTAGATGTTAAATTTACTTTCATTAAATCTTGCTAATTACGTAATAATATTAGTCTCGGTACCTTGAAATTTTATATTTCAATTTGAAAAACTAAATGGTGATAAAACTTAGTACGAATTACATCATTGACTTGGACGTAAAGGCGGCGACGGGCTCACTACCAGTCACATTGCCCCAAAAATATCTTCGGTGGAAGGTGGGTCGAAGGGACTTAATTATCTAGACTAGACCTATGTCTACCCCTGTATTGGAAATACCGTGATGATCTTTTGCTAAGTGATGATAAGCATGAATACTTTGTCTTGTAAGAGTATATTCAATACTTACTTGTATGAAGAGCCATGATGTTACAAGCGCCAGACTACTGTACTGGCCGTTGAATCGGTAATGGTAGGCGTAGAACGAGAAGTGGTACAGGTAGAAGAATCTGTTGACAATCGTAAAATAATATTAGCTGTTATATATATAACAATAATATACATAAGGACACGAGCCATCAGCAACTCGGCTTCGGCCCGTGGGTCGATGGCATTAAAACATTAATAGCAATTTAAGTGTTGAATTTACCTTACCATGACTTTGGCGGGGAAAGGACACTTTGTGAAGACGTATAAGACTACGAAGGTATGACAACCTCCGTGTACGAGTGTTGTAAACACCGGTTTTCAAGGTGTCGTCATCTCTGAGGTCCTGGGTTCGATTCCCGGACAGGTTAAATGTGGAAAAACCCTTCTTTTACATTTTCGCAGGTCTGGATATTTGAGGTGCTACCGTTGTTTTCTACCGATTCCATTCCACAAGTGCTTTAGCTGCTTACTTTAGGATTAGAGCAATGTATGTGATTTTGTCCCTAACTCTCTTCGAAAATATTTTATTCAAGGCCCAGCAGTGTCCATTACAAGTATGGTTATAATCAATAAACTACGTAACGTTAGGATCAAATAAATGCTCTCACTATTTTCTACTGCCAAATAATAACTGTCGCTTTTAAAAGTTGGAAATCAGCCAGTCTCCAGTTGTTTTTAAGGTGTTGAATATCATAAAGAGCCGTGGCTAAATACCATCTGAAGCATTTGTCAGCTACATTTACACCAATAAAATAAACTTAGCTTTTCTGTAAATCATACTTTTGACTTTAGAAAAAGCAAAGATACTTTAAGAGGTATATGCAATACTCATTATATAAACGTCAAATACAAGATTCATATTAAAAAAAAGACAAAATTGATACAAACAGAGGAGGTCTCAATAATTAAGTCTTTTCGACCCACCTTCCACCGAAGACATTTTCTGGGTCAACGATATAAATCGTACATACGTTTTGAAAAAATCCATTGATACGAGCCTTACGGATCGTACTCGGGTCTCGTGTACGATCGAATTCCGATTACCCAACCACTCGGCTATCATGAATATAACAAAATTGATGCCTACAAGTTAACCTCTTACAAAAAAACGACATATATGTAATATACATGTATGTAAATAGACTAACATTTTACATATCTATACAGAATTCAAAATATTATAGTTGAGTTTCTTATTACATCCTATCGTTCGCGCCTTTGGAAGCAACAAGTATTGCTCGGTGGGTGGACATCATTAAGATCGTATTGAAGAAACGTCCCTCCCCCGAGCATACGGGATCATAAAATTCTTCGACAATATTACATTCATTTCATTAATTTAATACGCCACTGCGATTTATATTAAAATGTAATGTATTTATGATATGACAACTTGTTTATTAATTCATACACAAGTTGTCGATGTTGAAAAATTAAAAACTTGAAATATGATGATAACAATAAATAAAAACAAACAACCTGGCCAAATGAAGATAATATTATTTAATCATATGTTATAAATGACAATAAGCCTTTACATCAAGGTACCCAATACTGGGCTTGTCAGAAATTTTTATCCTTTGAATAAATATGAATAAAAATTTATCTAATAAATGAATTAATAAATAGTCACAACGCCACATACACATTGCTCCAAGTTCAAAATAAGTAACTAAAGCACTTATGTTACGAAACAACGAAGATACCATAAAAACCCCGAAACGAGACAATATAGAAATAATAATTTTACAGTGACCCAATCCGTGGCCTCAGGATCTGGCTACACGGTGAAAACCGGTGTTTAAGCCACTCGAAAATATATTGTAAATATGTATGTATTTATATTGTATCGTCAGCTTTGACACTAAGACGGAGATAGGCTCACGACTTGTTACGTGGATTGTATTTACCGTCGGTGAGAAGTGAATTGAAAGGACTTCATTGACTAGACCACTGCCTGCCCCTGTATTCGACATTGCTTAAAGATAAAAATAATGGAAAATTCATTATAAAAGTAAACTTCTTTTGTAAAAGAATATTTTTATAGCAATGTTAAAAATTTTTGGTTGAGATATAACTTAATAATGTCTTCACGCCATTCCCAATACAGGGTAGACCTTTCACCGAAAACACATTTTAGGACAACGTTAAAGGTGGTAAGCCCGTCGCCTTCTCCAAGCCTTTATATCCAAGCCAACGATAAAAATCGTACGTATTGTTTTTGAAACACCCATTCGTTCGACCCTTGGATCGAACTCGGGTCACTTGATTCTAATTCCGATTATCCAACCACCCGGCTATCGTGATAGCCATAACTTCATAATAAGAAATTAGAATAAATTAACCATCTCAAATGCGCGATACTTTGATTTAAAAGAACGCTAGTGGCGAAAGAAAAACGTAGAGTTTTCAAACTGAAATAACATCAGCTTTCAAACGCCCGACACGAAGTGGTTGCCTCTTACATAATTGGCACCGTGCGGGGCCAATCGTATCCGTCTCGTATATTTTCTCCGCTTTAACATTACGTTCGTTATCTCCTTATTTCGGTGGATAAATTCTCAATGCGCCACGCGGGCGACAAACGGGTCCCCGGAAAAGGGGAAATGTCACATCGTTATCTGAAAAGGTTGCGATTTTATTTGAAATCGATATTCTGCGATACTAACATTTTTCTTTAGTTGTATGTTACAAACAAATCTTGCACGTAAGTGGCGTACTTTTACACGCTTCGATATTCCGATGTACAAATGTAGGCGGAGGTAGATAATAGAAATTTACGTAGCGTTAGATCTAAAAATAACATAATATGAAAGATGGAAAAACTACACTAGGATATTTAACGTGGAGCCTATTCTCAGTGGTTATCTAGTAACCGAAGTAAAAAAATAAACTTATGTACGAATACGTTGGCTTGGAAATAAAGACGGCGACGGGCTCACCACTTGTCACGTTGTCCCAAAAATATCTTCGGTGAAAGGTGGCTCGAAGGGAGTAATTGTCTAGACTAGACCTCTGTCTACCCCAGTATTGGGAATGGCGTGAATATATTTTATATTAGTTTACATATTTAGTAGGCAGGTGACCTAGTATTCAAAAATTGGCGGTAATTATTTATGAATTGGCTGGATTCAAAAACTCGCACCCTAGGTGTATGGGAAGTTCTTTCAGCAAGAAATTAGTATAAAAGTCTTAGGTCAGGAGCATCATTCCGACAATTGTCATATTAAAAAACCTTGTATCTATGCAACTATTGGGATTCATCATCATTATTGTTCCCGAAAAGTATATCGTTCAACATAGTATAACCAATGTACACTCTTTCGCTAACTCCTCTTTACGACAATATCTGTTTTCCTCTCACATTTTCCTTGATCCTAATGATTACTCACCGAGGTTATGTTTTTCCTACTAGTATATATTTATTTTTTCTTATTTTCATTTACATCCTACCCGTCAATTACTTTTTTCCGGTGGTTGCCTGAAAGAAATTGCTACACGAGTATATCAATAAGGTCACTTTTTGTTATCGAATTTTTGACATCTATGTTTTGTATTTTCAAGGCGTTTCATTAACTATCATTTAACGACTTACCCGAATTTTCTAAAAGATAAGTTAATCCATTTAATTAATTACTTTTTAGAATCCACTTAATGTCCTCCTATCGCCGGACTCACATCTTATTAGTAGCAAGTTAGAAATAAGGTTAACACAATCTAAAGCGTATTAGGAAATTAACAGTGTTTCAATGATCAAGCTATACATGTAGTGACATGAAGAGTTAAGGCAGCGAGAGATCAACGTACAACGTAACGTGAGCACAATGCTCGCTAATTAGCTGCTTTACATTGATCCCGCTATACAACTGCTTGTGTGGATTAACTCTCCGGCTTCAAATGAACCGATAAACGTGCGAGTGTGCGCACGAATGTGTTAACGTTTCTGTCAGTTATTTAAGTGAACATACATACATACATATAATCACGCCTCTTTCCCGTAGGGGTAGGCAGAGACCACTTCTTTCCACTTGCTACGATCCTTACACACTTGTTTCGCTTCGTCCACTTTCATTATTCCCTTCATACATTCTCTTCGATTCAGGGTACTCTTGACCTGGCCTTTTTTCAAGACGTCCCAGATTTGGTCTCGAAACGTCCGCCTAGGTCTTCCCCTTCCTACACTTTCATTCACACTCGCCTTATATGCTTTTTTCGTCAATCGTTCTTCATTCATTCTCTCGACATGGCCAAACCATCACAGCATACCTTTCTCAATTTTAGTCACTACATATTCTTTCAGACCACAACGTTTCCTTATTTCACTATTCTTTATCCTGTCGCTCAGTTTAACTCCTAACATACTTCTTAATGCTCTCATCTCAACTGCATTTACTCTGCTTTCATGTTTCTTCTGCCATACCCAACTTTCACTTCCGTACATGAGTGTCGGAACCAAAACTCCCCTATGCACAGCTAAACGAGCCTTGTTAGACACCATCCGACTGTTCATAAAGGAGTGCAAAGCTCCATTCACCATGTTTCCTGCATTCACTCTTCTTTCAATATCACTCTCACACTTTCCAAACTTGTGAATTTTGTCGCAAATATATAAAATATTTCTATTGAAGGACGTAGAACACTTCAGATATAGAAAAAGGAAGATTTGCCTTTGTAGACCGCTTTGATAATCACTTCTACTCACCGATTTTCTTATTTAGTTGTGGTAATCCTCGGAATGGCATGTGGTGTTGCTTTAAGAATATGGTTAATTGCCTGTGACCGATAGCCTAGTTGATAGTGAACCTGCGTTCGAAGCTAAGGTTTACGAGTACGAGTCCAATGTCAGCATTTGTATGATGAAAATGAATGTTTGTACTTAAGTAAACGGTGTTAAGATGTTATATGGTATATTTATACGTAAATTTATACATGAATATATATATAAATGTGTGTAACTGTATTTCACCTTTGGATTGGACAATAAGACGCCGATAGACTCAGCACCTGTTAAGTTGCCCCAAATAAACTTTAGTGAAAGTGAGTTCAAGGGACTGCATAGTCTAGACCTCAGAGTATCCCAGTATTGAGGATTAGCATGAAGAAAAAAAAAATTAGAGAACGGTCAACCCCACATCGACAAATCTGTAACATGTTATCCTAATGTCACTGTGCATTAGAGTTATAATAATTAGTTTCTTTGTTAATTGCTGTTGGGCAAATTTTTTTTATAAAAAAATAATACTTATTAATCACTGCAACTAAGCTGCAATACTTGTCTCTGGAATAGTTCACGATAATCGGCACGAACCTGCGACGTCAGGTTTTACGGTCTGAACCATATTCCATTTGGCTATTGACGCTTAAGTACCAATAATAATATTTTGATAAAAATTTAATCCAACGTAAGAGGGAGAAACATCCTTTATCTGTTAGACAACAATTTCACGGTTAGATCAATAATTTAAAGAAAAGAACGAAGGCGTAAAAGGCGATTCAGGAGCCTAGTGCTAAGCGGCTTTGGAAGTATCAAGGCTTTGAGATCAAACGACGCGAGGCGACCAACGCATTAATCATACAAGTAAGGAGCAAGAAGGAAGGAAGCAAAGTTTTCTTAATGCTATTTGTCCATAAATATTTTATCGTTTCGACACTTACTTTAATGGAAATTTTAATAATGTTGCAGACATTCAAATAACCAATAGCTGCACAGAATGTTTAGAAGAACTTATTTGGTTTATTATTTTTGGATTACCGTACTAAATTTACAGCAAACCCTCGTAGCTAGCCCTCACAACTTATCGCTTCAGAATGAATAAGTGTTGGGTGAATTAATAAGCCCAATTTAAATTTAATCCACGAATGCAATCATTTGTTTTGTTATAATGTTTTTTAACAAAAATATTTTTTCTTTTTTCCGACGGCATACTATTATCGTAACAGTATGTCATTTGTGGCGGTGGCAAGTCACTAAAAATAAGGACTATGTAAAAAGATTTCTTGTATTTAGGCGAATACTTCACACAGGAGGGATGCTGTCAAGCATCCGAAACGTCGTGAATTAAAAATACTTTGTTAAAAACTAATAAAAACGCGATAAAATCCGAAAATCGTTTTATTTAAGATATATAAAAAGAAATTCAATGATTCTTCCACTCATAATATACCTCACAGGAGGAGGCCGTTATAGCTAAACTAAAATAAAAAACTTAATACAAAAGGAAACGGAGAACATTACAAGGACATATTACGCTTCTTAAAGCCTGTATAAAATATCAAAAGTCGAATGCTCATTTACAATTTTCCTTATTACATCAAAATTATTCAGAAGCCGGATTGGAAGGGCGAAACTGAATCTTATTGAACTAACTCAGTGCGAAATCACTTTCGCCTCGGCCTTTGATCTCGACTGCGCCAAAGGAATGTTATCCAGTAAAAACATGCAAATTCGATAAAGTATAATACAATATTACCAAGAGCCCCCGCTACGGTCTATCTACAATACTCTGAGCGCGTTAGAAATATTCCGAACATTATCAGCATCTCCTCTTATAATTTGCTTTCTGTGAATATAAAAAATCAATGAAATCATCATGAATTTATGCGTAACTAACAATTTGTTATGGCTTTTAACTACGTTAGGAAATATAGCGATAAATATAATGTACATTTTGAGATTTTTTGATTTGAAATTATATCAAATTTTCCTTTATTCAAAAGAAATACATTAGATAGGCGTACTTCATGTCACGTTCTTCAAAATAGGTTTCGGTAAATGGTGGTGGTGGGTGGGAAAAGACCTAATTGTCTAGACCTCTGTCGACCCCAGTCTCGTATTTTTCATGTTTTGAATGATTTGGTTTAATTGAATGAGTATATTTATGGCTCCTAAAGACAGGACATGATGATGAAACACTAAGAAAATAATTCCACTTTTGAGCATGAAGTCTTTCAGAGAGTGAATTTTTCTTTATAGTTAATAATATGTACATTTTTTTTATTAATGCATAACAATTTTTGCCACAAATGGACTCCAAAATTTCATAGACTACAATTGGCTGTAAAACAAAATGACGACCGAGAGCTGTGAAGGTCGAATTGGAGACCGCAGGAATCCGCAACGCCAGCCCGGCGCGGCTATCGAAATGAAATTCCGCGCGCATTCCGTTCGGCCTTGCTGCCGTTCGCGACCGCTCGCTGGCGACAATACCAACTATTCAATAGTTTCACGCCTCACGAAGTTTATTATTAACTAACCCCTACGATACCCCGTCATGCGTTGCTAATTTGTAAAATTTGTTGGCACGTTTATTATTTATTGATGTCGAAAACTAGTAAATATATACAGGCTTTTGTAATATTGACATTAAGTATATAACCACAATATTTGCACGTTCCCAGAATTGCAGCATTATTATTATATTGCTGAATGTTTTCGTAACAAAGTTTTAACAAAGAACGGTACTGAGCGACATGCAGCCATCGACTTCCATGCAATATTTTACAGGTGCTCGTTACTCCAGCTTGTGTGAAGATTGCGTATATGAGGTTATCACTCCGTCTCTGTCTTCGTCAACGGAAGTCTGTTTATGTTTAATTTTTAGGATTTATAGCATAAAAGATTTTAGCATAAGTATGAAATAGTAGAATATTGTTTAGCAATGTTGTATCATGAAGTGAAAGGCAAAGTTAGTGTGGATGTAAATCGAGAGGCGAACTTACGATCGACTTCGACAAATGCGGTTCAACACATAAATTTCTAGTCGACTAAGTTGACTCCAAGTTCGAGAAACCCCGATCGCAATACCCTATAAATAACTTGTAATTTAACTATGCTCTTGTTGAATGAAAAGGAAATAATTAAGGAATAAGTACCTGATATTTATATAAATTTAATACCTAAAATAGAAAGCTTTATACCAAAACATCTTTCTATTTATTAATAAATATCTATACATTTTAACATACAGCGTAATATGAACATTTCATAGTACTGGTATCGGAAGTCACGTGCCCAGTTATCGCAAAAGGTTTTTAGCGAGTTTTCGTTTTTGAACTTCACGTGGCGTTGCACGACCGTGTCTAATATTAAATATCTAGAGAATAGTTCACTTGAATTCTAATCCATTTCATACAAAATGCTTTAAGTGAATGTAGTTGAAACGTTTTCATTTCATAACAATACAGTTTATAAAAATTTGGAACAAAAAATTCTTTGAAGTTTGATTAACTTTCAAAGCAGATATGGTATCATGTCAAAACGCCTCTTTAAAAACGGCAAATTTTCATTGTTGTGTTTACTATTACTATTTTTGGAACGATCCCAAGATTAGGTACCCTAACCAGGAAAAAACGTTCGTAGAGTAAGGTTTTTATTACTTATGTATAGTCTTTGTATGATGGCTATACAGTGTCTAATTTATAGTCTACGTGATGACGGTTATTATTATTTATAAATCATTGCACATAACATAAAGTTGATAACTTTGTAAAGTACTTTTTTTTTATTTTTATCAATAAAAAAATCATAATAAAAATGAAAATCAAAATAATTTTCTTTATACCTCGAATAGAACTTACACTTTATATTTTTATGACAACGAACTTCGTTCCTATCCGGTGTCCCACCACGCCATACGTTTTTTTTATTTATATTTCTATGTATTGTTTCATTTCTACAACAATTTCAATAAAAGGTTTGCATCACATTTTATGTATTATAGGAAATGACGATCAGAATAGATAGAGATACAGCACATAATGCCATATAGGTTTTACTTATCTTTCAAATACATTTAAATACTAATTACATATATGGTAACTCAACGACTACTACTTCTATATATGTTACATAACTATTTAACTATACTAAGTTAAAAGATAGTAAAATGTTATATATAAAATGCGTCAATAGTCTAATCAAGTCACGATAGCAAAGTGGTTTGTTCATCGGAATTCAAGTCAAGAGACCTGAGTTCGATCGCCTAGGCGCGTACCAATAGGTTTTTGAAATACTTAAGTACGAATTATATCGATGATTTAGACATTAAGACAGCGAGGGGCTCACCACCTGTCACGTTGTCCTGAACAGTGTCTTCCGTGGAAGGTGGTCGAAAGGACTTAATTGTCTAGTCCCCTGTTTGCGCCTGTATTGGGAATGGCGAGAAGATTATTTTTTAATAGCATAATAGTTTAGGTTACGGGCTACAAAACATAACTTCGCAGTTTCGGGCCTGACACAAAAAAACTACTCCACACTCAAAATTAGTTGGTCACCTATTGGTGGAGTATCAGTTATGTTATTTGGCATTGCTAGTATTTTTAAAAAATATAGCTTTGTGCGAAAAAAGCCTTCGTAAATTTCAAAAACGGCATTATTTCAGCGCTATATATTTTTAGTAATACGTGTGTTCGCGGTGTTATTAAATTCCCGTCTTTTTCCCTAATCTCGTTGTCAACACACCCAGTGGGCCCTCATCGGAAATGGCATTATTTCCCGGACGAGACGCCCCGGGGCGGACACCGGATATTCTTCGCTAACACTACCAACCAACCCTCCAAACTCATGTTTGAGAGACGTCAGCTATTTCCTCGTCATCCGTTTTAAATTTTATTTTCTACAGGGACAATTTTTTAAAACATTAAACAAACACTCGGTTTGTACAACTGCCGGTCAATAACACATTCATCATTGTCGTCGTAATGGCTTGTGAAAGTCAAGCAGGACAAGCATCTCCATCTGCCATTATCGTCGCCGTTGACAAGCGGGTTGGTGATCGCAGTACTAGTCTCTTCGAGCCTTATTTGCTGCTGCCCGTCATCGGTCTGCTGAATCTTTGTCTTGTATTTTTGGTGATGGTTATCCTGCCATCGGTGGATAGCCAATTTTATTTCAAAGGCTATTCTCAGAGTTGTCTCTTACGATACCCACAGAAAGAGGGAGGGTGATATATGCTTACGCCGTGTGGTTACGGTTACCCAAACAATTAATCTTTAATAATATTCTTTTTTGTTAAATGCGGTGGTAATACGTATATCATTTTTTATCATTATCCACGATGAAGATACTAGAGAGAACAGCAAGAGCTACGATTCCTACATACCGCTATTACAAAATTCATTATTTCCTTTTTGGGCAACGTACTTACATAATCTTCAAAAGTTAGTTTCGGCCTACCTTAACCTTATCATTTACACACATGTATACTTTCTTCTCCATTCACTCATTCGTTCAATATGAACGAAACATTCTACTCAACTTTAGTGGACGTCCACTAAAACATTTCATATACCTAATGTACCAACATAGCAGTAAAAGCGAAGAAATTTTATAAATATCGTGAAACCTGTCGATTTGTGATACCTCGATTGAAATCGTAAAAAAAAAGATGAGAAACTTTTCATATGTTTACATCTTGATACGTAGACAAAACAGTGGAATATCTACAACCATCTAGTAAAAATGAATATACAACACATGTAAGAATACAAATAAGTGAATAAAACTTTTCTTCTTTTCGAGAAGTTTAAAATCGGTGAATATCTAACACTCTTAAAAATAAAAATCTGTACGAAGTTTCAATACAAAGGCTTTCACGTCCTTTACGGAATATATTTGTCGCTAGGCAGCCGCATTGTATGAAAGTTGGCTGCCACCTGCGAGGGCTTACGGCGAACACCCTAGCCGCCATTGTCCCGCAACTGGTATACTGCAACTTGCGCTCCCACTTATTGTGTGAGAACGGACTTAAATGTTGCGTTTACTTTTTTCAATCAGAAGAATAGAACATGTCAACAGTATTAAAGAAAAATATGGGATCCATAAGAAAATTACAGTAGTAGTAGAGTAGTAGCCAGCAAGAACAGATCGCAAAGTATTACGAAAATATCATAGCTTTTAAGCTTCGACCTGATTTATGAATTTCTTCATAATACATGCATGTTGGTGTATATGAGCACTCTTTTTTCGACACACTTGTGGACTGTATACGATCTGTGTGCTGTGTAGTCTTCAAAAGTAGTTCAAAAAGTCTATATGATTATATACCATGTAAAGCTCTAAGAATATTTTCCCTCTAGTGTAATGTTTTGCTGTTGATGCATTGCTTTCTTTGTTCCAGTTTGCCGCTATAGAGCTTTCTCGTACGGACATTGTTATTTCTCAGAAAAGAGCTGAAATATTGTGGTTGCACGGTTTGCGAGAAGAAGTCTAGTGCACGAATATGATCTTTAAAGCGTGATGTTTAAGATAGACCGAAGATGTCCACTTAGGTTTTGTTTTCGACTAGAACGCTTACGTTAGCCGCAAGAATGAGTTTTAGTGCTCTAGGATAAGACTTTATTTATACTGTGTTCGTTTTAAGACGCAGGTGCATACAATCCCGAGACGGCAGCGAGCGTGAATCACGCTCGTCCCGCGTCGCATATATCTCGCCTCACTCAACGTGTCACAACCACTTTCTTTTTGCTCATTTATGGTATTCTTCGGTTACTTCGAACCAGTGGAATATTCTTTATCGTACACTCTTTGGCTGGACTCTTTTTCTTTGCTTTTAAACTCGTTGTCTTCTTAGATAAAACATAACTATTAGTTGTTTTAAACGTAGGTTTTGTATGATAACCCTTTGTAAGCAATTCATTGCTTACAAAGGGTTTGTATAATTATAATAAAGACTGAAATGCAATTCCGAATGGTACGCATGCTTTTTTTTAAATTTAGCATAGCGTGCAAGCACGGCAATTCAAATACAAGAATTCTAAAATATATTAAAATTGTGTGTCTATCATTTAATCCATGTACAAGATTTTGAATTCGTTTAATGTACATAAAAATAAAAAAATAATACTTTAATATTATGAACAGATTATTAAAAAAATTAATGTTATACAAATTCTTGTTAATTTATAACAATACTAGAGCCCAGCAAACGTAGTCCTACCTTGGAGTTAATAACAAATACGTGATAAAAGTAGGCTATCTTAGACACGGCAGTAAAACACGATACAACACGATAGCTTCGGAGTTCATCATGAGCAACAACATGAAACGAGAATAATAGAATTATCTGAAATGATTAATAACATGAAAAGAAAGCGAACAATGGCGACATTGATTTCCAGATAATAATGGTACACTAATGTATCATTACCTGATATTAATGAAACACAATGTGTATATTAACACGTCTAGAAGGGTTGTCATGGGCTACAATGAAGGTTGTCGCGAGACCGCTGAGTATGGCAGTCCATTAAGTTCTCAATGTCACACACAATGGCACGACGGACGGCTAAGGTCTTCGTATAAGGTAACTTGATATTTGCAAGTTTACGCACAAGAAATATTTTCGCTTTAGAATTTTATTTTTAAATATAGTCTAGTCTAAAGGAAAAACTGAATCTTAGAATCTCGTTCTTCACCGAGCTTTGTGTTAAATCCTGAAGTTTTTATTCATATTTCTATATATTTGAAGGGCTCTAAATTAAAACTAGATTTATTATAGGAGTATAGAGATATATTGTTGGTATTACACCTTTACGCGCATATTAAATATTTTTCTAGTGGTGGGTTTCGTAAAGGAAAATTTTAAAAAATGCAATTACCCACCGACAGATGGATATCATTATTGTAACACAGTCATTGTCATACAGCGGGATATTATTATTGTCGGAAACGGTCTTGAAGAAACCTGTTTTAATTAACTTTTACTTATCCCTTTGAGTTTACTTTTATTTTGTGAAAAATAAAAATCATTTAATTAGTGTTTATGAATTTGTAGTAATGATGACGTTCATGACACATCAGCAACGACTAGGCATGCTTAGAAAAAGATTGTCAATGTATTGCTGCAGAATATTGTCCCAAATCCTTCTGAGGTGCGAGAAAAGTTGCGTATTCTGTAGCCAGATTGTAGCCAGTCGGGGGTTTCCTTCAGAGCTTTTCTTTGAGACATATCCTATACTCGAGTACGACTCCTTAAGGCGTACTCAATGGGATTTAAGTCTGGTGAATGCGCAGGCTATTCTAAGACCCTAACAATATGAAACTACAATCAAGCTGTTACCGTCCTCACCGTATGTACCGGGGTAATGTAGTCCGTGAGTACTAAATCTTGCCTCTTTTGTATTTTGTGGGGCAAGGTTATGGACCCAAACACCTATTGGTAATATCTTTCAGGTCCAACCGAGGACAATTTCCTGCTCAAAACATAATTTTTCATCCCTTCTTAGTTTGGGTGGACTTCCTGGAGGTGCTGGAGTGTGTGTGACAATTGGCGATCTGTTCTCTCTGGCTACCTTTAAGTTATTAATAATTTTCTTTCTGATTTCTTGTATTTACGCGAATACTACTTATTTAAAATAAAACGATTTTCAGATCCGAAAATCTTGAAATAAAACGATTTTATTTTAATTTTTCTTTGATAAAAGATTGGCACATTTAAGTAGACTTCACTCTATTTCATTCAATAGGTTGGATACTGTTTACACAACTCAGCTTCCGCACAAAACACAACTACTTTCTCATGGTAAATCGTTCGTATCAGTTGTAGAAGTTGGTAGTAGTTGGAAGTAAGTAAAAGATATTTGCTGCCATGGGTTCTGCGCGGTGCTTACGTTCTTTTCTTCCCATTCCTACTAATATTATGTTAGCACAATCCTTACTTCGTTCCATTCTCGATGCGGATTCTCATCCATGCGGATGCAAGCAAAGATAGCCGAAACTTAACCGAGGATCAACTAGATAAACTTGAGCGAATTCAAAATTTAGCTATTAGATTCAGGTTTTGGTCTGCGCAAGTATGACCATGTCTCCAAATTTCGTTTTAAGCTCAGGTGGTTACCCATTCGCCTTCGCCAAAATCTGCACACATATTTCATCTTCTGTACTAATTGTTCAATCCCACGACTCCTAGTTATTTGAAGGATAACTTTAAGTTTCTAGGTCACCATATCGAGTTTTGCGATCAGGTAACTTATTCTTGCTCCACACGCGTATCGGACCGATTATTTTAAGCACTCCATTACTGTCAAAGACATCTGCTTGTGGAACGAACTACCTCCGCATACTCAGCGCGCGAAAACTTTAGAAAAGTTTAAAAGTGATGTGAAGGATTATCTCTCACTGTGCGAACACTAACTATTTTTGACACAATGATTATTTTTCGCTTTTGATACATTTATGTGTAATATTAGTTTTATTTCGTTTTATTTATGTCTATTGTATATTATTATTTGATATTTATTAGTGTATTATTTTTATTTAATTATGGTTCAATATATTTATAAGTATAGTATGTAAGTTTATTATTTACACCACCTACCGCTAACTAATATTGTAATAATTCTTAGCCTTAAGGTTGTCTGAAAGAGATCGTTGTTTTGCGATAAGACCGCCTTTTTGTATCTACCTCATAAGTTTGTTTTTTTCTTTTGCAGCCTTTCCTTTCATTTTCTTTTTTCTTTGGTGTACAATAAAGTATAAAACAAATCATTTTATCGAAACTTCAAGTTTTTTTGTATGGATTGTCGGCAGAAAGGAAGGGTGAAATAAAAAAATGAGGGAACGCGACACGAATAAACACAAGAGAAATAACGACATCTTACAATAATTGAAATCATAGCTTGCTTTACGCTAGGGAGCGACTATAATGCGGCGCGGAAACCGTATGCGTGCCTCCCGTCCCCCAAGGCACACCAGTAAACCTCACTTCAAGCTTTCCAGAAACTTGATTTTATTTTGGCTTCAGTTGTACGCTCACTTTCTCCTACAAAAGCCTGTTAATATACTCTGTCATAGTGAAATGCCATTACAAAAAAGCATACGAATTTCCAAAATGTTTGTTTTATGTAATGGTACCCATTCCAGAGACGTGGCTATTAATTTCACCAAAAAATATAAGAGCTAATATAGATTACCAAGACCAAGGCAAAAAACTGGATGCTAACGTTGAAATAGATCGCCGACTGAACCCTCTGCAGTCGTGATTATTAGTGAGTTAACTCAATTTGTGTCATATTGTTTGGAGGAGCTTAATAACAGAGGCGAGAGGTCGAGTGTATAGACAGCTATGACTACCGCTGATCCGTGGCCCGTCCGCACCCCGGTACTGAATTACCAACGTACAATATCTACACCCTTGAAACGTCTCGCCAACACGAGTTATCTCTGTCAACAATAATAGAACCATTGTACTATATCATTAGCGGTGCTCGATTGCGGTTAGTGTAGACAGCACTCGCAATAGAAGAAGTTATTTTATTATTCACTAACATTAATTTTCAGTAGTTCATTCAGAATCAATTAATTCAAAGAAGTAAAACATGCCTATCAATCATATATTGGTCAACAAATTTGGTCGAGATCTTAGGCAAGTCCAACTCCGAACCAGAGGTCAATCGACTAATTCAACTCGATTAGACTGCGTCGAGAAACTACGCTATATCATTTTCTCGTTGAGTAGACCTTGTTAAACGTGTAAACTATCTTTTACAACCACTACGTATTGTCAGTGATAACACATGAAACCCAGGCGTGTACCTACAATACCCGTTTAATAAGAAAACTCAAAGTTGCTCTGCGTGGCTTTACTATGGAAAGGGAGTACGTTCGACATCTCTTTACGCGATAGAATCTGCAATGAAGATATCCACGGCACTAAGGTATGCTACACAGCCGTAAAGATCTGCGTTTTGAATTATTAATTTTATTGCAAAGCATCGTCGACATTTAACGTGATAACATTTAACGTACATGTTACGACCAGTGGAAATGCTGCAGATTTTAAAACTTTAAGTTATCGCGGGATACACACCACTCGAACTGTAATTTCGAGGTTGTAGTCACGGATAGAAATTAAGGACAAAGTTGCAGTATCAGACTGTTTCTACTGTGCGAAAACTTTTTGTCCCATCGAACAAAAATAAATAAAATTTCCTACAAATACTCCTAGTCAAGATCATGGTAACACTCTGGCAAATTCTGAATACGACTGAACAATGTAGATACGTTATGAATGGTGCTTTTACTGATTATTAACTGTTATAAGTTATTCTTTTTAATTTAAACTTTATGAACTATAGTTTTTACACTAACGTTTCATTATATAAAAATTTGAAATTGACAACGTTTTCCTAAACTCAATGTTATTGAGTTTAGATAATAACCTTAATTTATGTTTTGCATAACAAATAAAATATAAAGTAATTAATTTTCATAATAAATAAATAAATATAAATATCTTCACGTAATTCCCAATACAGGGGTAGACAGAGGTCTAGTCTGGACAATTGAGTCCCTTCGACCCACATTTCACCGAATATATTTTCGGGACAACGTGACAGGTGGTGAGCCCGTCGCCGAATTCATGGCCAAGCCAACGATAATATAGGATAATACGAATATTATAACATACTAGCAAACTTTGTTTTGTCATATAAAAAATAGGGATTGATCATAGAAGGGTGAGAGGTCTAATCTGTCTACCCCTGTATTGGGAATTGCGTGAAGATAATAATTATTATTATGTATTATCCTATAATGTCTTTGTATACATAATACGTGTACCTTACGGTGGCAGGAGTATGAGAATATACGACCGCCTTTTTCTCGTGGGTTTCTTAAAAGACGATTAATAATTTTCGAATAATACCGTTACGTACAAACATACATACCCAAATGATAAAAGCGTATCGTACTTCTACTTCTCCACAACAGCAACATACGGATCGATAGTAAATGTAAAATACTATGTAAGTAGTAAATGTATGACGCAAATTTTTGGCCTGAAACAGTGGCATGTAGTATACATTTTTGCTAAGTAATAAAATAAAAATTGTGGTCAAATTTCTACATACAGAATTTGATAATTCGTTTACTTTAAAAACAAGGTAAAAGCAGGACTAGTTTTATTCGTTTAAAGTGTTGAACGTCATATCCTTAATATTAAGCATAGGTTCTATCAGATACGACGTCGCTGGAGGGGTGGCCCGGAATAAGGACAGGGAGAACACAACAGGGAGCCGGATGTCACGGAAAAATTGCTTCTTCCGAGCCGGAGCTCGACAAAAGGGTCCGCCTAAGTTATTATTACATGTAGTGGCGACCTTTGCTTTATTTTATGACCAGTCTATCAACGTATATGTCACTTCTTTAAGATAGTCTTGTAACGCCACGTCACAAAATGTCCCCTCCGTCCAATGATATATGTAATAGAAAATTGTGAGCAACAGTTTCATTTTCCATATTGTCTTGAAGTAAACAAATGTTGAATAAGCTCATATTAATACAGTAAACAACAAAGCCCTGGGGCACGCAGGACCCGGGATTGTCTCTCAGTTGATACGTTTTCAATTGCAGACGGCTGTCAGCGTGCCAATTCCGCGGCATTCACAACAAATTACGTATTAAAGCGAGTGGAAGCGCAAACAAAACGGCCGTGCACGTGACGTGAATTCAGAGCACTTTACGTGCAACGGGGACAGGTGCGGACGCAGAGTTCGCATTGTATGAGGAATGGACTCCGTTGCAACATAAACAAAATTACATGCCTTAAAACAATTAAAGGCAATAATAATATCTTTATTGGAGAGTGGCTGAATATTCATATCGTAGATAGATTCATCTATATATTAATCCTTTAAGAGAAACTTTACGTCCCTTTCTGAACAAATTGCCGGCAAGGACAAATGTGACAATTAGAGTATAAATAACATATAAGTATATAGCATATAAATAACAGATTTTTTTTATAAATAACAGAAATATTACATAAAAAACTTAGTTTTTGAATGTTGAATACTCACAATGAAGTTCCTTCAACTTTAAACACATTAAAATATAAATAAATGTGGAATAAGAAAAAGTGAATTTTAATGTGTTTATAGTAGTTGAAGTTTTAATTTGTAATATTAGTTTGGCGCAATCTCCATATAAACTACATATACTAAATCTCATGCCCAATCTTGCCGGCAATTTATCAAAAGACAGTTTTCTCTTTACTTATACATATTTAGTATAGACAGTTAAATAGTATATAGAGACAGTATATAGTATAGACAGTTTATATAATGGATAAAACTTGCGGTCGATTTTGCCAACAAAACGAACCCCTAAATGTCACAAATTTGATTTAGTTAATTTTTATAACGATTTGTGGAACACGTAGTCAATTTAAACCTATTTATGATTATTTTATAATAACTCAAATATACCAATTACAATTTAAAAAAAAAACCTACTTCTAATATGATTTTATTTTAAATTATTTAAGACAAGTTTACCATATACGTTATAGTGTACCATGATAATCACAGGTATGTACCATGATTAAACCGTATTTTTTCATCTCAAAGGCAGTCAAATCTTTCGATGCAAAAATTGTGAGCGCGTAAATCAATAAAATCTTTGATGGCCATTTGGACGGCCTCATCGGATTTGAATTTATTTTTCTTTGGTATTAAGAGAAAAAAACATGGCGCTTGGAGTATTGTAGATATCAAAGACATTTCAGTCGCAGCTTTCTTCATTTAGCGGTCGTCAGGCATGACGTGTGGGGTCGCGTTGTCCAGAAGCAGCAGAGCGATGTTTAGTAGATTAAGAATTTTAATCGTTAGCTGTCAGTTAGCAGTCATCATGTGCCCAGATCTAAGGAGCTGTAATGAATAACATCGACACTAGTCCAATAAACACTTACCTGTCCATTGTTTGTAAGTTATTTTTCGTTTGGGGGCAAGCTTTGATTGTTCCACCTGGGTTCAATCATTGTGAAGAGTATTATTGGCTATCGTAAAAGATCCATTTTTAATATATTTTTAATACGTTACAAAATCATTTTGTTATTGTACCGTGAAACGCAACACTCGATGCGCGTTTCTCATTAATTACGGATGTACCTACATTCGTAATTAATGAGATAAACTATAGTAAAAATAATAATCCTTCTTACGGAAATTGAAAAAATTAAAGAAATATATTTGTTTCCTTGCGCTTATACCCAAACGACCAACAATACCTGCTGAGGAAGCACACAGACAAATGTGTGACGACGCCGTGCCTTCCTACACTGGACCTTTACAGGGCCCTTGGTAAAGTAAGTTCACAAGAATAAAATTTGGACGTATTTTGATACTTTGGAAATCTTACTACTATTACTTTTCTAAAAGGAGACATTAAAATAGGCATGTGGTAATAACTGTTCGTATTTCAATAGACATTGTGGCGCCATCTGTCTCCACATTGGAAGCCCGCTAGTGGTGGAGATGTCCTGGAGATGTCCCCAGGTCACCAATACCATCCCTGGCAGGTTAGATACCCTTTTCCTGCAGCACCTCATCCACAACCGATTTGTTAGTTAAAAAAAGTAATTGAGATCCATTAGAGTAATGAATCACGACGTAAAGGTAATTTTAATTAAGTATATTTCAAAGGTTACAAACTCGTACAACACGAAGAATAAATAACACATTGATTGTAGAAGTAAGCGAACAAAATTAATGAAGCGCATTCAAAGATGCAGACAGCCGGTCTAGCAGGCGACAAAGACGCGTAGACAGCCCGCAGCGCGGCTACGACTCCTGAATGCCTAATTACAAACGTTGAGTAAATAACTTTTCTATTTGCCTCGGGTCGGGTCGCGTTCGGTAAAACATTAATCATGATTGAGCTAAGTGGCTTAATACTAGAGGGATAATGGCGGGCAATGATCGCCGCCGGGGGCGGCGCCGTAGTGACGCGCAGCTGGACGTCACGCGGTGACGCAGTGCCCGCATGCGCCGCCCTCCGACACTCGCGCCCAACCCTACCGTGTTTATTGACGTTCACGTCACAAACGTCACGTAATTAATGACGATTGAATCTTGAAAATAATTTTTATAAATGTGAATATATTTCAGTAATAACTAAGACACTTCTTCGTAACTCTCTACACATGAATATTGTACTTTAAATTACAAATTAGATTATAAATTCCTATACACCAACCCAGCAATGCACATAGAAATGTGGTCACAATAACAGCCTGCTGCAATCCACTACAAGATATATCCCTTGAGTGTGTACCGTAATCGCCACGCTTAGCAACAGTATCGGACACCCTGCTCCTTAGACGCTGCTGCTCGTCGAGACGATTATCCCACCATCTAATAGTAAGAAAGAACCGAAGAAGTCTAGCTAACAGCAATTGAGTTTACTTTTTATAGTTTATTTTTATTTATGTTAAAACATTATCACGCCACTCCCAATATAAAGGTAGACACAGGTTTAGACAATTAAGTCCTTTCGACGCACCTTCGACAACGCGACAGGTGGTTAGTCCGTCATCGTCTTTATTTATTTATTTATTTAAGCTTCAATGCACAGTGTAGTACATATGGCGGACTTAATGCCTTTATGTCCAAGCGAATGATATAAGTCGTACATAAAATTTTTTTAAACTCTTTGTTACCAATGGCGTAATCTTAGGGATCGAACTCGGGTCTCTTGACTCGAATTCCGATCACTCAACCACTCGATTATCTAGACAATTATATATATTTCTGTTTCTATTCTCAATCTTGCTAAATTTGTGAACACACTACGTTAGCGATCATTCTAATCATAACAACGACGTTTGTACAATTTCGGCAGAAGTAAAGATACTCGATTCCTATGGTACTTCTGCTAAAAGTGTACTAGACTTGAAAACATACCTCACATAAACTTCACAATTTACGTATTTTCTTTCATTGGCAATGCTCATCAAACGTAAGATATACTTCAAACGTCAAAAGATAAAAATATTATATTGATAGCGCTCGTTAACGTATCCGTTGTTAAAGGAAATTGTGTGGTATTTTCATCAATATTGAAATTAAAACATTTCTGCTCGTTAGAAGTAAGCTTCTTATATAGCAATCGTCGATGAAAAATGAAATTGTATAACACTTGAATATTTTACAATACCCACGCAGTGTTTGTTAAATGTTTTTTCTAAGAATCCTCACAACACACTTGAAGAGGAGGCTATAACGCGTAACTTACGTCTCTAGCAACCCAATAACTTATTTAAGAAAACAGTATAAGTTAATATTCTATCAAATTATCTGTTATTATAAAATTAATGACAAATTTAAAAAATCAATTGACACGGGCGGATTCGATCCCGTGACCTCTGCAGTACTGTGGCTGCGTCCTGACGTCCGAGCCACCGTGGCTTACTTAAAAATCAACTGAAACGTGTTATAACTTTATTACATTTCTCACTTAGGCATATTTAGACGACCTCCGTGGACGAATGGCGTAAACACCGGTTTACAAGGTGTCGTCATCTCGAAGACCGGGTTAGATTCCCGGACGGGTCAATGTAGGAAAAGCACTTTTTCTACATTTTCTCCGGTTCGGGTGTTTGTGGTACCTTCGTTGTTTCCGATTACAGGGATCGGAGCAATGTATGTGATGTTGTTCCTGTCCATATATGTATTTAGTTATGTATTTAGTTATTTATTTATTATTAATTTTTTATTATTATTATTTAACGTAACTGTACACGAAACGAAGAGATTTCCAATATGGTTAGAAAGATGGGCTTATCACTTAAATGGATAAGAACGCGTTCCGATGGTTTGCGAAAGTGTAAAGGCATGAGTAAGACCATATGGTTTTAAATTACACAATGCAAAAGCTAAAAATAATATTCTGTCGAGGCAGGTGGAGACTAACTTGTGAGTAAATTGCATGAAGATATGAGGGTTTCTCGGGTACGGCTGGTCTAATTAGGTGTTATAAAAGTTGGGATAAAAATCGGGGTAGAAAATTCTTAAGCCACCACGGCTATCTGTATCCACGGTGCTTCTTTTATCGTAAATACAAACATTGCCGATTGGCCGCGGGCAATGCTCTGTTATTGTTTGTACTATGAGTAAGTCAAGCAAAACGTAAGCCTCACACCAGTAACCTGGCTACATTAATACATAGCTTTATTTTAAATCTAACTGAAAATCAATCAGCCAACCGTTGTTATAAACATATTTTACGTTTATAATATAAACAACAGTTTACGAAATTACTCTCATGTTATATAGGTATGGATTGTCATATACATAGATAAAAGCTTTTTTCTGTTTCTCTCTATCCCTTTCGATCTTTTGTCCCAAATGTTTCCTAAATGTGTGGTGTTAATCCACTACAATTTTATGGTTCTAGTCTTCTTAACATAATAAATGTCCAAAATAGTATTTATGGATGCTTGTTACACGTACGAAAGCGCTACGCTAAATGTGATAGCTGATAAGTAGCTGTGCTTACTTTTTTATTTTTATTTAGTAATCTAGATAAACATAGAGGAATCATAAAGCATATAGAATGTAGAATTCATCAAGCAGCCGCATTTAAAGTGCGATGAGTATGATACCATGACCGCTAATCCATTTGCACAGCGACAATGCGAAATGGTCTTAATGAAATACAAATAGTTAATAAATCGTTTATAAACATGCAATTATATATTCACTACAAACAATCTAATTATACATTTGATATAAATCACCTTTGAGTAAGAATCTCTTGAGATAAGACAAGAGCGAAATTGGAAAGCAAGTCGTTGTAAGAAATATAGTGAAGAGGTGAACGTAAGTGCAGTCAGTGGAGAGACTGTGCGACCACTCTGCGGCGCCGGGGGTGTGCCCCGTTCACCGGAGAGCTTTTCCTTGTCGCGAAGCATAACACTAAACGATAATTCCGATACGGCGGCGATATTGCGATCGGCTTCCGATCCTTAAACGACAACAATTGCCGTAAGCCGACAGTTAATGGAATCGCCATGGCATAGTAAGCATTCGAGGCGTGAAAATTTGTTGCAGTTTTAACAAAGCATCCATTGCATACGATCAGTGTTACATAATAGGTAAAATTAAAAAATATGTCTTGCGCTCAAGTTACAAATTAACTATTTTAGAATATTATCTGGAGTGCAGGCAGGTAGGTATAACATAAACCCCAATTATAAACTATATCTTAACGCCAATTCCAATACTGAGGTAGACAGAGATCTAGACAATTAAATACTTTCGACCCACCTTCCACCGAAGACATGTTTTGAGACAACGTGAAAGACGGTGAGCCCGTCGCCGTCTTTATGTCCTAACCAACGATATAAATAAATATAATAAATATCTTCACGCAAATCCATTACAGGGGTAGACAGAGGTCTAGTCTAGACAATTAAGTCCCTTTGACCCACCTTCCACCGAAGATATTTTCGGGACAACGTGACAAGTGGTGAGCCCGTCGCCGTCTTTATGTCAGTCGCAGTCTTATGATCAGAGCAATGTATATGAAGTTGAAGAAGCAAGAAGTGCAATGCATAACAGAAAGCACGCCAATGACAAAAGAAATCATAATTTTAGACCAATTTTTTTTTGCATAATGCAGCAATCATCTTATACAGCAATCGTATTTATTAATGAGTAAATGTTTAACCATGTGGTAAGGGCGTAAGAATAATGCCACTCCCTTTCTTCCGTGGGTGTCGAAAGAGGTGACAAAGGTAAATAGCCTTGAATATCGTTATTGAGAACCGATAGATATCATAATAAAATAAATAATTATCTTCACGCCATTCCCAATAGAGGGGTAGACAGAGGTCTAGTCAAGACAATTATTACTAGTCCCTTCGACCCACCTTCCACCGAAGATATTTTGGGACAATGTGACAGGTGGTGAGCCCGTCGCCGTCGTTATGTCCAAGCCAACGATATGAATCGTACATAGGTTTTTGGAAAAACCCATTGCTACGAGCCTGCCATCTGGGGATCGAACTCCGATCACCCAACTACTCGGCTATAATGGCTTTTATCTAAATATATCAGACCATTATAATCGGACCGAAAATGGACAGCAGCGTCTGAGGTGCGAGTGTTCAGGAACAACGATCGCTTATCCGCTTGCCAAGCGTGGCAATTATGGCAAATGGGAGATGCCTTTGTCCTGCAGTGGATTTTAACCGGCCGTTATGTATGTACATAAATGTTAAAAATCTTTCTTCATACGTATTTTATTATGGTCATTAGGTGGTACTTGAAAGAGCAGGCTCGACCAGAGCAAAACTACTTCAGAGCCATACAGTATTTCAGAGATAATTAGAAGCATCTACTAAATTCTTCATTTATTTACTATCTTAAAATGAGATAATCATAAGAGAGTTGTTCCCCTCCTCGCTTCCTTTTATCTTTCTCAAATTCTGTGTTCATATATAATGTGGTGGTATGATACTGGTATGGCCAAAATACACAGGCGTTGGATAGGAACATAATGTCAAGTTAATTGATTTTGCCACCTTCGATGCGCTTATTCTCGTATATATTTATAAATAAAAAAATATAATTATTCTTATTTAACAGAATCTATCGAACTACTTTTCCAAGAAACATCGCTCTCGACAGTAATTGATCTCGCCTCCTCTCGCTCTACTGACGCCAACATCCTACAAGCTAATAAGGAACTCGAATTACACACCTATTGCACACGTACGAAAGCGCGACTTACCTAGTGCCTATATAGCAGATATACAAGTATTTCCTAAACATTAATGTATTTCGTTGGTGATGATGATTAAAAAGTCGTCCCTTATATTAGTCCGGATAGTTTTTGTCAAACCCACTAAAGCTAATTTAGAAAACAAGTGTTTAGTTACAAGAGGTAACTGAGCCACTTTTATGCTTTAACTGGTATTAAACTAACCTGTCCACTTGAAAGTGAGCATAGGTTTGGTATTTTTACACAAATAAAAAGAAACCTGACAGCGCCTAGATTGTTAAGTCATTGATACAATTCTAAGACTACTAAAATAATCTCAATATCGGATGTCGAAACTAAATGTCCTAATCGAGAGATTCCAGATTACCACCCGGCTAGTTTATTGCGTGAATAAAATTTTAATAAAACACATTATGAACAAACATTTCGCGTACGATAATTAACATTACTTTAAAAAAAAATAACACATAATATTGAAGTTTTGTAAATTACACAATATTCCCATTCTGAAGAAGTGTAATCCGAAAGATGGCAGCAATATTAGCGAACTTCGACACGTTTGACTGCACTCAGTTATGTGACTTCGTATTTTGAGAAAGCAATATTGAGTAATATCTAAACTATTTCTGTTATACACATTCTTACTGGCAACATCTACAACAAAATTAAATTACACTCAATACAATTATACACAGAACCTATAACATGACCCATATTCTGCACTGGCCTATTACAGGCCATTATGTATTTACGTACGTATGTGTTTATTACTACAACAGAACAGTTAAGTCACGTTTGAGGTCTATTAATTTAGAATTTATAATTTAGCATATCGATGAATTAAATGTGTAACTGCATAGCTAGCTTTTCTTTGTGTCAACAGATAGAGCTTAAACAATAGATGAAATTAAAAATGCGATTACAATATTACCTGTCTACTGTGGTCTGAAAGAAGATGTAGTGACTAAAATTGAGAAAGGTATGCTGAGATGGTTTGGCCATGTCGAGAGAATGAATGAAGAACGATTGACGAAAAAAGCATATAAGGCGAGTGTGAATGGAAGTGTAGGAAGGGGAAGACCTAGACGGACGTTTCGAGACCAAATCAGGGACGTCCTGAAAAAAGGCCAGGTCAAGAGTACCCTGAATCAAAGAGAATGTATGAAGGGAATAATGAAAGTGGACGAAGCGAAACATGTTCGGATCGTAGCAAGTGGAAAGAAGTGGTCTCTGCCTACCCCTACGGGAAGGAGGCGTGATTATATGTATGTATGTATGTATCTGTCTGTTTGTTACTCTTTATCGTTTAAGGCGGTAAAGCAATTTTGGTAAAATTTGTTTATGGAGATAGCTTTGTCATTTATGAATGATGTCATTTATGAGAGGTATGTTTTATTTTAAACAAAAACATTTTTCAGTCCGAAATCGTGTATTCACCCAGTCAAGTGATAGTTCTTGATATATAAAGAAGTAAATTCTATAAAAAAAGAATTGTTCCAAAGATTACACCTATTTAAAGAAACTTGGAAAAGAATTCTATAAACTATATATGTTAAACAAAAAATAAAATAGCAGTATTACTTCCTCAAACAACCCACTTTATGGTAAATGACTAACTGCAACCGTGTTCTCGTCTCCGAGGACTTAGATGCCCCATGCCTCGTAAAGAAACTGGCACTCTATTCTGTTCAGACAAAAATAGGCAAGTGTAGTACAATATATATAAGAAAACTGTGGCAATAACATAAAAAACACTTCATTGTTTGAACAAAAAATCAGTTCATTATTTGCATAAAAACAGCGGAAAACATAACTACCTGAAAATCTTTGTAACTCAACTACAAACACCATCCGAAAACGAAACCAAACAAAATTCGTTCGAGATGGAAGTGAGCGACGGCGGCTGGGCGAGCTGCGGGGCGGGCGGCGGCTCACAATGCTGATTGAAAGCAAATAATGAAATCATAGGGAGCGGCGCCCGGCCTCACCCGCAAATACTGTGAAAAATTGCACTCTACCTTTCACAACAATGAATGCATATGCTATACAATATAAATTCCACTATGTACATACAATGTTTCATTTCGAAGCTCTGGAACAAAAACAAAAGTCATTCCAAAAACGGCCAAATTTATTCAAGCATTTTCAATAAATATTTAGGTGATTGTTTGCTTATCAACAGTAACAATCGATATTAATGTACAAAATAAATTGCACACAGCCACTTGTAGAGGCTAAATATAACCAATTAAGCATTTTTTGCTTTTCTGTAGATTGAATAGATCACTCCGCTTCGCTAGTAAGGCTGCTAACGCGGAAATATCTTTTATCATAGGTACGCTGCAGATGTTTTAATTGCGGATTATATCACGGAAAGGAACACTATAGTACTTTTCATAGCACTCCGTACAGCTATGAGCTTCATAATTCGACGGCTATGAAAGATCACATACCGGTCCGAAGCCAAGGCTTCCGGTTTTATTTCTAAACTTAATGTTGTTTTCACCCTTTAGCGTTTTTTTAAATGGTGCCAGAAGTAGGTTTTCTTGAAAGCCTGTAAACAGATCACGATACCCTCCCCCGACTAAAGATTATAAATTGGCTATTATAATTATACGCTTTTAACGGGTAAGGACTATGAAAATACAGTGGCGTTTGTTAACTATACCTAGTCAGGTCATAAATTCTGTCACATGTTTAACCTAAAATAAATAAAACAAGTTTATTCATTATGTAACTATTTATATACCAAAATGAACTTAACAAAACATAGATTCTTATGACACTAAAGTTTATTCAAAATGACCTCCGTGATTTTGAATACTGGCCTTCAATCTGTGCGGCCTGTCGTCTATCGCAGCACGAACAAGGTCCATGTCAATATCGGCGGCTGCCTTAATCAAGGATGTCTTGAGTGACTCAAAATTGGGATGAGGCTTTGAACATGGTATGAGAAACAGGTTCCACAAAGTTCGTCAGGACTGTATTTTGATTCACAACTGCATTCGTTTTTACACCTTTCTCGCAAAAATGTACCTCTGTTAAGCCCCAATAAGAAACTCCCAACCATACCATGAGCGAGGATGGAAAATGACCTCGTTGGACACGCGGAATACGGCTGCTCGCTTCTTCACTACTTTGTGCGTACACCTTATAATTTGTTTGTTGTAGCTCTCTTCTACGGTAAAAAATTTTTCATCCGAAAAAAGAATTTCCCGATATTTATTTCCCGCGTCCCGCTTAAACAAAGCGCGGCATCTCTTCAGTCTCAGGTGCATTAGACGAGCATTCAAACAATGTCCTGTTTTTCTTCGATATGCCCGAAACCCTAAGTCTTCATTTAACACCCTTTTCACCGTGGTTCTGCTTAACCCTATCTGAAGAGCTAACAGTTTCTGCTTACGTTTGGGATTTCTTTGAATTCGAGCCTACACAGCTTTTATCACTGCTGGAGTCCTAACAGACCGAGGGCGACCACTTCTTGACCTGTCATCTACACTAGAGTCTTCATTGTATCGTTTGATGGTACGATAAACAAATCTTTTTGTTATATTCAAATTTTTCAGTATGTCAAAAACTTGAATTGGCGCGTAACCGCAAAGATGCAACGCAATAACTGCAACACGGTCTTCTTTAAGCGTCCACTCCATATTTAAAAATGAGTAAAATTCTAAAAAGTATGTAGTTTTATTTTCTTGAACAATTCGAAATTCGAATTCAA
Source organism: Sericinus montela (assembly GCA_029286605.1). Lineage (NCBI taxonomy): Eukaryota > Metazoa > Arthropoda > Insecta > Lepidoptera > Papilionidae > Sericinus > Sericinus montela. The sequence goes on from JAGSMR010000049.1 coordinate 2,033,966, forward strand.
TAAACTTTTTTGTGGCCAGCATTCTAAAAGAAAAGTTTTTACTGTGTGACAATATTTATGACCTAACTGTGTATATTAAAGCCCCTTTGTCTTAAAGAGTATGAGAGTTGATATGAGAGTTCAGCGTTGTACCACCTCTAGTTTTTAAATAAGATGTCGTAATAAGCTTAAATTGCTTTTTTCGTGAAAAACCCCACAGCTTTTCCCTAATCTTTAGTGAAACAAAATGTCCAAACGGCAGATGTCACGCATTTCGAACACGACGCGAGTCTGCGATGCGCAATGAAATCATCATAACAGCCGAAGTCTATCAAGTGACACACCCTATAATCGTACAAAGATGATGTGTCCAAATAGTCTATAAATTAATGGCTATAAAAATACACATTTTTTTGTTAAATAAAGAATGGTAAACCAAAATTAAGCAGGGAAGAGTGTGAAACTTGTACAGTAAATTCTCTTCAATATTCTCTTTTTATATTTATTATTATAAACTTTATTTCATTTTCTTTTGCCTTTTTATTCTGTTTAGTAAGAGTCACGATAGCCGAGTGATTGGGTGGTTGGAATTTCGAGTCAAGATTTCGATCCCCAGGTGGCAGGCTCGTACCAATGGGTTTTTTAAAAACTTATGTACGAATTACATCGTTGGCTTGAACATAAAGACGGCAACGGGCTTACCACCTGTCACGTTGTCCCGAAAATATCTTCAGTGGAAGGTGTGTAAAAGGGACTTAATTGTCTAGACAAGTCCTTTGTCTACCCCAGTGTTGGGAATTGTGTGAAGATATTTATTTATTTATTTATTCTGGCTAATTAATATATAAATGCCTTATATGCAGAATGATTCCCATGTCACCCAGCACAAAATACGCGGAAAAAGTGCAGAATTGCAGACAGCATTCAGTCTAAATAAAAAATTAATAATAACGACACTATAATATTAACTTTCCGAACGAAACAGTAAAAATTAAGGAAAAAGGCGAAGGAACAAACATGTTCCATAAGGCGGTGGACCTGTCACCGTAAAGAAAACGACCAAACACATGCGGCAAACAGAGGAGCGTCGGCCGCACCCGTCTCAAACAAATGAAACACCACTTGACCGATGATCCTCGACTTGGCCGACCCGTGTTTTATAAGGGCTTTTGTAATGCTGTTTATCAGCTAATGATTCCGCTAAATTACATTAAATTATTTTTTAAAACAAGTGTTGCCTTTCTCAATGGGCATAAAGTCTTTATATGCATATATGATTATTATGAACATGCAGCAACATTAGCTAAATAATCGTAATTCGTATCAGGTGTCATATTATATCTAAATTAGTTACAAGTCCCCAGACAGATGGGACAAACCAAGTTTTTCAAAACTTAGGGACGATTTTATCGTAGGCCTCGAACATAAGGCGGTCTGACAGGTTCACTACCTGTCACGTCATCCCGAAGACAGGTCTGGTGAAATTGAACTAAGAGGCCTAAATTGTCTAGAACTCTGACTCTGGAGTTACCATATTAGAGAATGCGTGAAGAAGGAAAATGTTTTAAATACTTATAACAGATTATTTCTTTTTATATGTATAATGTTGCCTGAGATGAATTACACTTTTAGTTGTTTGCTAAAGCAATATAATGGACGAGTCATTAATGTGTCAAGACAGTTAACAGGTGAAGCGTAAAAAACAGCTTCACATGATTTGAATAATTCATGAAAATAATATTTATTCATCCTGAAATATTGTAGACGACAATTTCTGAGAAAGCAGTTTAAGTACTCGAATAAATTATGAAAATGTTTATCAGAGCGTGTCTATGTTAGGCGATAGAGTTCAGCTGTCATCATACTATGAAGTCGATTATGAAAATTGGATGTCAGGGTGCTCTTAGGCGGTCGGCAGCGACGTGCGGCGCGACATGCACCGTGCGTAATGTGCTAATGATATCCACATAAAATTAAAACACTAATTGTATGCAGTAGATAATTAAATAGGCATTAGATTTAAATAGAAAAAAATCAATAATTTTAATTTGCAAATATAATAATGAAGAACATTGGATGACTAAGTGCTATTTTTGAGGCCTATGTTCAACATTGTCTCTTAATAAGTCGTACCAAAAAAGTGCAATTTTAATAACTGTGCTTCAATAATTCACTAATACAAGAAGTCACTAATTCAAGAAGTTGGGTGGTCGGAATTTCGAGTCAAGAGACCCGAGTTCTATCCCAAGGTGGCAGGCTCGTACCAGCGGGTTTTTCAAAAACTTATGTACGATTTACATCGTTGGCTTGGACGTAAAGACGGTGAGGGGTAACCACCTGTCACGTTTTCCCGAAAATATCTTCGTTGGAAGGTGGGCCGAAGGGACTTAATTTTCTAGACTAGACCTCTGTCTACTAGACCCTGACTAGACCCTGTATTCGGATACTAAGAACCAATCAATAACACCAGGTATAATTAAGAAAAAACAGAAACTGAGGAATTAAAGCAGATATTTTAAAAGTATAGGTGCAACATTTCCACATTATTAGTACTAATTGTAATTAACTTTTTTAGAGTATATAGTGTACTTTGTCATGCGGTGCCCAAACGCGGAAATGTGAGACAATAACATCTTGTAATTTTTAATTGGAAATTATTCAATTTTGCCATTAATATTAGTTATCTGTTATCCATAAATAAAGGAGAATTTCCACCTATGGACTTTCTCAGGTACGACATCTCTGAAACTACGAGTCTTAGAGTTTTGAAATTCAGAAGGAAATTTTTCGAGTAGAGAGAGTAGAGTTTAACATGTTAAAAATTACCAACTACCAAAAAACACAAATTTTACCTTATCTTATTGGGCGTTAACAATAAAAATAAAACAAAATATTTAAACTTTTGTGTATAGTTTCCACAGGCAAAATTGGTTTTGACAGGTTGGGCGACTTTCCATTCGCAAGCAGATCGTGGGGGCGTTATTACCTTTAAATTTGTGTTTGATTTTGTAGCACATGAAGCGGGCAGAAACCAACCAGTTGTTATATGTATCTATCTATCTTCTTTAACATACGAACTTAATTAAATGTTATCGTCAGCCAGTGTCATCAAGTTAAACGTATCTTTTAGCAAATCAGTGCAACTGCTGCCTCAATTAAAATGTCATTAAGAGTGATACTTAAGGAAGTCAATATCGACTAAAGCACGCACGCGCTCATACATTTATATATTGCTTAGTCTGTGGTAATCCTACTTATATAAAATGGCAGAACATTATTGTAAATTCGGAAAAGCCTACCTTAAAATCATATTATCTCACAAATCAGCCCCTGATTGATTGATAATTGTATTTTATCATGCTTTGTTTTGTTTTTATTTTATTTTCCCTTCTGTTTTTGGATTTTAAATATGTCATTTTTAATTATATCTGACGACTTTCATCGTATATAATTGAACGTCGACTCTGCATTACATATAAACCCTAGAAGTTTGAGTGCTGTACTTAATCTATTTTTTTTGTAATTTTGTACACTAAAAAAAATTAAAAATTAGTATGAGAAACTTGGTATGGATGATGAATTTCTGTAACTCAATAACGTCAGAATTGCTGAAAAAATCAAGAAGAAATAGCATATATGTTACTTTTTATTCCGAAATGTACTATACGGTAACTCGGTAGAAACCTGGAACTTAACTTCATGGTTTTTGAATTGTTAATCAGAAAAATTAAAAGATAATTCGTGAACAACTTCGTGGGTAGAAACTACTATTTTGTATAAAAACTTGCTGAGGTATGTTGCAGTAAGTATTTAAACAGGATCAACATTCGTCAACATAAAAAAATGTTAACAGATTGCTTTTCAGAATAAACCCCTAGATCACGTAGCGACGGAGTCAGCAGAGCGTCGTGGTGTGTGTTGACTTCCAGATGCAAATGAGGCTACGCCAGGCGCCGCGTCAGGCGCCAAAGCGTCCATTGCTCGCGACTAATCGGCGCTGCTTAGGAATGCAATTAACATTTTTCGTTTAATAAAATACGTATTAAATACGAATTTGAAAACTACTTACTAAAGCATCCTAGCATTTTATGAATCGGATATATTTAAATATCATTCATGACGTCAATTCGTTTTTAAAAGTCTTCTATTACAAAATACTTACATGAATTTTAAATTTTTCAGGCAAAGTTATTAATGTTAACGCCACAATAATATAGATTGCAAAATTAAGTAAATTATTCCATCTCAAAATGAAAACACTGAAAAAGTTTAATATCATACGCCAAAAATTTATTCTCACGTTAACAGATGAGCACATATCGAACAAAAAATAAAAACTATACTATCCAAATTCAAATAGGTACTATACGAACTTATTAAGCAGAGATCAAAAATCTACAATAACAGACCACTACGCATATATGGCTTGATTGAACCACGAAATATCCCTCCAATGTTACATGGGAAAAAAACTAATACGAGCCATTTTTTTAAATTGTATTAAACTTATGACTAAAAATATGATTATTACTATTAGAAGAATTTACAATATTGAATAGTATACAACAAACATAGAAGAATATTTAATTATTATTATAAACTGATTAAATTAACTACAAATGTTATGATACGATACGCTGGATTAAATTAAGTCGTTTAAAATGAAAATAATAAGGCTTTAATTCTGTATCAAATGGCTAGCGAATTCATTATTTTAATGAGCATCAATTATGCACAACATACGGAGCATGGATTATGCCACCGCATTTGTTTTGAATCACGAATATTAAATGTCTGTAAAATGATCCATTATTGATGTTTTTAGTGAAGTAATGATAGGTGGAAGTCAGCAGAAATTATTCGTTTTTCTTATCCTGTCTTTTATTGTTAACAAATATACTACCGTATTTCTTTACTCCCATTTCTTCCCGTAGATATCGTACGTAGCAAAAAAGAGAAAAGTCTTAAAAATATAAATGGGTGCCGACCGAAGGCGAAATAACAATCTTGCAAAAGGACAAACCAAAATTATGAAGATCAGTGACTGGCAGCAGCATCAAAGGTGCGAGGTGTATAGATCTGCGATCGCCCATTTACTTGCTAAACTAAGTTTTTTTTTATGGGGAAGGGAGGCAAACGATCAGGTGGCTCACGTGATGGTAAGTGAGTACCGCCGCCCATGAACATCCGCAATACCAGAGGCATAGCAGATGCGTTGCCGGCCTTTGAGAAAGGTACAGACTCTTTTCTTGAAGGTCCCTAAGTCGTATCGGTCCGGAAAATCCGCTGACGGCAGCACATTCCATAAAGTGCAAGTGCGTGGCAGAAAATTCCGCGAAAAACGCACTGTGGTGGAATGCCAAGCATCAAGATGGGGTTGAAGGAATTTTTGACTATGCCGTAAGGTTCGATGGTGAAATTCAGCGGCTGGGATTAATCCGAACAATTCCTCAGAGCACTCCCCGTAGTAAATCTATCATCTAAGATCTAGCCTATCAGATAGAACATGGTCGTCGACGATTCGAGCCGCTCTTCGTTGGATACGGTCAAATGGAAGGAGCTGACATTGGGGTGCCCCCGCCTAGAGATGCGAACAGTACTCCATGTGCGGCCGAACCTGCGCCTTATAAAGTTGCAGGCGGTGGGCCGGCATGAAGTACTGTCGTGCTCTACTGAGCACGCCAAGCTTCTTAGAGGCCAATTTGGCCTTCCCTTCCAAGTGACAGCGAAACTGAACATCGCTCGATATGTCGATATGTGATTATAAGAGAAAAATATTATTAAGTACCCACTATAAGGATATGCTTTATAGGAATTTTACATGACTTTAAGTAAGTTCAAAGAACTTAAAGAAAGTATAATGATGCCTGTCGAAAGCAAAAGAGGTATGGGTGAGAGGTGTACCTAACGGTCGCGACATTTAGCAGTCTATTCTGTCTGACTACGTCATGGATGCTTCGTGACGATTTATTTTTAATAGCAATAAACGTGTGAACATTAATCTACTTAAGGTCGAAAGGTGAAGCGTAATTAACGATAGGTAACAGCCGTCACTGCTCATTCGCCACACGCTCTACTGAATACGACGCCGCGACCCGCGACACGGTAAAGACATCTTAGGGCAATAAAAGGCATATAGATCATAAATATTTTTTACGCTTAACTTTTATTCAATCCTACTTTGATTTAGAAGGTATTTCTTCGCCAACTCTAATAACCATGTACAGATCTGGTAAATTAAAAAAAAATTAACGATAAAACGCTGGCACTAACAGAGATTTATAAAATTCTTAGGATTTTTGTTTGATCTTACCACAATCAAGTCAAGCAATAAAGTGTCTTTTTATATAACTTTCTTTCTAAAAACTGCAATTGAGCTAGTGTATATAGCGTGTGTAGCAGGACAAATCCTGTATCTTCAGGTTTCATAGCTCGCGCACTGACCAATTGTGAATAAATCTAAATATAAATCTAGGTAATTTTAAAAATATACGCGTTAAAATAGAATTACGTGAAGATATTTATTTATTACTGCGTAAAGAGATTTTATCGATAATAGAAAATCAATCTTCGGATTCGGAAAAACACGATAGCTGAGTGGTTGGGTGGTCGGAATTTCGAGTCAAGAGACCCGAGTTCGATCCCCAGGTGGCAGGCTCGTACCAATGGGTTTTTCAAAATCTTATGTACGAATTATATCGTTGACTTGGACATAAAGGCGGCGACGGGCTCAACACCTGTCACGTTGTCCCGAAAATATCTTCGGTGGAAAGGAGGGTCGAAGGGACTTAATTGTCTAGACTAGACCTCTGTCTACCCCTATATTGGGAATTGCGTGAAGATATTTATATTTATAATTATTATATAATCTTCGGACGTGACTGGGCGATCTATCTTAGAAAATTCAAATAAGAATTCTCACTAGTGGCTCAATTGTTGCGTAATTAAAAATGAACAAACGAACAATATAATGTTAATTTACATGAAAACCAAATATTCATATTTTTAATAATCGAACAAAGATTTCTGGTAGAAAATCGAGGGGATAGAGCGCAATTGTGTTACGAGAATGCGAAAATAGAGATGTGATAATGCGGCGATGCGGTGACGGCACGGTGCGGTGCGGAGGGTCCATGGGTCGGGTATGGCAGCGCGGCAAATCGGCGACCGCATGACGACCGGCTCTCCGCATAAATCTTTGTGACCGCCAATTAAGGCTACCACGACAGTTTGTCTACGACGACACCCTTATTGCTTCTCTATTCGATACGCACCGATTCTCAACGTAGGATGAGATCGACACTTTGCTAGTGGATTATTAGTTATTGACTTTAAACTCATAAAGTATGTTTCCGAAGTTAATTTACTTGTTTATTCCTATAAATACATTATTATAATTATATTTTCACGCATAATCTGCGTCGTGATAGACATCAATTAAAATACATATAAGTAAAAATTAATAAAATTTGTAAAGTATTATAGCAGTGTGATATAGACGTGTAAATAATATATACTACCCGCCTTTACTCCTGTAGATAGCGTTAGAAGCGACTAAGCAAAAACCCTAAAAATAAGAGAAAAACTGACACGGGCGGGATTAGGATCATTTGATTTTATTACATTTCTCTTTAATTTAATATCGAAAAGTATGTCAAGAACACAGCGTCGAAGGTATCTGGTTTTGCGATCCAATCCCCTTGCTAAGTGTGACGATCATGGGAAACCCGTCTACATGGGAGTGGCAAATTGCCCGCAGAGGATTTCTATATACCTATGTATATATTCTATGTATATTGTGTGTATCTGTATTCCGCAGTCTGGCCATAAATACTGGTACATAATTTTTTTTCCTTTTTTTCAACGTTTTAATTATTTTGCATTTGGGACACGTATATTATTTAAAAAACTTCTTTTGATTTTGCGCCATTTCACATATTTTTCGTATTCATTATCCAATTACAATATGGAATGGAGTGTACCAATGGGAAATGGAAAGTGGGTATGGAGCCGTCAGTCATATTCTAGACACTTCTAAAGCTTGGTATCAGCTATGATATGTTCGTATATCGTACCATCAACAGATACAACAAAACTTCGAAGACTAGAAAAGATTGGGGCGGCCGCGTGCCGTTAGAACTATTTGTAGTTGTGTATATGGAGTTTCGACGAATTCTGGCTTTAACAGCCCAAAGGCTGTTAAAGCCAGAATTCGTCGAAACTCCATTAGGAAAAAATCTTACCACGAGAAATAAAGATTCCCGCCAGAACTCTGTGGCGTATTATAAAACAAGACTTGAAGTTCGGTGCCTATCGTCGATATACAGGACATACCCTAAATCAATCTTTAAAATAAAAGAGATTGGATCAATCAAAACGCCTCCTGTCGCGATACGCAGGTGAAAGGTACAAAAATATCCTCGCGATACGCGGGTGAAAGGTACAAAAATATCCTCTTTACCGAAAAAAAATTTTTACGATTGTAGAATACTTCTACTTTCTTCTTCTTTACAGCTTATCAAAAGTCCTCTGCTGAACATAGGCCTCCCCCAAAGATATCCACAAAGAACGATCCCGAGCCACCTGCATCCATCGACTTCCAGCAATGTTGTGCAGGTCGTCACTCCATCTTGTGGGGAGACGTGCTACGCTGCGCTTGCCAGAACGAGGCTGCCACTCGAGAACTTTTCTACACCAACGGTTATCCGTTCTGCGAGGTATGTGGCCGGCCCATTGCCACTTCAGCGTGCTAATCCTTATGTGGGTTACCATCGGATTGTCGGATATCATCGTTGCGAATTCTGTCACGCAGAGAAATACCCAATATAGCCCTCTCCATAGCCCGCTGAGCAACTTTGAGCTTCCTCATCCGGACAGCAGTGAAGGACCATGTCTCAGTTCCGTAGGTCATCACTGGTAACACGCACTGGTTGTATACTTTGCTTTTAAAGGTTTTGAGGTATACTTGACGAGAAAACATGGCATAATTTCCCGAACGCTGCCCAACCGAGTTGGATTCGCCGAGTTGGAAGTACATAAGAATGAGAAAAACGATAAAGTGTATGCTCACAGTTCTAAAGAAGCTGCTCAAGTGGTCAGAAAGGTTCAACGTTGGCAACATCATCCTGCATCAGTGATAGTTTGGTGGGACGTGTCTTATTAAGGAGTCACAAAACTACATTTTTGTGAAAAAAGGAGTGAAAACTTCAGCCAAAGCGTATCAATATACAGTCCAGCAAGACTTTGCACTTGGTCACACAGACTGGCACTCATCTAGCCTAGACCTCAACCAGCCTAGACATCAAGTTTTGGTAAGTTTTAGGGGACATGGCCTGCTTTAAACGACACGGCGACATTGAGTCTCTTAAAAAATCTTTGGAGCAAGCAGTGGTAAAATTTCCCATGGAAACAGTGCGTAAATTTTCATTTTTTGCTAAGACTAATAAATATGTAGGTATAAATTTTAATAACATTAAATTACTTCATTTAAAAAAAATGCATTTGCATTTGTAACAGAACTCATGACCGAGCTAGGTATGTGTAAAAACTAACCGAGTTTAGTTTAAGATAACGGACATTTTATAAATTACATGTCTTGTTAAGTAACGTTACGGCTTGACAAATGATTACAAACACCCACGAACAACTTATCGCCTTGTCTTATCGGGGAATATCGTAATAATCGCGGTCAGATATTTCTCCATGTACAAAGAAGGGATTTGGTTTTTAGGTATGAAGTAAATATCTCTATACCTATTGTATCTAACGATGAATTAGTCCAATGAGACTACACAGAGCACCCTTCGTGTTCGCAGACCACGATAAATTCCATTACCGGAATAAAACAAACGCAAGCAAGGTCTGCATACAAACTAGTATGTATACAAACTACTCGTCCATACCAAGGTAAAAGCAACAAAGTTTGGACAAAGCTTGAAAGCAACAAAGTTGGAACACACCGGATCGAAAGAACTGACCTTGTTTCGATATATCAGTCAATTTAGCAAAATACAGCAGTTTGTATCTTATACCAAATACTGATGTCTACCTTATACAACATTTTATTAGAGTGGTGGTAGTATGTGTTTTATTTTTATTTATAAGCGTGACGCGAAGGATGACGGCGCGTCGTTAGACGACCGCGTCTCGTATGTCATTTTAAGGATGTGCCAAATTGAAGGCTCCGGCGGGCGTCATAGTGAGGGGAGCTTGATTTATGCCTCAGGCACCAGCATGCTTCGATTTTCTTAATATTGAATGGTATACATAAATTTATTGAAATCAAGAACTTGAATGAAAAATTGACTCAATAAAATAATTGCAAAACAAAATTCTTTACAATTTTAAGTAACGAAATTTAACGAATTCCATTTCATTTTAATAATACTGAATTCGATCATAAACAGAATTAATTTACATTTATAAGCTACATATTTGTTAGTATAGCTAATCTGTATGAATGTAAAATTAAACACATTTACCAATATTTTGTAAATAAATATATTACATTTTTTATACCGAACAAGAATTTTAAAAACTATCGTTTTCGACTCAGACATGTCCTATTAACCTATTCCACTGTCATATTAACCAGTTTCACTAAAATATTTTCTATGCGCAAACATGACATTAACAAGAATTAGCTTTTAGTGTCACTCCCATGACTGACATGACATTGGCTGAATTCTTCTAAGAGAGGCCATATAACGAAGGAAGAAGAAGCAGAATTAGCTAAATGTAGGTTATTATGAAAAGATACATTTGCATACGAATCAAATCAAATCATAAATTTATAACAGCGCAAGTCATTTGAAGCCAACCAGCCTTTTGTCTTCGATGGTTCAAGCTTGAAATATCCATTTACTAAAAACGTATTATTACACACTAATCAATTCCAAAAGCCTGAAAGTGTAAATACTACAAATTCCAAAATTGTAATATAAATTCTTTTTAGGGAGAAGGTATGAAGGAAGCTTTTTAGGGAGAAGGCGAGTAAAGGATTTTTATACTGTATATTGAACAGATAACAAGATCAATTAGATTTGGTAATTAAATAACGCACATCATAAGAAGTCATAGAAAAACTCACATGACCTAGAATGGATTCCCATTACTTCAGTGGTCATAGGCGTAGATATTTTAATCCTTTAAATCAACATTTCACTAGTGCTTACTCGGGACATTTTATTATTTTATTACATTTCAAAAATCTCAAATTTAAAAAGAAGCGAAAGAGGTATGGAATAATAGTGACACCTGGCAATCTGTTCTCTTTGGATACTTCATTAGGGACTGCGCGTGAAGATTTTTTTTTTACTTGGGACAACTTGCATGACTGGCGCCATTTTAGTGATTCATAATTATGATACACCGTGGTTATAGTGAGTTAATCATGTAACTTTAATTGATTAAAATACTGATTGAAAATCAATATTATGTAAAAAAAGTAGGCATGTATATGTAGGTTAATAAAGTAAACTCAGTAACATAGTACATTTATGAAGCTTAGTAGAATCGCAGCTTCAAGCTGACAAAGATACATTCAAGTTTCGAAGTTGATTAGCTTTTCTCAGTCTATTGCACTTCATGGCGATGTTAAAGCAATAAGGATCAGCGACGACCGACTGCGAAAGCAATAAACGGCATATCGCAAGTTTGGAAATAAAACTGCTTTCACGTGTATCCACGCCTAGTCCTCCTTTTATATATAAAACACGCACGCCTCAAGTTACTTCAAGTGTTCACGCTTCAAGTGTTGGTTGAATTTAAAAACAAAAACTAAAACTTAATGTCAACCTTGCTCAAGATGTTCAATGATATACTAGTTAAAGAACCTTAAAAAATATTTATAAACATTAAAAAAAACATATTCAAATTACCTCAACATTTTTATCATCCAAGTAAAGAACTCTACAACATTAAACTCCTTTTATGAAAAATAAATTGTTAATATCTCCACTAGCAAGAACAATATGGCATGTTTTCAATGTTTTACAGTGCCATAGTAATTTAATTGTGTACACAAGAGTAAAGTGGCTCTTTTAGAGGTATGCATTATTGAACTGACAAGTATAAAGAATTTATTAAATTGGCAAAGGGTTTAGTAGTTAATAATAGAGGCTAAAGCACGTACTTTATATTACAGTGGATTTTGTCTTTTCAAAATAAAACCACAAACTTTATTATACACAAAGTAAAATTTTTCCTACACCAATTTTCTTTACTCTGCTGTCTGGTATCGGCATCTTAGATCATAACAAGTGACTAAAATGAAAGTCTTATAAAAAGTATAGGCTCTCAACAGATAGTGGCATAAGCATTTCTATAAACGCCAGAAAAAAATCTAACTGTTAGCAGCAGCTGCGAGGTATGAGGTGGTTGGTGTGCTATCGGTGATCCATTTACCGGGCGTGGTGATTATGAAGAATTTTACCTTATTTTATAAATAAATAAATAAAATAAATATCTTCACGAAATTCCCAATACAGGGGTAGACAGCTACTGGTCTAGTCTAAACAATTAAGTCCCTTTGACCCACCTTCCACCGAAGATATTTTCGGGACAACGTGACAGGGGGTGAACTGTCGCCGTCTTTATGTCCTAGCCAACGACATAATTCGTACATAAGTTTTTTAAAAACTCATTGGTACGAGCCAGCCACCTGGAGATCGAACTCGGGTCTCTTGACTCGAAATTCCGACCACCCCAACCATTCGGCTATCGTGACTTAACCTTATTTTATGCCACTATAGGCCACTACAGGACATAAGCCTTTTTCCGTAGGGATCCAGAGGGTTGGCTATAATTGCTACGCTTAGCAAACGGATTGGTAATCGCTGAAATTTAATCTGATATTGATACCAGAACAAAATTCAGATGGTGTTTCAAGTTATTCCGCTACCAGTTGATAGCTAAATATATTTTCAAGGTTTTTCTCTTAGTCGCCTCTTACGGCACTCATGGGAAAAGGCGTAAGAATACCACCCGTATTCTTACGCCATAACCATACGCCAAGGTGTGTTCGGAGAAAATCCGTTTTTGAAAATAAAAGAATAAGTCATCATTAATAAATAAATGTACAGTACAAACAATTACACGATAGAAAAATGAACCAACGATATTTCTGCGAACGATTTTTAATACTTGATTACCAATTTCAGCGAACGTATTCCGCAATAGTCAATACACTTGTAAATTCAAAATTTGATCGGCGGAGCAAACTAGAAATATGTGGCAATCAGGCGAAGCTGAGGTCTCAGTAGACAACGGCTGAGTTGTTTTTGCGGGGGTCTCGGCTTGCGGGGCTGAACTAACCTCCCTTTGAGGGGGCACGGTGCCGTTTTCAATTTGCTTTATTTGCGCTTGTTTTAATAGCGCTCTCTCTCCTTATTGCCGGCGCGGACGACCAGCCAAATTGCTTCGTGCCCGGGCGCCTTTTGATTAAGGAGGAACACGAACTACGAAGAAGTAAAAACAAAGTGGCCAACTATTTGTGTTCGCAGTCGTGAGAGGCAGGAAATCTTTAGGGACATTCAAAAATATGTCAAGCAAATAGCGCTTACACAAATCATTACTATAACATATTTTTTTCATATTACATAACGAAAGAGGTTATACCAAATACAAAAATATATGGTAAATTAAATAATTTTTAGAAAAAACTCGGCACACGTGGTATGTTGTGTAAACGTATGAATTGCTATTCTTTTCAGAGAGTCGTGTAATACTTATCGTAACGGAGAAAGAATCTTAGGTACAAGGTGTTTGTAACTGTGATGCGATTACTGAGAAAGGAAGTTATACATTGAGAATACCTCTTCCATTAAACGTGTTGCGATTCACTATGTAAGTCAAATTACATACTTCTTTCGAAGTTAGGCCACATGCTTCCCGGTTAGATTTCCATTCATTCCATTCATAAATGTTGTGAATTAGCATCAAAAACTAACTGTTGTTTGGTCTGTATCTAAATGTTCTAGGATTAATACAAAAATAAACTAACGGCCTGTTAATGCATACTTCTGAGCAAAGGCCTTCTCGTTAATATTTAAGAGAGATTAGAGATCAGGGAAAAGTCCGCCACCCTGCTCTAGTGAGGGTTGGCGGACATCCCACACCCTAGAATTTTTTCATTGTTTCGCATATGCTCCGGGTTTCCTTACCATGTTTTCCTTAACTTCGAATTTTAGCAAATAAAATTACTGTTAAAAATCTTGGTGAATCAAACAAGGGTCATTCGCGGCTTAAAGCCTAAGTTCCGACCACAAGGCTATCACATAGTACAATCGAAAAACGACACAAAATCGCCTTTATAAAGATGTTCCAAATATTTACATAAGAGTCCTGATCAAACTGAAAATCGCTCGAGAACTAGTAGATATCTATGCATTGGATAAAATTAAAATAAAATCGATTATGTAAATAAATGAAACTTGAATCATGTACTCTACGATATTTGAACAGCATTAGTGAACCCATAAAGGAGACATAGCGGCGTCCGGCGTCGAACCAAACGTCACAAAAATAACGAGCTCTCAACAAACAGGAACAAAGATATAGACGGAAATCGTTACTTGGATAATTACTTGAAAGTTGTTTGATGTGGCCGCACGTGTCACCGTGTTGAAATAATAAAATAGGCACATATCAATTTAATAATTTATCTTCCGCTGTTATAGCATGGTTCATTTTAAACATTTTGAGCTGCTGCTGTAAAATAACTAAATACTAATATTTTTTTAATTAGATAGTTTTACAAACAAGGTTTACCCAGATATGAATAAATGTAATTATTGAGTTACTTACTCAATGCTTACCTATAAAATTGGACGCAATGAGATCTAAATGAATAAAAATAAGTTTAAAAAACTGTAACGCGACTATGAAAATGACACTAAAAGTTAAGAAATATGCTAACTTGTTTAATACGTGTCGTTGGATACCATCATCTTATTGAGTATCTCAAAGTATTTGTTATTGTATTACTGTTTATAGTTATATTGAAATATTGACACTTTCACATTATGTTTCACGATAGCCGGTGGTCAGGTGATCGGATTTCGAGTTGAAGTCTTTGCTATGTTGTTTGCATATATCATAGACACATAGCTTGTTAAAAATATTATTTCCTGTTTTCTTTTTACTATATACATACATGTTTCGAAGAATATCCAATTGATTTTGTTTGTACCATGGAGCAAAATAATTTTAGAAACATTGATCACATACATTGATTGCTCTGATTGCTATGTAAGCTACTCGTAGGTAAAGCACTTGATGATTTGGAATCAGATTTGGAAGGTACTAGACCCGAGTCAGAAAAAGTGTGTGTCACCACAAAAACCGGTTTGTCAGCCACTCGTCATCAAAGTTCATCATATTTAAAGATAATATTTTTAAATTTATTTTTAACAAAATATTTAAAGTAAGTTTCATGTTTATATTTCCCTAAGACGAGGAAATAGCATAATAGTGTATGTTTCGAGTTTCGTCCTCTTCTGGGTTCTCACCTTAATGTGAAGTAGAACTTAGTCATCACAGACTGGCCCCCAAAGTGAATCAAGAGAAACTTACATGGGCCAGCAAATTTCGGAGATTGCCGGTCCAAGGAGGCTACTCACAAGGATGCGCGCAGGTCGGTGGACTCTAGTACTCCCTGTATTAGAGTTGTAACTTTAGCATCGCTCTTCTTTGCCTCCACAGTCGAGGGAGGAGTCGCGAGTGAGAAAAGTTTTATAACTGTGATTAGTCACTCCCTATCCTCTCCGGCTCTGCTTGCCACCGTTACAGACAGGGCTGTGGTAGCCCGTGAAAGAAAAAGGTGTGTCGGTATTGCCGGTTCTAAGTAGTAACAGAATCGAAAGGGTCCATTGCCCACGTTAGATTGAAGGCGGAGCAACTGCTCGACGGAATACAGACTCGTCTATCTAGACGCGTGTTTATCACGTTGGACTAGCCAGGACGGTCAGAGATAAACGCGTTCTCTGCCGAGGAGGGTCTCCCTAGGGCAACCAGCTAATGGGGAAACTGCGGTGATATTAAAATACCCTGCCCCGAGTAGCCAAGTAATAAAAAGCTTAGACTTTTTTAACGAATAAAAAATATTTTGACTGTTTAGTGAAAATGTACATTATCCCTATTTATTTATTTATATATTTACAGGATGCTCAGTTCCTGAAAGTCTTCGCGTAATGTAGCATGTCTTAACCTTTACCAAGTATTATGTAATCATTTGCAAAAAGAATTAAGCAAATTCCATAGGTAGTTCCGCAGATTAGAGTGTTGAAACAAACAAATCAATATTGTTCATGATGAAACTATGACATAAAATCTACAAAAAAAA
This sequence comes from Sericinus montela, assembly GCA_029286605.1. Taxonomy (NCBI): domain Eukaryota; kingdom Metazoa; phylum Arthropoda; class Insecta; order Lepidoptera; family Papilionidae; genus Sericinus; species Sericinus montela. The sequence goes on from JAGSMR010000049.1 coordinate 2,050,287, forward strand.
TATTATTTAACATGAAATGCTTACCTCAGCCAGTGTCGCTTGGCAATGGCCGTATGGCAGCAGATTGCGTCGTACTGATCAGCGATCCACACAATCAAGATGATGTAGAATGCAGTTGTAGTGTCATTGAAGAACTCCGACATTATTGCCTCCATACCTGTAGACAAAATCATTATTATTTTAACTCTGTATTTATTGTTGTAAACCCAATAAATATGGTATTTATTTATTCATATTTCCTGTAAATCTGTTCTGAATCTGAAGACTATAGAAATATTAATCACTCAAGGTGTAGGGTACATCTGTAAATTTCCTGCTACTTGCTTCATATTCGCTTTTGATACTTAAATGAATATTATCCTTTATTTATGAATGCCGTGGTAACTAAATAACATTTTTTTATCTAAGGATTCGTCCAAATACGGCATGGAGAATGAATATATTTATTTCTTTACGTGTCTAAGCATAAAAGCTAATGATACTAATTCATAGAAAATGATTAGGCACGAAGATGTATGAAATGAATGAATAAATGAATAGGATACAGTAGCCATGGAGAAGTGATTTAAAATAATCTAGTGATTGCCCCCGCCGAATCTTAAGTGGTAAGGAATTCCAGAGCCTAACCGCTTCAACAGAGAAGAATTTAGAATAGAAGGATTTAGAATTTAGAAGGAAGTATAGAGAATTTTTTAGGTGAGGTTGTGAACCGAACGAAGAGAGTGGTCGTGAGTATCACGAAGTAACTCAAAAACTGTATTATTAGTAGGAGATTTCAGCTAGAAAAGGAATTTAGGGAAAACTATCCATATAAATAAAATTTGAGTTTCTGTTTGTAATATTGAAATAACTGTTTACTACATGTTTACTGTTTACTACATGTGTATGAATATATACGGTACGTACACCAAAATATTTTTTTACAATTTTTGTCTGTCTGATTGTTTCGGCTAATCTATGAAACGGCTGGACCGATTTTAACAGCACTTTCACTGACAGATAGCTAAGCTGTTGTTAGGAGTAACATAGGATACTTTTATTTTAGAAACATAATTAAGGTTCCGCGTTAAATGTTAAACTGCGGGCAAAGCCGCGGGGGCAGCTAGTCCCCCATAAAACAAGGGGAATATAATCAACGTATAAGTTTGATATTCATAAATTATATGATTTTCAGCAACAAGAAAACACTTTAGTTATATTAAGGTTTACTCGTAGCGTCGGTTTAAGCGTCGTCGGGGTCGGCGCCGCGTAATATCGCGGGTCGTGTGTGAGAACGACACCGGAGCCGTGTCCTCGGTGTCGGGATGTCGGACTAATTAGGTGTCGGCAATTACCCGCTAACGACCGAAATCCGAGCCCGACGCCGTCAGCTTATTAACCACATGCAACGGGGCAAAGCGAACGATTCATTCACACTCCACTCTCTTAGACGACCCATAACATAAATTTTCCAGCTTCGTTGCGAATAGAAGCGAGGCCAATTTGTTCTAAGATACTTAAGTAATTATAAATATTAAATATGCATAAACGAAACAGTATCATTAGATACTAAACAAGTTCTACTTATCACCAAAATTACTAGCACTAATACGACTAAAATAAATTCCTCGAATTTACATCGTAGTTTTCACGGATATTCATTGTTCAATCAACAAAGCAGAGAAATCTCAAGTGTAGCAGTGAATAACTCAATATAACATCGGCAACTGTCCGGCCGGTGCCGTCTCGTCCATATTTGCATTTTGATGAGGCCCAACACTGGTGCAATAAATAAGTTAGGCGAATAACGCATGGGGCAGTATGGCTTCGAAACACCGAAATTTAACGGAATACTCGTCACAATTTAATTTTTTTAATTGTATTTTGATAGGCTCCGATTCTCTCCATCTTTGATGGAACCACTAAGAATAGCAGTGGGCCCATTGTACCTTAGGAGTTCCTTTTTTGCGAACGCATTCATTGCAATTTCGTATAGCGAAAACCTCGAAGTTTACCTTCGGTCTTTAGGAATAACTGGAAGTGGAAGGGAATCACTCATCATCTAATACATCAAATGGTATATCTATAGTCAAATATTCAACTGATTGTATTATGGAGTGCGCCCTGAGCTGAAGCGTTGTTGAGGAGATAAAGAGAATCCTGCAACGAGGGTGCTGCTATCGAACATTTTCCAAGACAGAAGGCAAACAACAGTTAACATACCAGGTATCAGGATTTGATTCATTGATTTGATTTTTTATGACTTCTTTCTGACGCCTAAAAATTCGTGTAATATTTGTCGTACTTGATCATACCAATTCCTAAGTTTGCACGCATCTGATGGTAGTTCACTCTCTTATCTTCCTATGTCTTACATACGTTAAACACCATTGATGTTACCTTTAGATATCGCTATTGAAAGACGTTCCTCACGAAGATCGTCACCGAAATTGCTACGCTCACGCTTAAAATTATTAAATCAATTATAAACAGTAGTACGTGATGGGACATCATTATTAAATGTAAATCGAAGTCAATGATTGATTTGTTGTTTACTGAGACCGCAACTTAAGTCGTAATAGTAAATGAGGGACCGACCAAAATCAAACTTGCGTTAAATTAATGGACGTTGCGTTAAATTAAATAAAAGCCTTTTGAAATTGAATTCAAAAATCAATTGAGGCAAATAAATGCAATATATCACATTAGGTTATCAAACAGATGTTTCATTCGGCAATGTTCTAACTGGCCAGTTCTAAAACCTTCAGTGCAAACTAACATGTCTGTTTCCTTTAAACATATGTATGAATAAATGATTTTTGTCGCCATTATTTTATTTCTTTATAAAATATCCAATACTATTGGTTCCTGGCCGGCTTTGCGCGGCATGGCATGCGAGAGAAATATCAATATACTATTTATTTAATCAAATAATTTATCATGAATAAATTTTACAAAATTAACACACCCAGATAACAACTTAGGGTCTTGGAAAATTAATATTTAAAGTATCATGCAATGCGTTCCCATTATTTTACATGTAGAGATACCCAGAAGAAGACAGTTATTTAAATTATATCTTTTCTTTTAACTTATTTCATATCAATATTGCTTTGATAAAAAGTTAGGCTTCTTCTTAATTACGGCTTCCCCTGTTGAACACTACGGCTCCTAGTCCAAAGAATGTACCTAGATGAGCTTTTTTAATTACCAGCTAATATAAGCTCATGTAAGTTCATTTATTCAATTCAGGCAGTACCACCTTACAATTTCGTGTCATATTATTTTAATATAAATCATGTACCTAGTCTTGTCATTCTACTTTTACAGTGTGTGAGTTTAATACATAAATATAAAACAATTTAAAATATTAAAAGCTTATTCCAAGTAGTCTCCATTGGCTGCAATACAGTCATTTAAACGTTGAGGCCAGTTATCAATAGAAGCAAGCTCTTTCTATTACAACTTCTACAATATTTGGTTGTAATTTAATCTTAAAAAAATAAAGAACATGTTTAGATGTTAGTTACTATTTATGATTTTGAACAGAAATCATATGTTACAGACATACGAGGAATTGTTCGGATTAATCTCAGCCGCTGAATTTCACCATCATAACTAACGTCATAGTCAAAATTCCATAAACACCACCTTGATGGTTGGCATTCTACCACTGTGCGTTTTTCGCCGAATTTTCTGCCACGCACTTGCACTTTATGGAATGTGCTGCCGTCAGGGGATTTCCGGACCGATACGACTTAGGGACCTTCAAGGAAAGAGCCTATACCTTTTAAGGCCGGCAACGCATCTGCTATCCCTCCTGTATTGCAGGTGTTCATGGGCGGCGGTAATCACTTACCATCACGTGACCCACCTGCTCGTTTGCCTCCCTACTCTATAACAAAAATTTACCACTAACCATTTCGAAATCAACACAACGATGACGGACAGAATCGTCTAAGGAGCATAGCATAGTAATCCATATAGCATATTATAGTAATTATAAAGGCAAGTATTCCTCAAAAGAAAGGGCAATATCTCGTTATTGACTTTTGACGATTATGTCTATAATATATATATATATATATATATATATATATATATATATATATATATATATATATATATATATATGAATGTAGCCCAAATCGATATATGTTCAGTTCTTTTCTTTATTGGACGATAAAACTTTTTTTTCTCAATTCTGTGGGCCTTAGCCAGGGGTTGAAAAGTCACCGACAGTTACCGATTCAACGGAGCACGCGACGTAATCCTGAGCGAGACGAGTAAACAAATTACCGGGACCGGGTCGGGCCGGGCCGGCCTCGACGTGCTGCCGCTATTAATTTTAATTCCGGCACAAGACGAAGATCGCCCGAGATGGGCGGAAGGCACGTGCGTCAAACGTGGGGCTCCATGATCTAAATGCAATGCTAAATTATTGCAGGATCATATCGGATAGGTACATAGATCTTTTCGGCAAATTAATTAAATGAGCGGTAATATTAAGAGAAAGATAAGCCATTTATATAAACCTAGTCAGGTCATAAATTCTATCACATGTTTAACCTAAAATAATTAAAACAAGTTTATTCATTATGTAACTATTTATATACCAAAATGAACTTAACAAAACACAGATTCTTATGACACTAAAGTTTATTCAAAATGACATCCGTGATATTGAATACAGGCCTTCAATCTGTGCGGAAAGTCGTCTATCGCAGCATGAACGAGGTCCATGTCAATGCTGCCTTAATCAAGGATGCCTTGAGTGACTCCAAATTGGGATGAGGCTTTGAGCACGCCTTTTCCTCCAATTGTTGCCATATCTTGTAATCTAACGATTTTAAATCTGGACTGGAGGAGGGCCAGTCTTCGTGCCCGATGAAGTCGATTTCACGCGCCTCTAGCCAGTCTTGTGTGCTCTTCGCTCAATGAGCTGGCGCCGAATCTTGTTGGAATACCCAGTGCCTGTTATTGAACATGGTATGTGAAACAGGTTCCCCAAGGTTCGTCAGGACTGTATTTTGATACACAACTGCATTCGTTTTTACACCTTTCTCGCAAAAATGTACCCCTGTTAAACCCCAATAAGAAACTCCCAACCATACCATGAGCGAGGATGGAAAATGACCTCGTTGGACACGCGGAAGACGGTTGCTCGCTTCTTCACTACTGTGTGCGTATACCTTATCATTTTGTTTGTTATAGCTCTCTTCTACGGTAAAAAATTTTTCATCCGAAAAAAGAATTTCCCGATATTTTTTCCCGCGTACCGCGAGGAATCTTTTCTGTCTCAGGTGCATTAGACGAGCATTCAAACAATGTCCTGTTTTTCTTCGATATGCCCGAAGCCCTAAGTCTTCATTTAGCACCCCTTTCACCGTGGTTCTGCTTAACCCCATCTGAAGGGCCAACAGTTTCTGCTTACGTTTAGGATTTCTTTGAATTCGAGCCCTCACAGTTTTTATCACTGCTGGAGTCCTAACAGACCGAGGGCGACCACTTCTTGACCTGTCATCTACACTAGAGTCTTCATTGTATCGTTTGATGGTACGATAAACGAATCTTTTGGTTATATTCAAATTTTTCAGTATGTCAAAAACTTGAATTGGCGCGTAACCGCAACGATCCAACGCAGTAACTGCAACACGGTCATCTTTAAGCGTCCACTCCATATTTAAAAATGAGTAAAATTCTAAAAAGTATGTAGTTTTATTTTCATGAACAATTCGAAATTCGAATTCAATAAACTTTTTTGTGGCCAGCATTCTAAAAGAAAAGTTTTTACTGTGTGACAATACTTATGACCTGACTGTGTATATAGATAGGAGCCTGCGTGGTTTGACGACAAAAAAAGTAAATATTTGTGTACCTACGCAAAAGATTTTTGTAATGACAATTATGTTACGTTACCTAAGCTTAAGGAAGGTTTCAACTAGTAAAACAATTCATCAAGAGTAAAACTAAACTTTTAAAACACAGCCTACACAAAAAGTAACCTTTCTTCTTAAATCAGCAAACTTGCTAAGATCACTCTCAGAGGACAGGAATTATTTTGACTTACTTAATAGTTATACATAAAATAAAAATAAAACTTAAGAAATGATATACAATAAGGCGGTCTTATCGCTAAAAAGTGTGATCTCTTTCAGACAACCTTAAGCTAAAAAAAGTCTTAAGGACAATGGGAGGTGGTGTGTATGTATAATAAACATATTGTCATCCACTTATTTATAAAAATAGACTAATACATTATAAATATGTGAAATATATAATAATAGACGTACATAAACGTAAATAAGTATACTTATATATATTATAATACATATATATTATAATACATATATATTAATAAGATGTATTATATATTTAATATATATTAATAACCCGAAAATAAATACATTCGGTGGAAGGTGGGTCGAAGGGACTTAATTGTCTAGACGAGATTCTGTCCACCGCTGCATTGGATAGACAGGGGTCTAGACTAATTCTTTCGAGTCCGTCGCCGTCTTTATGCAAAAGTCAACGATTTAAATCGTGAAAATCTGATATATTGACTTTTTCCAAAGCCAATAATGTCCCTACGTAAAGCCTAAAACTCATTTGATCTTTAAACGAAACAGAAACCTCATCAAATCATCTACATATACCAATTACACATATAACAATCAGGTACTGTGCGTGAATCGTTCCTTAATATCACATAACCTAAAAAATAAAAAACGTCAAACACATGAGATTTTGCACAGAAATAGCACAGTAAATGCCGGTCGGGTGTCGATGGGTAGATTTACGCAAGCGAGCGTGTCAACAGCAGGCAGTGGACTGTAGGTGGTCCTAGTTGAAATTCTGTCCACTGATACCGTTGCAATAGACGGATATACGCTGGTTCGTAAACTTCAGTAGATCGGCAATATAATACAAAACCAATAATCAATTAGCGCTATAGTAAATGTAATCATACTCGAACATATATCATATTAACATCATGCCTTTGAAGCACAATGTACTGGTTCGAATCCCGCTGTGGGGAAGTTGAACATAAAGTTGTATAGGAAACTTATCAGTTAATAAGACACATGGAATTCTACTTTAAGAGTGGATGACATCTGTGAACAAGAAATTAAAAAAATATGTGTAAACCTTTGTCCAATTTGAGATACCGAATAGTTGTATCGTAACTAAAATCATAAATCCGTTGCTTGTTTGAATGTTAATTTTGTTTTATTTGCTGTAACGCCTAAACCATTGAAATTATTTCACAAAACCCTTTCATCAACAGCAAGCTGCATTATAAGCGAGATACATGGGCTATATTTTTTAAATAACAAATCCCTAATAAAATTACAATTATGTACCAAAGATACCAAAAATATACTTAAAATGTAATTACTTAACGTCGATGCTATATTACTAATCGTTAGAAAATTTAGGTCACTATTGAAATTCCGTTGTCACTTAATATTCCACTATATACAAAAATAAAAATTTTGACGAAACAAAGTTCCGAAGAGCAATTATTTGCGATCAGTTCACTATTTGAACATAGCAACAAATGTTTCGAGAAATACGCAAATTTATCGAAACATATATAATTTAATTTATTTCTGATGATAATGATTATGACTGACAGATATTTAAAGACTAACGCGTGCGTAGCTGCGGGTAAACTTAACCCAAACAGAACCGGTTAATCAGTTAGTTAGTTAATTATGGCAGTGTTATACTGCCATAATTCAGCAGACAGTGTACTGAAAGATATAGACTTTTTCCATAACAAATTGTCATAATTACCTAACCAGGCGTGCGAAGTATTAATTGCAATAGAGAACACATTTTAAAACGTACTATACTTTTACCTTAACTGTTTCCATAAGGTAGAAATTAAATTTGTTTTATTCCACTTTGAAAGTCATAAGAAGACTTAATCTAATTGAAACAGCTTAAATTTGCCAAAAAAATATCGGATATAAATCATATTAGTATATAATAAAATACGCATACAGAAGAAATCCAAACTTTTAGACTATTCACTATAACTTCAGAAGAGCAACAAAGATGTGCTGAAAGAAAATATAAACAGTAATAAAATTTCTAAGCGTTAGAACGCAGTAAGCTCAAGAGCAATCCAGGAGGGACTGTAAACCGAGGTAAATGTAGAAATTCACACAAATTGTTAGTTCTTACTTCCCGGGGTTTAATCAAGGGGGACACCCGCCGCGTCTGCCGGCTTCCTCGCTTCCCTGAACTTGGCGCAAATTGAGAATAATGCATTCAGTGTACCATTTTAGGATTCCATGAAAAAAATCGTAAGCAGCGGTTCTCAATTCTTTTTCTGTTTGCCATTTAAACACATTTGTCTTATTTTTATTATTCAGATTAGAGATGTATGGTCAAAGCGCTTGATTCTAATGATTCAAGGTTGTACTGGTCTCCGTTTTCAGCGCCGGCAATTGTTACTTTTGCAATTATTACGTTACATTTATTACATAGAAAGAACAAATTAACTAATATATTCACAAGTCAGATAAAAGGTTATTGTTACAGTTTTAACATCATATAGGTTCTAAAATAACTTATATTTACCATAATGAAACACAAATAGTGCTTTAAACAAATGTTTCGCGGCGGCTCGAGCCACTTTCGGTTACCCGACTCGAAGTTTACGCACGTATATGGTAACTTACACGATGAATATAACCTGCGCAAGCAGTTCAGTGCGCAAAAGTTCAGCGTGCATGTCACCTGCAGCGTGGTCAAGAGCCTCAAAAAGAGTGAGGATAAACATTCTAAATATTAATTCTGCTGACAAGCATGAAGCGATCCCGTCACTTCGCGCTCTACCCCTTGGCGCTTACGTTTCGGCAGAGCCAAGCCGTGCATTGAATATCCGTTTTTACGAGCTCGTTAGTGCCGGTAATCGCGGCGTTGCACGAGCCGGATTACGCCTGTGCATTATTAGTGTTTTTATTGATTCACTCGGCTGCCGTCGTAAACTGAGATTATTATTCGCGCCCCCGCACCTCCTCGCACCCCCCCCTAGTCATCCAGCCGAGTTGTTTTGTCACTTAATCGCCGGCGATAACAACATTTAACGACGGCTAGGTGACTGGCGAAATTCCGCTCCAATCTTTAGTGCTCATTCTATTTTCATTAACCATTTACCCACTTAATGATCCAGATCCTAAGGGAGTGATTCAATGACTTGGACTCATAAAATTAAACCTTAGCGTGACCTGAACGATATAATCAAAGTGGTTATCAAGTGTTAGTCTCGGAGCTAGCCTCTGGTCGTCAGGAGAGTATTAACAGTAAAACTAAATACGTAGTTAGTTAACTATGTAGTTAAGAAAAAAAAAATTTGTAATGAATTCTCTACTTTTCCAAGCACATTTGTTACCTACATAACAAATATATAGATATCTCAAAAGATTCATTTGGTTCCATAAACTGTCCCAGTTTAGGACACCGACTCATCATTATATTCACTTCTTATATCTCTTCTTTTATTATAAAGTTTAACAAAAGTGCAAAAGTGTTGGAACAAGTGGAAGACCAATTATTTTCACTGCGAACACCACTTACCACCTATACTTATAACCACTCACCGCAAAATTTAGACTTTGAGGAAAAACCAACCTAGTACATGTAAATTCAGAGACGGACGAACCCCAGAGTGACGACCTACACGAATAATATTTAGAACCTTTACAAGATTTTTTTTACTACGGGGAGTGCTGCAAGGTATTGTTCGGATTAATCCCAGCCTCTGAATTTCACCATCGTACCTTACGGCATAGTCAAAAAATCCATCAACACCAGATGCTTGGCATTCCACCACAGTGCGTTTTTCGCGGAATTTTCTGTCCCGCACTTGCACTTTATGGAATGTGCTGCCGTCAGCGGATTTTCCGGACCAATACGACTTAGGGACAGAAAAGAGCCTATACCTTTCTCAAAGGCCGGCAACGCATCTGCTATGCCTCTGGTATTGCGGATGTTCATGGGCGGCGGTAATCACTTACCATCACGTGAGCCACCTGCTCGTTTGCCTCCCTTCTCTATAAAAAAAAAAACTAAACGAAAACTATTTTAAACCTTAGATCCGCGTTGGAGTACAACTCGCGATGGGTCAACACTACTTGATTTCAAACACTTGACGATAAATCTACTTCTTTGTATCTTTGATTAACAAAATCAGGCTTAACCCTCTTGTGAGTATAATTGAAGAAAGGTAAAAGTAAAGTGATTAGCAATGCTTGACGATGAAAAACTTTTTCTTTTAAAAAAATAAGCAAATCGGTTGAAAAGGCGGCGATCAAACCAGTAACAGATTTAATTTATTATTTCGTTTAATATTTAGGTTCTCTCGCTCTCGACGACCCGATAGCCAAGTTGGAAGTGATCCTGCCTTCGACTGGCTGTGGATTCAAATGGTACTAGGAGCAAACAGTTGTATGATAAATACATTTTTATTTTATTTAGTTTACCTACAGTTTAATAAATTCATATAAATCAACTTATAACTTCACTTTAGAGTATACATACAAAAATGCTAAAGTAATGTAACGTAAAGACATTATGCGATTGCCATAAGTTACCTTATGACGAGACTAAATCGTCCGAAAATCATCGTGTATGTGTGTGTTACATACACACACACACACATACATATCTTATACTACATACTTATATCCACTTAAATAAGACTATGAATGTTTGTAACTCGAGTCATGCATGCTTTTATCTATATATGCATACTTATCTATGCAAATACGTATCCTTGTAAGTATATTGTACCGTTGACTTGAACAATTAAATGGCGACAGGCTCTAACCTGTCGCGTTGTCTACAGTATTAGAGTATATTATTTAGAATATGCGTAAAGATAAAAAAATTCTTCCAAAAATAACTATAGTAGGCTTTATAACATAAATAAAAACACTCGAGTATTCAATACATATAAAGGTATGTAGTTAAGTAGACGTAGAGATATAAGAAACTTACTAACAAAGGACTACAATCGATGGCATTATTACGCTAGGGCCCAGCATCGCCTCGCCGCAAATACGACGACTCATCGTCAATTTGTATCGAACGAGGAGCACGTATGTTAATAAAGCCTATTGTATGATACTCGACTTCATGAGATAAGCCTTTAAGCTGCTTCACTACATAATCTATACAAGCATGCCCTATGGGATTCACAGTTTGAATACTGTCTGTCTGTCAATGATATTAGTTTGCGATGAGGTTCCTCTTCTTATCTGCCTTTAAATAGAAACATAAACGAAATATATCAATATTAACCCTTTTATGAAAAAATAGAAAACTAGTGAATATTACGTTATCAGTACCTATGCTGAAGTTCCAGTATTATAATGTCAAATTTTAAAGTTTTATTGTCATGGATTCTGAGATTTTGTTATAGGCTTATGGTATTTTGTTTTATATACGTCAAGGTAGTGTAAGAAAAATTATCTCAATAAACTGAAATATGTGATTTTTGACATACTGAAAATTACTTCATACATGTAACCTTTCTTTAAAACTGAGGAAAAAAACATAGATGTAGTGCATAGTAGGATCGAGAAAAGATAAGTTCTACGAGTGTGTGGAGTCACGATAGCCAAGTGGTTGGGAGATCGGAATTCGATCCCCAGGTAGTAAGCTCTTACCAATAAGTTTTTTCAAAACGGCGTAGGATTCGTATCGGCTTATACAAAAAGACAGTGACAGGCCTCTTGTCACGTTGTCCCAAAATATGTCTTCGATCAAAGGTGGGTCGAAAGGACTTAATTGTCTAGACCTCAGTCTACCCCATCATAGGAAATGGATGGTGATTGTTTAAGGAGGAAGGAAGACATTTAATATAAAAATATCTTCATGCTATTCCCCATACAGAGGTAGACAGAGGTCCAGTCTAGACAATTAAGTACGAAGACATTTATTTTCAGCAAAATATTAGATTGTTATTTAAGGTATTATTTTATTTTGTAGGTAATTAAGTGGGGGGAAACCATTACTAGATATATTATGCATCTTTATATTTTAATAGATATTGGAAAGTGAAGCGAGGTGGTGACGCGAGTCATTCCGCTAGCCGGACATGCCCCGCGGTCGAATCAACATTTGCCAACAGATAGAATTACCGTGCGCCGCCACGTCAACGTTACGTAATTGATTCAGCGTCCGCCGGACGCCGGCATTGCCTTTTTGTCTCTCGTCCGTAAAAATGCAAAATCTACCGCTAATTCAATATCCTCACACTTCAACACCCCGATAGCGAAAAGAAGAGAGCTGTGTGAATATTACTAAAATTATAAGAATAAATGTATTAAAAATAAATATAGTACAAATTAAACTAACATGTTATTAAACAAATGACTTAAACACAATCTTCGATACGACTTTCAAGTGAAATATTCATTACCTTGTCAGTGAAAACCAGCATCAATTTGTTTTAATAAACAAATCGAGCAAAAATTCAAAAAACAAATATCTTTATAACATTCACAGAAATAACTTGTTTCATTAGTGAAACTTGTAGTGGATAAGAAGCAGTAGTGGAACTTTCATGGCGACTTGAGAGTGTACCGACATTGTATTATTTGGCTCTCGCGATTCTCCACAATCGCCGAAAACTCGCCAGAGTACTTAATTGCGGCTGGCAGACTTTTATAATTTTTACTTATCATCATTTTCATCGAGAACAAATTTAATTATGATACTTAGCACAATATATGCGCGAAATGATTCGATTTAGTATAAAAGTAGCGAAATATTACTCTACCACAAATTACATAGGAGTACAGGTACACGTGAGTAGTGTGAGAGGGAACCCATTCTGGAGAGTGTGCACTCGAGCCACGTGCAATTGAACGCCACTCGATGTGGAAACAGATACGCGACAAATATACAGGATACAAACATACATATCGAAGAAACAAGACTATTACGATATGACGAAACGTCGGATGCGGAAAATTCAATTCTTACATTGTTTATATATCCTGTGGAAAATATATTTCACAATATTCTTCTCAATGATATGGTTGTGTAGTATGTTCTTTTGACATACTTAAAATATTAAAATAGGGTTTAATATGATGATCGTGAACTGCCTGACGCCGTAACCGTAAGCGTTTCGGATGATGATTATCACCTAAACAACTAGAGACATTAAATAATTTCATCATCCAGCCACAATATAATAAAATTCCCAGAGGACGCAAACATAAAGAAAAATTAGATCAATACAAGTCAAACTTCATTTGTGCACTTTCAAATCAAAAGCAACTCTCGAGCCGCTCGGGAATATCGCAAGCTATATTGCAAAAATCGATTTAAAAATACAATAAGCTATCGAAAGGTAATCGAAGGTCAACAATGAATAATTCACTGCAAAGATCATATATTTTGAAAACGAATATTTTAACAATGAAAAAACATAACTTAATGTAACTAAACCTGACACAGATGTATATTTAAAACATGACTTAAATTCAACTTTTATAATTTGTATATATAATACTACATAATGCTTATCCATTGTACATTGCGACTTGTGGAGCCCGCAGACGTTGTTCTTACCAATATGTCGTGGGAAGAAGCTAAATTTTGTAATGGTTTTTGTTAAATTTCGCATATCGAAATGCGAAATTCATACCGACTAACTGCACCGACTTTGACCGTAGGTATACTACCACCTTGTTATAAAGAACAATTGGGGCTACTTATATTTAAAAAAATCAATACAGGTCCTCGTTAACAGGTACTCGTAGTTTAAGCAAAGCCACGGGGCGTAGCTGAATATTATAAGACGTCAATACCGAAAACAGTTTAAAACTTTAAGCATCGGAGTGATAGTCAGCCAAGACGTAATAAAATATACTTTTTACGGATGCCGTTGTTGTTCCTCTGTAGTAAGATTCAAGTTAAATGTTCACAGCTGGCTTCCTCCAACTCATCCCGTCAACGTGGACAGATGCTCAAATCAAGTAGGTAATTCTAGCAAGTATTCTTAGACAAATATTAACCACGTACCTCTACATAAATCGTAGATATAGCGAAAAAGCATAATAAATATGAAAAAAAAGGTATTGAGTTTAATTTAATAAGGTTAGTGGTAAAGGTAAAAAAAACTATTTCCATTGCTTTATAAGTAATATGTTTATTACTTTTTATTTAAAAAAATTAAGCAAATTAGTTGGATAAAACGGCCCAACAGTTTTAATTGTTTTCATAAAATCTTTAAATGTGTTTCAATGCATTCAATCTTGTAGGTATTCTACATTATAAACTGGTTGCGTAAAAAAATAAATAATATCTAATTTAATGTAACTGATAATTGGCAAATAACACACAAATACCATGTCCAATATCTAATACCTTAAAAGATACAAGGTACATTACTTCATGGCTGCAACGTGAACTCAGCGGCATATAATCAAAACTTGTGCGGATGGAGGCCAGAGAGCACGGTACTTCCGGCATCGGCGGATGTTACCAATTTACACAAACTGGCTCAATTCAAGATACCCCACATGGCCTTTGAGCTATAATTGATACCTTCCGTTACTAAATATGTACTCTACATATTATATAGATATATCTTCACGCATGACCCTTGACGTGATCAGTAGGTCAAAATGACTTAACTCCTCCTCGCATAATTTACCAAATATAGTTTCCTCAAAATATGTAGATTTTTTATTTCGTTAATTTTTAATAAATAAATATATTTTCTAGTATTTACGCGAATGCTACAGATCTTAAATAAAACAATTTTCACGTTTTTAATTACACGAATAAATCCGAAAATCATTTTATTTAATACAATAAAAATATTTTTTTAATATATACCTATCCTTTGTTTATATAATAAATTATCCGAGGGCTCAATTATATTGCATCCAGGAATATTTTTAAGTAGCTATAGCTGCAACGGCACACGCGTTCACCCCGTCGTGTTTGACTTGTACGAGTCCTACACCGGACGGCGTACGATCACGAAACTAATTACACCTCCAGGCGAGCACGGCTTCGCGTCCGTTCTTCGCAAACTTCTAAATGAATCACTAAACTCGTATATGGTTCGTCCTGCGGTATCGGCTCTGCTGCTGGATATTATACAAACCGATATGAAGTTCCCTTTCAGAAAACCCAGTAATGAGACGGTTATCGTTTCAACCTAAATTATATATTAACATCATTTATTATTTTATATCATTTATTAATTTTATCATTATATTTTATCATTATTATTAACAGTTGAATGAAATTGTATACTTGAGGGAGTGCTTTTAGCCGGAATTGAAGATGTGATGTAGATGTGGACAGGTGTGTCGCTGCCGAGAACAAAGTCAACGGTGCCCTGACTTTGTTAGTCAAAGGCAAGGCGTTTTGAAAAGTGCAAGCCTTGCAATAATTAACGCAGTACTGGTACCAAGTGTGTTATATTGCAGCGAAACCTGGGTATGCCTGAAGAAGCATAAAAGCAAGTTGAATGCAGTAGAGATGCCATCTCTTCGTGAAATGTGCGGCATCACCTTGGCCGATCAAATACGAAACGAAGAGATTCGCATGTGGCAGGTTTGAAAGATGACCTTATCACTAAAATTGATAAGGGCGTGCTTTGATGGTGTGGGTATGTAAGGATCGTTACACTTGGCGATCTATTCTCGATGGCAACCCCGTAAGGGATTGTGCGTGAAGTAGTATCGCTTTAATTTAAAAGCTTAACGGATCGCATCGTACTAAATATTAACTATTAAAATTATACACCGATACGTCCTGAATAACAGTGAAAATATATGATAATAATTTAATGTAAAATTGATCACTAAATTAGTCCCGGAATGCAATTATATGAACTTCGACAAGCAGTTGTCGAAATGTAACATTTGAAAATGTATTTTTTTTAAATGTACGAGAATCCTTTCTTGCCATTTAATTTGCTTAAATTTTTTTAAAGTGCTATTTTTCATATTTTCAAGCTCTTTTATTTCATATTTTCCCCGTTTCAAATTGGTTGAGTACACTACTATTTTAATGTTTCTCTAGCTTTGAGATCCCGGGTTCGATTCTCGGTCGTTTCAATATAGGAAACCCTTTGTTTACATTTTCTTGGGTCTTGATGTTCTACTTACTTTTGGATCAATGTACAGCATGTCTACCCAGTGTAAATATTAAGTGTATTTATTTACATTGTAATGAATGAAAATCTAGTATACTATACTCTACTATAGCATTTATTAATATTGATATAAACAATCTCATATCTCTTTTATTCATATGAAAAAAAAATAGATAGGCGTCTTCCCTGTTTTTCGTTACCATTTTCCTTTTTTTTCAGAAGTTAAGCTCCGCGGCATCTCATCTGTATACTCGCTCGAGGGAACGAATGTTCTATCTAATTAACTTTATCATAAAGCGCCCGTTATTGCCTTGTCGGCCGTCGGACTGTTTAATCGGAAATGCACTTTACATTATACCTCGCGATTTCATACTATGTTTTAATAAGGTAAAGAAATTATAAACGATTTCTAAGAAAGTATCAAATAATAATCTGATAATTCCCTGTAAAGAATACTACAAGGGTACTTGTTTCACCGAATGGAATCAAGAAAGGAAAAACATCATCTTTTTTTTTTTAATTCTCCATCGAGACGACTGGATTTTTGCGAACTTTTCATTAATTTATTTAGAGTTTTCAAAAAAAAATTGTCGGTAAAATACCTTTTCATCAGTGAAAAACTTCTTTTCACGAAGCTCTTTTACTATTTTTGGAAATAAGTAATAACCACTCAGATAATAATTACTAACATCTCTATGTAGGAACTGGTACATAGGGATGGTCATTAAAAATATAGAAGTCAACTTGTGCAGGGCAGTTAGTGCAACTCGAGATTTTGGTCTTGGTAGGGGCTCATTCGTACAAGAGCTGGATGTCTGCTTAATTTTCTCTTCTTTTTCTTTAATTTTTTTTAAACCATTAAAACGCTTACATAATAATATCCTGTAATAAAGAAACCCTTATATCCCCAAAAAAACTGTCGCTGTTTTTGACATCTTCAATTTCTTTTCCAACATACAACTGTTTCCCTCAAGCGGGATTCGAACTCTCAACGCCATATTACAACTAAAGTGTATCACATTTTGCAATCATTTCTTGTACGGCAAAAGCTTTTTTACAAACTCTTGCCTAATATTAATTACATCTCGCCAAATAGTATTTTTTTGGAGTTGACTTGTGCTATATTAATTTAAATACACAAGTCACGATAGCCAAGTGGCTGGGTGGTCGAAATTTCGAGTCAAGAGACTCTAATTCGATTCCTAGGTGACAGGCTCGTACCAAGGGGTTTTTCAAAACTTATGTACAAATTATATCGTTGGCTTGAACATAAAGACGGCGACGGGCTCAGCACCTGTCAGTTTGTCCCGAAAATATCTTCGGTGAAAGGTGGGTCGAAGCGACTTAATTGTCAAGACTATACCTCTGCCTACCCCTGTATTGGGAATTGCGTGAAGATATTTATTTATGAAATACATATATACATAGGTACCTAACGGCTTCTAAAAGTGCACTGCAAGACACAGGACTCCCCCAAGGGAAGGTTTGCCATATTTCTCGATATGGTTATACCGCCATCTTTCAGAGACCAATAATATTTCCAAGGCTTTTCGCGTAATCGCCTCTTAACGCCAAACCCACGGTAAGATACGTGATATATTCGTATGCCGTAAGTACACGGCAGTTTCTTAATTGAAAAATGTTATTATTATTATTATATTATTAAGTCTTATGTTGAGTAAATTAGTAATAAAAGGTCACACAAGTAACAAGTGCTGCTTAATCTATTTACTCTAAAAAAGATAATGTCACAGTTCCATTACTGCGACAATTAGTAAAAAAATATATATCCAAAGAAATCGACAACCGCGGAAAGATAATGGTTGAACTGCAAAACAAAGAACAAGCGTGACATGGGAACAATACAATGAACCCCAGTGAAAAAGTATATATATATATATATATATATATATATATATATATATATATGTATATATATATATATATATATATATATATATATATATATATATATATATATATATATATATATATATATATATATATATATATATATATATATATATATATATATATATATATATATATATATATATATATATATATATATATATATATATATATATCGATATATTTTATTAAAAACAAACTGAAAGTAGCAAACTCCGGGAACAAATAATAGAATCAGTGACACTCAATGCACTTTCCAAGTATCAGAAGGCGATATATGAATCAAACAAACGCCGCGAAACTTCTCGAAACTCCTGTGAATTGTTGCCCTTACAGAGACTAACTCTTATTACAAACTCTAGACGTAAACCTTCAGGTTGTAACTAAATGTATGCTAGTTAGCTATGTACAATAAACTAACATCTCGACCAGCCTTTACACGCAAAATAGAATATGCTCACTAAATTTTCTTTTGTTGTGAACTTTCTTTAAGAATCTTGAATTTATGCTTTTCCTTTCCAAACGTGACAAACATCTCACACAAACTTTTAAACTCTAATTCATTCTCTGTAATTAAATAAATCCAAAATAAGCGAACGATGATTGAAACTCGTCATATCTACTGCAATGTTCTTACAAACACATCACTTAAAATGTTAAATCTCTTTGGTATGCCTGTCACCGTTGACGGCATCAACTTCATCTTATTCAGAGTAATGAACGTTACTTATATCTATGAATACATGATTTAAATGTTCTTTTTTCATTAATTTTGCTTCGATCGAGCAGGACAAAGACATGGAAACATCTGATGTTTCTGTGTTTAATTTATTAGTAAAGTTACTGGCGACTTAGTAACCTTTCCCTTTCCCTTCCCTCCGACTTTTTAATTTCTTTTTTGTAAAATACTAATGTTACTTTGTCTTTTATATTTTTCTTCTTGCTGGTACAGCGGCACCGCAGTAAAATTATTGCACGCGGACTTAGTCATTGGTGGCGTATCACTTTATTTACAAACTTGTATTATACAAAAGTTCCTTTCATTTGTTGTAAGCTTGAATAACGAGAATTTAGGTGATTCATAATTACAACAGTAATATTCACTTACGATATTCCTAAAAAATCTGAAAAATTAAAAAAGGAAAGCTCTCTATACGGTATGGTGACAGTAAATTGAATGAGCCGGGCGTGGCGTAGTGTTTGCGGGGCTCATCAATCACCCCGTATGGATTTCATTTTAATGCGACGTCATCGGCGTCTCGTGTGGCTAGATACCGGCACACTAGCAGAACACACTTTTAAAGTCTATTGTTTTACCTACCTACCTAACCGCCATATCGCGAGATATAATAATTCACACTTTAACAACTATAATCAAATAGAAATAAAGATTTTATATGGAATACCAAAAACCTTCATTCTCTTAAGTAACAACGATTCTTTGACCTATTTTTGAAGTTACTTGTAGATTGCTTACAGTCAGATTGATGTTTAGCTCATATTTAATATGGGTTCATTTATTACATCTATTTATAAGTGAAAATATTTAAGAAATTATACATAATATCCACAACTAATAAACTAAAATACATAAAGTAGAATATATTTTCTAAAATAGATGATAATATTTTTCAATTCAAAAGCTTGCAAACTGAAAACTATGGTTACTAAATGGTGTGACCCCTTCATTGCAGCGGCGGACAAAGGAGAGGCAGAGCAGGCGTAAACGAAATTTCGCCTATTGTATTTACGGATACGGTAAATTAAATCCCCATTTGTAGAGGCGAAACACCTGAAGGGGGGACAATAATCCACGGACGCTCCTGCCCCCATTGTCGTCCAGCCTCCACTTGTCGGGCTTAAGAGCTTCAGAACGCTACGAGAATCTACAAACATTTTGCAAATTAATAACCAATTACACTTGTACTACAAACTCCATTAGGCAATGATCAGTACTTCAATTAAAAAGTTGAACTAAGAAGTTAATTTGAATGTTTCATGATTATATCATAATACAATGTCTTTTCGTTTGCATAAGAGTATATGTATAGTCTTGAATAAAAAATTTGCTCTAATAGCACTGTTGCCAGTGTGATTTTACTACACATTTACGAATTTTTAACGGATTGCTGTTTATGAGCCTCAAACTTATTCTACCAAACACATATGATGGTTAGAGGAACATTCCTGAGTGTGAGGTTACGACCTATAAGCAATTAAATTTTATAATTTTAAACTTTTAAACGTGATCTTCAAAAAATTATATGTTTAATATGTATAAAAATTTTACGTCAACAATGCTTGAGGATTTAGGCAATATTTACATATAAATACATAATATATGTGTATATGTGTACATAATATATAATGTATTTTTACTGTTTTCGTTTTTGTCGGTTATATTATTGACACTACCGCGTAAAATTGAACGATTTTTTTTAAACTAATAAAACATCCTTCAACCGAAAGTGACTTTCTAACTTAAATATTCTATTGTAAAAAATTGTGCTTCTCAAAAATATGATGAAAATAATGAATTTACTTTTACCAATATCTGTTAACGAAATATTTACAACAATTGATATCTAACTGAAAAAAGCGTGTGAAAACTCAAACTCAATCTACGAAGGAAGGTCGACTTTTAGACAGTAACCCTTTTTTTAAAATTTCTAAATTTTTAATAAATGTTATATTTAAAAAAAATTATACGAAGTTGACACATATATTGATTAAATTCTAAATTTGTAATAAAAAAGAGACGGCACCCTCAGCATAGTTTCTGAGGTTTTATGTAAATTGATATATAAAAACAGGTAATTCTGCAGATCCCAGTAAGGATAATGGGAAAAGGCATTTAAACTATTACTTTGTGATCGTCTTAATAAGTTTACACTTTCAAATTAATCCGAAAGCAGCGTGAGCGGCGAAGGGGTCCGCCAAACACGCATGGCGGTCCGACTTGGCGAAAGGTCGAGTGCAAAGTCGCCACGTGAAGTGTTAAAAGTAAGAAAATAAAACTAATTATTTGATTGAAATTCTGAAAGAACCAGAAAGATCAGATGTTGTGTGTCAGAGACCAAATGGGAAAAGATTTACGTTTACTGAGGCTCCACGAATCACTAATATACAAATAACAATCTAACCGATATAGCAATAATTTTCTACAATATATTGTGAAATATGATGTCAATGAAAACGTGTATAAATATGATGTATGGATTTACAAAAAATATTCAATGGAATGAATATAATTTCTCATTGCTCTAAACTAAAAACAAATAATAAAGTGTGAATTTGTCTGAATTTTAGAATTTATAAGCTGTTTGACTCTAGGATTGATGAGGAAACCTGCTCTTTACACAGACATTTTAAGTGATACAAGGAACCCTTCTCCAATACGAAGAAAATCGAAACCATTATTTTCATCTTCACGCTATTTCCCTCGCAGGGGTAGGCAGATCTTGACAATGAAATTCTTTCGACCCGTCGCTTCGCTAGTCTACCGAAGCTTATTTGGGAAGGGTGTTTTGGATTTGGTAAACTTGTCGCCGTAAATATTAAATACATTTTTTTTAAATAATAGAACTCTGTTCGAAAATATGAATTCTTTATAATTGAGTTAAAAAGAGAGTGATTGTCAATTCCGTTTTATTTTCTTTACATCATTAACAGTATCAGAGTAAGAAGAAATTATGATTATTTCTTTTATTTTCTTTTTTAATATTACACGTCTTTTATGTTTGAATTTAACTGAAACATTCTAATAATCACTATTTATCACTACATAACAGCCTATACGGTTTATATTATTCTAAATATAAATTACATTTCTATAGTACATTACAAAGTATTGCATTGGATATCCAGATTTTAAAATGTCACGAAGCAAATCAAAAACTCAATCAATCATCACCGGTAAGTTTTTGATTCGATTTCGCTCACAAATATTCTCTACAATTTTAATCAATTTAAAAAACACACTCAATTTTAATCGCTTTACAGAGACGCCCTCTATCTCGAAAACCATTTTCTGCCGTTCAGCTTAGACGCCGCAAAAAAAAACCTTGAGCAGTCAGTGTATAGTTAGTTAGTCATTCCAATCAACACTTAATTAAACAGAGCTTTGATTAAAACGAAAATGTTCATTTACTACTTTCAAGAATATTTCAAAATAAAAGTCAATTTAGTGCGAATTAAATTACTACACATTCAGTACTCTTGGATTCGATACTGCCGTTGGTAACGCAGTATGCGGTGCATAGTTCAAACACGGGCGATTCATGCCGAGCGCCACTGTGCCGGGATTACCACCCCCAGTGGATTATAATTCGTCACGCGCGCTCGACATACCTTATTATGCAACACAAGCGGACTTTGGAGCGTGAAAGATAACTTACTGTTGTAAACGCAACAATACTTTAAATAATAATGCCATACTATCCTTATAATGAATTGAAAACATTATCCCTGTGTAAAATCCTAAGTCGGTCAAGGAAGGCTATACTTCTAAATCATCTACAAATATGTAAACATAAAAGTAGTAAGAAGTAATTGAAGAAACAGAGTAACTGAACTTGGGAGCAGCCGCCCACGGCCAGTAGAACTAACAAGCGTTGGAGAAGATAGTTTTCAGAATGACAATCTCGTACAGACAAAAGAAGTATTGAACGATCCCCGAAGAGATGGGGTGACGACCAGGATAACATTGCGGGAAGACTATGGATGCAGGTGGTACAGCACTGTTTCTGGCACACTTTCTGAGGATTGTCAAAGGAGGATTTATAAAAAAAAAAGTCATCACGGCACGACAAAAACATCTGATCTATGCCGAGAAGAATATCCATAGGTGCGGTGCAATGCGAGAATCGTTCAACCTCGAGAAAACTACTATCGAAAAGGCCAATATTAACGCATTAACACCATAACAATTATGACTATTGTAATGAGAACTCTAAATATTGTACATTAGCCTCATAGTTTTATGGTAAGCGTCATCTTTACATTTGGTTCATCATAACAATTCCTATCCAATATTTTTGAAATAAATAAATCGAAATGCACTATTTAAAAAAAAAAGACTTTAAAAACAATGATCATACGTTAGTACGAATCGAATTTAGTGCGGGATGCACTCCGTGTGATTGGGCATTGTTTCTACGTTAATACGGCGTACGGTGTATTCGATGCGAATCCAATTTTCGGACGCGACTGGAGCGGCGCCTATCTGCCACTGTCTATTAGTATTCAGCAAGCGCGCGTTACATGCCAGCCAGGAAACGTGATGCCACGAGGTGGCAAACAAAAACAGAACTGAAATAGGTCTCCCTCGGTGATTTGGTCTCTAGTGGAACTTATATAC
The DNA here is from genome assembly GCA_029286605.1 of Sericinus montela. Taxonomy (NCBI): domain Eukaryota; kingdom Metazoa; phylum Arthropoda; class Insecta; order Lepidoptera; family Papilionidae; genus Sericinus; species Sericinus montela. The sequence continues at coordinate 2,073,680 of JAGSMR010000049.1, forward strand.
CTGTTGCACTGCATTTATCAAAAAAATTAAGAAAATTTTACGAAATTACATATGATTATTTTAAAAATTCATAATGTTAATAAAATAACTATTGAATCGAATAACATTCAATTATTAAGATGTGTTCACCCATTCTACATTCTATTTTAGGGTACACATAATTGTCGAGGAAAAATAAAACAAGATTAAAAAAACAAAGTTTTAATCTTTCTGGGCATAATTGAAACGTCTGCCAGTCCTCGAGTCAGTGACGTTGATATAGATAATGGAGGTTATTAAATATGCCGAACTTCTCGCTGGCTACGGCGAACGGATTGAAAGTAATCTCTTTGGTAGATATTTTTAAAAGGTTGCAGATGGCCTGCTCAGGAGCCCGATAGCATCTATGTAGCTAGATTTAAATTTAAAAACGTAAAGCTCCCACCGAAATCTTTCACAAATGGAAACTTCTGAATAAGAAAAATTAAAAATGTGACAAAGTGTTAAGCTCTGCAAAGAACGTCAATTAGAAGTTTTTCTGATATTTTTAGCAATTTAACGTTAATTGTCTTGGGTGAATTATATTTTCTTATGAGATCAAATACTCATATGTAATCATTGCTAAAGACAAACTTTGAACAGCATATTAATAATCTTGCAAACAGAATTCATTAACATATTTATATTCCTGCTGATGACATACTAATAAAAGCAATAAATTTTTCCCTTTACCTTTTTTTATAGTGGGGAAATACCTAAAGTTTACCCGCCCCGCGGGGGGCAAGGGCAGATAATATCGGGCTCGCACCAGCTAAAACCCCACGGTGTTCCGCCATCGCCAAGTTGGCAGAGCCACGGGAATGTTTTGGCACACAAATCGCAAAATACTTTATCTCCTTCTCCCTCTCTTATTGAAATAAAAGTAACACAAACGTATGATGACTGACCTCTTAAAATCACTAAAACAAACTTAACACACGTAAATCCTTTGGTTTCGTTGATTCCTACTTGCACGGACGCATGCACGAACGCACGCTCACCTTAACGCACACAACAGTTTCACACAAATTATATCATAAAATCTGCATCCAAAACCAAGTACCTTTATTTGTAAGAAACGAATAAATAAATCAAAATAAAAAACCTTTCAAATTTTAAATCAAACGATTTTCCACTGTAAACTCTTACCTTTTAATTCAAGCTATTACAGGATAAATACAGGAATACAATTACAGGATATTGAGAAATGTCTATACATTTGATTTGACTAATATTTTATTTAAGAGTTGACGACCTCCGTAGACGAGTACACACCGCGTTTCAAGCTCTGACGTTCCGGAGAAAAACACTTTTTCTACATTTTCTCGGATCTGGATATTTGTGATACCTTCGTTTTTCCGATTCCATAAGACCACTACTTTAGCTATTTTCTTTGGGAGCAATGTATGTGATGTCTCTATTTATGTATATCTATGAGTTTGTGTAATTTATTTTTAATTAGAAGCAGGAGATATGTGAATGAAAGTCAAAAATATTGTCCATATTCAGAAAATTATGCTACGTTGTGAACTTTGCCCCAAATAAATTGAGAAATGAATGTCAAGTGTAGAAGATAGAACTTAACTTCAACGAAAAATATTTTTAATAAATTTAAAATATTTCGGAAATCACGATAGCCGAGTGGTTGGGTGATCGAAATTCTGTTTAATTTCTGTTTATAATGATTACCGTCTTAACTTTGGACAGGAAAATTATTTAAATAAAGCAGAGACTTAGGTCGGATTGAAATTCAAGTTAAGACATACGCATAGTATATCAATTTATGATATCAAGGGGCTGTATACAATACAAACCGCACGGATGAATTAAAGGAAAGTTGTCAGAAGCCATGCGAAGCGGCGCGACTCCGGCGATATTAATCAGACGATATGCAATGCGGGCGCACACGTGCTCTCAACTTCAAGATTAGAATTTCCGAGCTGGCTCGTAACAATAATTGAGTCAGGCGAACTACAATTTGTGCTGCGAGTTTATTGGTAAACTAGATGAGTTCGTTATGAACTCCAACGGCGCAATTCCATCACGTCGATAAAGTAAAAAAATATTGTATTATACTGTTCACTTCTTGTATTTTTTCTCAGGAGTAACAAATTTACATACGCATAATAATTCCCACATTTTCTGTGATCGTGTGATGCGTCTAAGAGAAATTAATCTAGAATGGCAAGGACTCAAGGCAAGGACAACTCCACAGAAGAAGAAAGAATAACAATCTCGAAAGATACTAGATCAAAATTAAGCAAACTAATTACAGACAACTACGGTGCAAAGTATATGAACATTTGACATCTGCAAATCGCGCTATGCCATGGAATGTGATAAACATGAATCGTTAACAAAAAATCTAAAATCTTTTTTCTCTTTAATTTAATGACAAAAAATCTAAAATTTTAATGCTCAAAGACTATTTCATTTACTTCATGTAAATTTTAAAAGTAATTATCTGCCTATTTATTTAACTTTCAACTAACAAGTCACGATAGCCGAGTGGTTGGGTGGTTGGAATTTCGAGTCAAGAGACCCGAGTTCGATCCTCAAGTGGCCGTACCAATGGGTTTTTCTAAAAACTTATGTACGAACTAATATCGTTGGCTTGGACATAAAAGGCGGCGACGGGCTCACCACCTGTCACGTTATCCCGAAAATATCTTCGGGGGAAGGTGGGTCAAAGGGACTTAATTGTCTAGACTAGACCTCTGTCTACCCCTGTATTGGGAATTGCGTGAAGATATTTTTTTTTATTTCAATTTAACTTTATATACATGAAAGTATATAAAGAGGGACTTAGTGACAGATGTATTCTCTATCGGAAACCTTTAGGTGGTGCAGAGAAAGAAGTAGGTGTAATGGAGCCGATTGAAAATCAGCGTTGCTATCCCGCGGCTTATGCTGAGGCGGTCCCTTCCGCCACTTCATCAGTTACGATTGTTAAATCATGAATTGTTATTATACCCACTGTTTTTTTATTTATTGATTTCCTTTTTTTTTCATTCTTAGACGTATCAATTTTGTTTGTACACTTCTACTGTGATTTGTGATTGTTATCTGAAGTGTCGGAATAAATGTCTTTGTCTTAGGTGTAATGCAAATTACTAAATTTACAAAGGTGACTTCTTCTCTGACTAGAAGTAGTCAGGGTCAGTAGTACCGCATTTTTACAGCTAGAAAGCAGTATTATAACTGTTGTATTGCGATATGAATGATTAAGAGAGCGAATGTAAGCTCGCACTTTAAAGCTTTCCATCTTTATGAAATTGTTTACAGATGTTATAGGCTACAGTAGCCACTTAACAACAGTACAATAAGGTGGTTTTTTAAACAACTATGATAAAAATGTATATGAGTAGTTTAGAAATGGGAGTCCGGATTGTGAACTCGAGTGCGTTCATTTTAATGAGAAATAAACAAAGAATTCGTACGTTTCTGTGAACTGATTCAGAGTTCGCAGAAACGGTACGGTTTCTTTGTCTTCAACTGGGCCACTAAAAGGGCAGCAAGCTCAACATCCTAGGACGTTCCTAGGTTATTGAGTTTCAAATAAGTTATGCAGAAATTGAGGATTTAAATGACAAAATTTTTGAACGTCTGATCCACTGCAGAATAAGCTCCTAGGAGACATTCATTATTTATTTTGTTTTATTCATTATTTTACGGCGGGCTCACCACCTGTCACGTTGTCCCGGAAATATCTTCGGTGAAAGGTGGGTCGGAGGGACTTAATTGTCTAGAGTAGACCTCTGTCTACCCCTGTATTGGGAATTGCGTGAAGATATTTATTTTATTTTAGAACTAAAGAATAAAACTAGACGCCAACCATTTGAGCAAAATATTTTCGAGAATATCAACCTGCTTACACACCAACGTGTAAGAAGATTTTCGCAGAACGTTTCCAAAATAGCTGTTAATCCTTGGAACAAAACGATAGTTCAAAGGCTTTTATCTTCGGAAAATATTACGAAAATAGCAGCACGTTGAATAAGCAGCTTATTTTACGTAATCGTCGCTTTTATGTATTAAATGACAAAGACCTAGGCCTTAATAGTAGTGTTTGTTACGGCAGTATTTTAAATGTGTAAGGTGTTAGATAATGTAAAGTGTTAGAAACCTTAACGCGTGTGATATTCGTCGCGTGTGTGTGAGTGTGTATGTGTGTGTGTGTGTGTGTGTGTGTGTGTGTGTGTGTGTGTGTGTGTGTGTGTGTGTGTGTGTGTGTGTGTGTGTGTGTGTGTGTGTGTGTGTGTGTGTGTGTGTGTGTGTGTGTGTGTGTGTGTGTGTGTGTACAATTGGGCCTGTTATCAGCGTAATTAAAGTGATTTTTGTTACGCAAATTTGCTTTTCTATATATGAGTGTTTTTCTCGTATTTTTTATACCGAATAGCTAATGGAAACATAATAAACAATAAATCCTCGAAGCACCCAGACATCTTGTACTTAAAATGCAGTAAACCGTCTGCTTTGTCGAGATATTTTAAACTTTCATTATAAGAACAGAGAATTTATTCATAATAACAATTTAACAGAAAAGCAATCGTAGGTTTTAAGGTTCTTATAAAGTCAACAACCGCTTTATTGTGAAAGAAATCATTCGAGCTTTCGAAATGTACTCCATGACGTGAGTGAATACTCAAAGTTGACACCCACTCATACTTCAACTCATAATGGCAACGTAAAATCCATTAATATTTGGCGCAAAACATTCGATTATGAAATAAAATATAAAAAATATATAAATAAATGAATGGTTATATTAATCGGTTAAATTTTTAACCTGAAAATTATCAGTATGATAAAAACTGACAGCCATTCGACAATTTAATATTAAATATTTAAAAACAAAAACTTTATTTAATCTACTACAATTATATGGGGAAATATGACAAACGTAGAGTTACTTCACCTGGTAGTAACTACAAACGTAACCGCCGCCTATGTACCACTGACAATTTTCGGCTCATTGTCTAAGTTTTTATTTCGCTCTCAAATACGACGCCGCGCGTCCGTCACTGCTCTAACCTCAGGTATTTATATTGTTATTCAGTAAGTATCCGCCCAGGCATAACATGCCTCTATTCACGCCAAAATTCTGCAAAGCTGTGGTTAATTTCAGACACACCGGCCCATTAATACGGCAGCATCTGTCTCTTCCGCTTTTCTCTACTACGGTCTACTTTTTTTATGAATACAATTTTTATGTAATGTTATAGTGTACTTATATTTTTTCTTATAAATCAATTCTTTTTTCCGCGCCCATGAATGTCTTCGGCTCAACAAAGCAGACATTTTTGTGGATTACCTGTTTTTTTTTTTTTTGTTGATGTAATACAATTTTTTGAGGGACTTCTTTCATAGTATTCTGTGTTATATATAAATACGAGATTATTATAGGAGTCCGTCAAAATTCCACAGCTGGACTAGGCCTCCCCCAAAGATTGCAACATAAAACGGTACTGTGCGATCTACTTAAAAATCCCTGCAATATTAAGTGTAAATATAGATGTCGTCGCTCCATCTTGTACTTGTACTGTAGTTGTACGAAGGGAGCTCAAAAAGATCGCGGAATGAGACGGAACGAAGTTGAGAATAAAATCTAAACTATTTTTCCTTCTCAATATATTCTCCCTTAAATCTAATACATTTTATGGATCTCACAAATAATTTATTTATACCGTCACAAAAAGATGATTTGTCTTGGGTGTCAAAATAAGCCGAAATCGCCGACTTGACTTCTTCATTGTAGTAAAATTTTTTTCCACGCAGCTTTTTATTAATTTTTGGAAATTAATAATAGTCTATAAGAACTAAGTCTGGGCTGAAGGGTGAGTAATTCACTAATTCGAAGCCGCAACGGCGAATAGCAGACGTCGCAACATGGCACGTATGAACAGGTGCGTTGTCGTACAAAAGGAGCACAAATTTTGAAATATTTCCTCCTCTTTTTTCCTTAATGGCTTCTTTCAATCCTTTCAGTAAAGATTGCGTAGTACTATCCCGTTATATTAACACCACGTTCTTTATGATCGATCAATAAAATTCCTTCTGTATTCCAATGCCTGCAATGCCTGGCTGTCCGAAATCTTTCCGGCTGATTTTTCCACTTTGATCTTCTTTGGCGGAGGTGTGGATTTTATCCCACTGCATCGACTCTTGCTTTGACTCAGGTTCATAGTCGTGAACCCAAGTACCATCTCCAGTAACAATCCGGTTCATAACTTCTGTGCTCTCTCCATATTTCATTGTATATCTCATAATAGATGATGATGTAGGATATTTAAAATAGTTGATTCGGACACTCCAACCAATGCATCCAGTTCCTTCTTTTTAAGCTTGGCATCTTCTAATACTAGTTTTTTTCTTACTAGCAACTGCCGTCTCCTATGGACTCCCGTCCTTATTTGAAGAGACCATGCCACTAGTAAATCATGGTTTTGCCAGGGGCAGAGTCCGCATAAACCATTAACATCTCTTGAAAAACAGACTGAACCGATTTTTCTTGCTTGGTAAGGAACTTAATAACGGCGCGGTGTTCAATTTTCTTCATATTGGCAGACTTCTTCACAATTCAGTGGTTTGCAAGTCGATAACTCTAAAGGTAATAATGACCCAATTAGGTTACAATTTGGTATATATACTCTTTTTGAGTTGTTTAACTAATTCCATCTGGACGAGAAAACTAACCCCACCAACCCCTTCATTCAGCGAACTTTTTGACCACCCCTCGTACATCCTTATATCAATAATAATGGTTAAAATAATTGAAAAAGTCATAGTACAATTTTATTGCATTTTTAAAGTATTCAATTCATTCTACACTTTTTTTTTGTTTTTAAAGTCATGTCAAAAGTCATTTTCGAACTGCAGAAAAAGTATATATGGTCCGAGTCTTAATATAACATATTAATATATTAAGACTCAATTTATTAAGTGACCGGAATAAACATCACAGTAATTGTCTACATTTTATATTTAAACCATCAATCAGTTACAGTACCGTTGATAAAAGGTTTTAAATAACTGGCACTAATCAAACAAATTAATTTTCAGCTGTATCAAAAAACCGGCGTAATGAAACCGACGAATATTAACATGGTGCAATCGGACAAAGCACGTGCATATGGATAAAACTGGACAAAAAAATTATGTAGCAAGTGAAGCGGACAAATTTCGCTTTATATGGATTAAAAGTATTTGTAGTACATGATCAGAAGGAGTGCTGGTGTGGGCGTCGGCGTCTACTAGACGCAACAGGCACCCCCCGCACCCCACTAAACACTAGCGAGCAACAGGCGCCGCACCCGACTTACTTGTTGAATCGACCGACCTACTAACGTTTCAATGAAGACGCTCGACGCGCCAAATTATCGCTATAGAGATAAAGATCACCACAAATAAGACCGACGAAATGTGAGCCCGGAGAACCTTTGATACTTTAGTGGCGCCTCGTGGACTAACACCTTGATAGACTTCAACAAAGCTTTCATAAAATTAAATTACGACGTGATAACCTAATTGTTACTGATCCTACATTTGAACATAAGGATAAAGAGTCTGAATTTCACTAGAAATATATTGTGCCGTAGGTTTGGACACTAAAATGGCTATAGGCTCATCACCTATGATTATATACCTATCAGTATTGGGAATATGTGTGAAGACAAATTAAATTTATTTTTACTCTTTCATCTTTTTTTTTAATATAACTCCAAAATAAATGAGCAAATGGTCATTAGCAATATCACTCAGATGAAAATCTTAACAACTTCTTTATATCTCAAATATAAGCGTGCCAATCGTTAAGAGTAAGCATCTAAAAACCGGGCGTTAACATATGCCGAACTTTTATGGTAAACTAAACTGTGATATAATGGTACTTCTATATATTTATTTCAGTATTTACATTTCAGCAAACACTTACAGAGAAAATTATTTTCTCTATAAGTGTGGTTTAAAATTTTTAAACGTCGTTTGAAAATTAAAATTATGCGTACCAAAATGATAAGTAAATTACAAATATGCTTCGTAACATAATTAATACGCACACTCCATAGTGTGTTTTTAAAATCAAGGTGCAAATTTTAAAGAATTATATAGTTTTGCGATAACAATACAGTTTTATGATATTATCGCCAATGTGCTCACCAAGCGTAGCGATTATATGAACAGGACTACTTCCGGAATATTTTTAAATCTCTTTGAGAAAACGTGGTAGGTGGTGAATCTATCGCCGTCTTATTGTCCATGCTAATTTAAATAGATAAAAACAAAAAAAAAATCTTCACGTCATTTCCCATTCGGCAGACATTTTAGGGTAGACAGAGGTCTAGACAATAAAGATCTGTCGACCCGGCTTTCACAGAAGACATTTTTGGGACAAATAAAAAATTATTCATCAACGAACTAAATCGTAAAAATATTGTCGTTCGGAGAAAATAGGTGGACTCTCTGATTGGGCCATTTAAAATATGTAGAAGTATGAATTCTTATTTAAAGAATAACCATAATTAACACTACGAAATATTCCACAATATACTTTACATTTAGAATTTTAGACTAAACTGCAAGTGACATTACTGATTCTAAGACATTTGCAGAGCCCAAGTTAAAACGGATTGCATTACACGGATCACTACAATGCGACTGAGAGAGCCCCAAGAGCTCTTATAACCCAAGAACTCGTGCCGTCACTTACGCGGCGTGTTTGAGTGTTGTGCATTTAGACTTAACGTACGAGGATGTTCGTATGTCAATATCAGAATTTATTTACTACCAAGGATCAGTCGTACACAGCACTAACTAAATTTTGAATTAATTGGATTCCAATTAAAATAACCAATACATTAACATACCTAAAAAATTGCTGATCTTATGAAATTGTTATCATACTGATATCTTTTGTGTGACTGTGACAGTTTTAGATCATAAATTAATATTCATTTTCTCGTTTTGCCCGTCCACCTTAACTTTTTTATTTTATTACTCCTGATATTTATCATTGCAGATATGTTTCAATATAATATGACAAGGTTTATTTTTGAAATGACACAAATCACTATCGGATACACTTACCGACTAGCGCCAATATAACTGTGAGCAAAGGTGCAGCGGGGAAAGACACGGTGACGTTGAACTCGAGCATTTGCAATAAATCCACTGCAACAAGCATTTGTAATTATTAATTGATCTCTGTATTTCCGAACACTACAACTATATAGATACTCATACTCACATACATACAAATACAAATCAAAATGCAGGACATAAGTCTCCCGTTAGAATGTAACTAATATGGTTTTCTGCACAGATTTGCGTTTCCTTTTAACTATATGTAACACATATTTTCATAACGACATGCGTCACAAAAAGAAATAACTTCAAATACCTAAATTGCCACAGAAGCAGATAACTTGGCAATTACGTTTAAAGTTTTCAACTAATACGTATATGACCATGATTTATAACTCATCGTAACTTATTCAAACTTCCATGAAGTACATAACAAAATTAGTTTTACTTAGTTGGTCTCACAACATTAATGTCCAAGAGGTATGGATAATACCTGTACTAAAATAGTGAAAAGTTACGTAAATGTAAGAAGGAAAACAAGAAACGGCAGAACGTACAACATGAAACAAACCAAGCATCAAGAAACGCGATCGAGACATGTATAGGAAAAGGCGAAAGCTATAAGCCGTTCTTAGCGCCCCCTAGAGCCATGCGCGCGATGACACCGCGCGTTAACGCGATCTAACGGCACCTATATGAATTTTTCATGCGGCACAAGGAGTAATGGTGTCGCCCGAGACGTCGGATCATTCTTTACGATCCGACAACGAAAACCTTTAAAATATACAGTTTATCGATTGCAATGTATTTTTACTACTAGCCTCAATGTAGCCATATATATATCAATCCGCTGATTTTAAACTTTCGTTGACGTCGTTAACTTCTTAAATGATTAAATTCGGAAAGGTCCGTAAAAATGCAGAGTGTAACAGGATCGTGGAAGTTTATCGCGCCTCTATTACATCGAATTTTCGTAGGAGGCGAATCCGTAATAAGATAAAGGTTTTATCGTCTTTTCGTTAGCATAGTTTAGGTGCGCATGGAGTTCTACCGAGCTTTTGGAACGAATGTTTGTTCACGAAAGGATTATCCCGATACAGTCCCATAGTAAGTGTGGTGTCCTTAGTGTAGACCAGCAAATCTTTGATGTCGGCCAAGAGCAGACTGAATAATAACTAAATAAAGGATACATACATGAAACAATTTTATTTTAACCTAGTCAAGTACGTTAACTTTATCAACCCATCTTTATCATTCACATTCATACGGTACCGTAACTCGTTAGTCTTTTTTTTTTTTTTTTCATTAAAAGAATAAATTGATGCATCTCAACAAAGATGATTAAGATTCTACGTAGATATCGCCTACGTAGAAGGATCTATTTTCCTTGGCTACTCGCAGAGTATAATTTAAGCAATTAATTTCCGATTTTCATGGAATGACAACGGTTTCTTACAGATTATCTATAACTACTTCGAAAAATCGGAGCAAAACTGAGAAGACCGGTGACTAGCAGCAGTGGTTTGTTATTATTGGCTTAATCCGCGACTGTGATGGATGGTGACAACTATCGTCGTAATATGTCGTGTACATACCCGTTACGGTGCCACATGCTATCTACTTGTGGGTGTCGTAAGAGGCTACTAAGAGAAAATCTACCGATGTTTGATGCCATCTACCGATGGCTAGAGAAAGATATCCTGCAGAAGAATTTCACAGACCGTTATGATAATAATGAATGTCCTGCTGTAGACAATTACAACTCAATAACAAGTAAGTAAAGTAAGTACACCACATGACAAAGTTTCAAAAATATTATAAATACTTTTTGGACGTCTTGCGTTACTCTTGTCCGAAAACATTTTACGTCACAGATAAGCAAAAAATTGTAAATTGCATTGTCATCGTTCATCCTTCATCATTCGAAATTAATTCCGTCGTTGCACATCCCCGTTCTCGTTCCGTTGCTTTTTTGCTACTACGATTTACTGCTTGGATTAAATTAGCGTGTGTGCCATCCAAACTAGTCATGAAACATTTTTACATAGAAGCAAAAATGTCTTATTGCATTCCCTATACATTTTTGATAGATTATGTATAATAAATAATCATTTATATATTAAAAGTTCAGTTGGGCAAAACAGTAAATTATTATCAGTATATTATTAGATATTAATTCAACAAAATATTTTTAATACGGACAGAACGGAACAAATCTCTCTTGACGTAACAGCGCACTGCCGGCGGGAATACTTGACGCTGGAAACAATGGAGTGAGCAGGTAAGTGGCATTAAGCTCGGAGCGGTTGTTAGTAACGGCAAACCGGCTGCAAAGCGCGAGCGGCAATGTTGTCCTAATTAGATAGAAACAAGAGAATCATGAAGAAAAATTAGCCGCGCCCGTATTGTTTATGCGCAACCGCTTGCCTTTTTAAATGATTTTCTTAAAGAAGATTGAATAAAAAGTTCAGAAAAGGTATGATATAATATTCTCATAAACATATCTGCGAGTAAGCATACACTTGAAATGAAAAAAATATTTCGTTCGTAAATTAGAATGAGTCCGGGAGTAAGAATTGCGCTTTGAGGTAGAATGAAAACTTATTTTAAATTAAATTCAAGTTGCAATATGGGAGCAATACGAGCCACAAAAGTAAATTGAATGGACAAAAATTTCCAAACCTCTGATTGCCCTTGTGTCAGAAAATACATGGTGATACAAAAAATTAGTTTTATTTTTACTCTTCACAAATGTTATAGCTACAGTTAGATACACGAATTAAAGAGTTTATTTTTAAGAATTAATTGCTACTTTTAATACTTAACTAATAGTAATCAATTTTATTGTTATTCAAAGCAGCAGTAACAAGCCTTACAAATTCATGTTGAAACTCACGTCAAAAAAAAGGAATATTTTATTGACTTCGGCACATCATTATTTTCCTCTTTGCCTTGATAGCTTGATACCTCCTAATACCTTTTTGCTATGAAAGCTTACGCTCTATTTGAGAGCGAAATAATTGAACAAATTACATCACAAATCGCCTTACGGTAGCAAAAATTTGCAAATTAGATACTTAAAGGATTTCGAAACGCCTACACACTGTAAGTGCTTCGGTATATTTATTCGTAAGGGGTTTCGCAGAAACCTATTAAAAACTTTACTCTTTAGTCAAATCGAGTTAATTGCCTTGTCAAAGATAAAAGATTAGAATTAAAAGGCAAAAAATAAAATAGCAGGTGTTTGATGATTTTTATCACACGTTTCGTCACTTACCTAAATTTTAATCTGAAATCTGGGTAAGTATTTGGCGAATGAAAGTCCTGTAGTGGACTTAGAGAGTGACTAGGCTGCTGCATGTTTGTATTATAGCGTGGAGTATGATATCGGTGTTATAATATAAATATACCATCCTCCTTTTCCCCCTTGGTATCTTAACAGGTGACTTAAAGCTAAGGCCAACTAAATGCAATTGGGTATAACAGACCAAAATTAAACAGACCGGATGACGGTCAGAAGCGTCTTAGATGCGAGGTGTGTGGTAATGCGGTCGCCTAATCGCTTGCCAAACGTGGCGATAATGGTAACCCTCATATACGGAGACATATTTCAGGCTATGAAGACGATACTTATACTCTGCATTAAATAATGGACTATCAAATAAAAACAATAATTTTTAGGCCCAATTAGATTAATTACCTTACTTTACCTTCCTTCATCTTGGTCAAATATAAAAAATGTACAGTAACTGTAAAAACATGTTTTTATTGCAGTTGTATGAAAATTGAGCTCTTGTTACAAAACAACCATACAATCCACAAATTGTTTTTGAATTTTCATACTTTTAATTTTTAAAGCATTGTTTTCATGAAACAGAAAATGCTCTCGTAGAAACAGAAAATTTTAGGCATAGTACGTATATATATTTTCTGGGAGATTTTATTCCATAAAATATTTTTATTTACTTCCAATACAATTAATAGCAGACATAGCTAACCAATGAGGAAGTAAAAGTATAAAATCAGGAACATTTAACAAAAGTTTTATTTATGCCTAGTTGATTGAGAAGCTGTCTTAGTAAGGGCTCGAGAAATATTATTTGTTAACTTAATTTAGACAAAAGAACGAAAATACTCCTTAAAAAAATTATTCATCACATTTAAGGAAACAAACCAGACATATACGATAGGTGATAAATATATATCTTCAGGCTATTCCCAATACTAGGTTAGACAGCCTACTTACAAGGCGATCGAACTAGGGTTTCTTGATTTGAATTTCGATTACCCAACCACTCGGCTATCGTGACTTGGTGACTTATAATTATTATGAATGGTAAAAGGTTGTTTTATCAACCATTGGTGAATTTTTATTCAAATTCATATTAATAAACTACATATTTATATTTAAAAAAAAACCTTATAATTTTATTAATAAGGGTTTTTTATTATTTATTTAAGAATTTAAAATTAAAGTATTCCTTCAGAATTCAACAAAAAAAGTCTTAAAAATTTTAAATTGTACGTAAGTATAAGCTTTCCCAATAAGACGGTTCCTAAAAGGTAAAGGAGGAGGGACGCAATTTGTTCAAAGAAGCGCTTGCGGAGGTGGAGAAGCCATGCAACCACACGACGACAAATAAACCAGAATTGAAAATTACACGCCGCTACTCCAGTTAAGATATATAAAATATAAGGTTGAGTTGTTCAAAGTTCATATTTTGTTTTACCCTTGCAGAAACGCAACTTATATACACTGTATAAAGTAATGTAAGCAAAAATTCAATTTATTATAGATACGAGTACACATATAAAAAATCTCACGACGAAGGCGTGTGGTATGGTGATCGGAATTCGAGTCAAGAGACTTGAGTTCAATCCCTAGACTTGTACCGATGGGTTTTTACATAACTAATGTACAATTTATATCGTTGGCATGGACTTAAAAGACGGCGACGGGCTCACCACCTGTCACGACCAAAAGATATCTTCGGTGATAGCAAGGCCGAAAGAACTTATTATATTATATATATATACCTGTCTACCCCAGTATTGAGAATGGCGTGAATACTTGATATGAAAAGGAAAAATTAGTTTTTTGTTTTGTTTTACCCTTGCACCTAATAATCTAATTTCAAAAATTCTTTTTAAATTCAAGAGCATTTATCTGGAAAAACTATTGGCTATATACATAATCAAGCTAAGACAAACAGGACCGATATAATATGGAAAAGTTTGCAAAAAGAAATGATTCAAAATAGTTAAAGTGACTCGAAAATAATGTTAGATTCTACTCATTTAATTTGTTCTTCAAAATCTCACATTAACTGTTTTCATCACGTAAACAATGTCCACTGCTGAACAGAGGCCCTCCCAAAGATACATAGAAAGATACTATGATATGTGCATTTACATATATCTACATCTACATCTATGAGGACATGTATGAACTATCGAACTACGGGACAAGTATGAACTGCCTAGGCTTTGATGTAGTAAATTCTGTGAATCGAATAGTACGACATTTTAAGTATAATTTATAAATCTTATTTCGAAATATAACAAAATAGAAGAAAAATTATGAAAGAAAAATTTCCAGGCTTGTTTGTTAGGAAATTTTTCAATATACTCGAAGGGGCAGGGATGAGTTGTCATAGTGACCAACTGGATCCTTATTGAACAGATTTACCCTCATCCGATATTGAGTTGAAGAGTTTATTCCACGAAATCGAGTTAAGAGCTACTTTGAAGTGATATTATACGAACTGTAAAGAAATATGCTTAATCGGGCATTTTAGATATACCTATTCCCAAATAAATAAATATATAAAACATTTCGAAGAAATCCAATACAGTGGCCTAACTTACTTTTTAAAATTACGAATCAATAAAGAATCAAGATGAACTTTTTCAAACGTAACGAAGGATAAACAATCCTTCGTTACGTTAGAAAGAGTTCATCTTGATTCTTCAATTAGCGTAATACGTTTACAACATTAGAAACAATAACATAATAACAATGTCATAGTAATAAATATACACAACTTAATAACCAGAAAATATCTCTTCTCTTCTCCTTCTCATAAAATACATAAATTGGAATCTGCTGACGTCTCAAACTTGAAATCAAAACTTTGACAATTGATTTCACGCAAAGACAAAAACTGAATGATTGTATGATTCCTTTATTTTCATAGTTAGATGCACTAAAGTTTATATGGACATTCGCCACTTTTGAAAGAAGAATCATAAAAATATTTTGTGATATTAGCTTAAGAATAATGTCGCCTCCTCTTCTCCCGTGAGTCTCTGAGTCTACTACAGGAAAGCATTGTACTAAAATTGTCTACTAAAGGAACAACATCGCTATGGCTACCTATAAATGACGGAATAATTTTCTCGAAGATAAAAATTACGCAGTTATCGATGACGGGTTTTTTGTATCTTAGGAATTGTATCTTAGGTGTGAAATATCTCTGAACTGTGAGGAGATTATGGTAAATCTTCTGGATGGGATTTTACACAAAATTAAGAAACATGATATTGAATATGGAAGCTTCCAGCAAACACTTGCCCACAGTAAAAAAAATCGCTATTTCTCATTAGTCAGGGCGGAGCGCTTTTTGTTCTCATAAAGGTCAATACAAAACGGAATGAAGAAACAAAAACTCTATTAATTACGTTATTTTCTCAGGAAATAATAAGAAATGCACTGTATCGTGATTCCCGGATATCCCGGATATCAAGCTTAACAAGGTACGCAACATGATTTTATCTAAGGATGTTGCAATGTTTAATATAACTATTTCTTTTTAGTCATCAGTATAGTTATTAATTACATAAGAAAAAAAAAGAAAAAAATATTTGAAAAATATATCTTCACGCCATTCCCAATACTGGAGTAGACATAGTTCAGGACCATATAGTGCTTTCGACCCTCCTTCCAGCTAAGACGTATTTTGTGACGAGGCAGGTGGTGAGCCCGTCTCCGTATTTATGTCCAAGACAACGATATAAATCCATCATAAGTTATTGATAAACCCATTGGCATAGCACGTAGGCGATCAGACTCGGGTCTCTTGATTCCAATTCCGATCACCCAAACATTCGTCTATTATGGCTTTGTGATGCAATAATAAAGGTTTTTAATGAATAAAATCACGCTTATTAACAAATGAGATCCACTAAATGTGTTTTAAATTACATGGATTTTCAAGTTTCAAAACATTCATAGAATTATAGCTGCGAGGTAAGTGGCGAAAGAAACAAATTATCTCTATCTGGCTAATTGTCGACGGATCAAATTGGAGAGGGCGCAAGCTAGGTAAATCCGACCCGTGATATTTTTATTTTTTTAGTAACAAACAGAGGGTGAGGCGGGGATGGCCACGGGTGCTATTCGCAATTATTGTTATTACAAAGAGATTGCCGCTGAGCCGGCTCAGAACTGAGAATTTTTACAGAAATTCATTCTAACAACTCATAAATGCGGAGTAAACCATATTACTGTGTTAAAAGAATCGTGTAATTTAAATACGTACATTATGTAAACGTTTTGGAAAAACACCAAGCTTTAGAAATAAAAACATTTGGGTACTATGAAAAAGGCCAGTTTCTTTTTACAAATATTTTTTACGAATTAAAATCTTGTTTTAATTCCAATTGAAACCATTCCTTTTTTTAAAAAAAGATCCACTCGTAATGATTTCATACTGATATATAAAGAAATCACAAGATAAAAACATTATAGAAAAAACAGTAAATAGGTCATATGGTATATATGACCTTTCTAGTACTGTTTTTAATAATTATTTAAATAAATTAATGGGTTAATATATATCAGACAATAATATATGAAATAACGTTTATACAACGTACAAATTGTCAATTTTATCACTGCTTTACGAACTACTGACTCAGAACTCTGAGTATCTCAATATAAGAAAATTGGAAAATTTGACCATCGCAGACCACTCAAAAATGTGTTCTTCATGCAAGAGAAAGTAGGTAAAAATATATCAATTTGAACTATCACTTAATCATCTTATCTCCATTCCTCGAATTAAAAAACAGATATCAAAGATTAAAATTCAAAAACTTGGCATTTACTTCTACTAAATATAGAATTTTAGTATATACCATATTAGTATACCTACTACCATATTATTTTTTGAGAAACAAAATTTTAAAATATGATAGTGCTAATTGTGCGAAAAGCAAATATAGTTATTGAAAAATTGTTCTAAATATAAATTATAGTAAAAGTGAACTTACCAATGAAGACGAAGATTTGATGGTGCGCATACCGTAGCAGCATAGAAATAGAGACGGTCTGCAATGAAAAAATTAGTAAAAAAATTTATTTGATTTTTTTTAAATGTTTCGAGCGCGTAAGCCAAGTGGCTGGATTTTGTGAAATTAAATAAATAAAAATTAGTCAATTAAATATATTCTTTTAAATTTCAACATGTATTAATTTTTGTTCCTTTTACTAATTGAATTAGAACTCCAACCCAATTAAGGGTTGGAGTTCTAATATTATTATAATTGTAATTATTATTATAATTATCATTTAGTCACTATGATGAAAAAGTAACAAATTATAAATTAAAAATAGTGACAGATAATATAATATATTAAGAACAGTAAATTAAAAATAGTGAAAGAAAAAGTTAAATAACTTTAACAAATTTTATTTACAAAATTTATACTTTCAGTACAAAAATCTCTAAATGTCTAGAACACGAAATTACTGAAGAATCCCTGTGATCACATGTTCTGGTACCTTGAAGGCGTAAGATAAATATAGGCGACAATTCCTTTCTTTATATTCATAAATTTCATAAAATTTAATTAATTAAAGGCTTAAAATTTCACGAGAAGTAGCTATATCAAAAATAGTCCAAGGAATGCCAACAGAAGACGATGAAGTGAAGCTAGCTAGAAAGACTGTACGCACGGTTTCCTCTATATAACATACATGCATTCTTTAAAATATAATGCAGGAATATTATTTATTTATAAATTAATCTCAAAACTATACCTAAATATTATGACTTTAAAATACAAGAAAAATGCATTATTACCATTTGGCCTGTTAATAATCCACTGTAGAAGTAAAAGGAAAACTCTGAATGCCAAAAAACTAAGACTTTAGTATTTGAAAAGGACGAAAATAGAACGAAGTGATGATAAACATGGGTAAATTATTTAAAATGTCTAGAACAGGTGGATGAAATTTTATACATAGTGAGCGCTATTAGCCGGAATGAAGTGTGATGTAAATGTGGACAGGCGTGTACTGCCAGAAACAAAGTCAACGGTTCCCAGTCTAAAATGCATAAGGGTTTGCTGGTTTTGATGGTTTGGTGACGATAAGCATTAAGTATAGACTGAATGGCGAAGAAAATGTCATTGGCGAAATTTAATAATAAAAAGAGTACAGGCAGGCTTAAAGAAACTAACTTTCGAAGAACATCTGAGCAAATTGTTCCAAGATAGGAGGGAGGAGAATAATCGGATACTGAAGACGCAAGAATGAATGTATGAAGCAGTGAAGAATTTGAAGTAATCGAGAGAGGCGTGTAAGGATCGTAACACTTGGCGATCTCTGGCCACCCCGTCAGGGACGCGTTACGATATAGATACAAACCAGTTTCGTAAAAAGGAATTGTTACGTAAGTAATTCGAGGTCGGTAATACCGCGTCACTCCTTACAATTCAGAAATTGATAGTCCGTCACCACCAATTTTAAAGTGCAATTAAAACTCAAAAATCTAGTTTACTTAAGAAAGTAAATCTAATAAAACAAAGGTGTTAATGGTATCATCTGCACAACAATTTCTTAAAGAGTTATATAATATAACTATGGTCTTAAAAAGTTATTTAAACTTCTACATTCATCCTTTTATCATCATCATCAAGGTACTGAATATAAAATAAAAAAATGTCACCAAACTCCTCCCTCACCAAACAATTACTAATTAGATATTATACGTACTTTATTATATAGAAACTAACAAGATAGTAATAAAAATAAAGTGATATACATAGAGTATAAACCAACAATATACACGTTTTACCTCTAATTCGAATAACATAAGTTACACTATAAAACATTAGAAGCCCATCGCATTGTTACTTAAATTGATTCAATCTGTACTAAGCGTTTCATTAATGAAATTCAATCCTGGCGAAGCCGCGTGGGGAGCAAATGATGTGGCGAAAAGATTGATGACGGCCTCCAAGAATCACGAAAACCACTCTACTTTTACGCACATGTCACTTATTTTAGAAACACACTCAACATGATCTAAAAAGTAGGACAGTCAAGAATTTAATAAGATAAAGAAGAAGAAGGCCGTCTTGTCTTGTCACCAATAGATGGTAGGTTTACAAAATCAATGTGGACTAGACTGAATCTCCGTCGTACCGTGGCGACGTTTATTGTATTGCCAAATGTAATATGTACGTGTAGCGGATGATGTGCTGCAGGAAATAGGTAGCTACCCGCCAGGTCGGGTGATCGTGATCTGGGGAGGACGTCTCCTCCACAGTGTGCGCTACCGGTAATCGTATATATACTTAATATCGTGCGAACTTCGATAGCGCGATGTAAAACTTCGATGTGTTTCCTGAATCCGCCACTTAGCGAGCTTCTAATGTGGAGACATAGATGTCGCCACATAACTCCCCTGTTGAGACTGGAGGTCGGAAGTGCGGAGAGCTTGACGTTGAGCAATCTGGCGTTGCGAAGAGAGGCTGTGACCAGTTCTACGGTGAGTCGAGATGTATGGTCACAATGCCGATGCCGCAGTGTCAGCCTGAGGAGAAGGGGGCCCGCCGTTGATGATCCTCAGTGGCTGACAGGACTAGGAAGCACGCGTTGTGCCGACAGTAGTCCGGTGCTGTGAATGCGTTGATGACGTCGATGTTGTTGGAGAGGCTCGCTGCGTTGTTCTTCAGTGGTCACCGTCGGTTGGCGGTGAGATCATGTCGGGGTCACCATTGTAGCGGATGATGTGCTGCAGGAAAAGGGTAGCTACCCGCCAGATCGGGTGATCGTGACCTGGTGAGCACGTCTCCTCCACAGTGTGCGCTATCGGTAATCGTATATCTACTTATAATCGTGCGAACTTCGATAGCGCGACGTAGAACGTCGATGTGTTTCCTAAATCCGCCACTTAGCGAGCTTCTAATGTGGAGACATAGATGTCGCCACATCCGCACTATACAACAAATATATATATATATATATATATATATATATATATATATATATATATATATATATATATATATATATATATATCAGCTCAACAGGTGGTGAGCCCGTAGCCGCCTTTATGTCCAAGCCAACGATGAAATTCGTACATAAGTTTTTGAAAAACTCATTGGTACTGCCACCTGGGGGTCTCTCGACTCGAATTTCCGACCACCCAACAACTCGGCTATCGTGACTTTTTGCAAATTTATAATAATTTTATTTTATCTGAACAAAAAATTCTAATAAATAAATTGTATTTATTTATTACACTCAACGATGCCTTTCATTAGACACGTGACATCATGCACTGAAAAAAATTTCGACACACGAGCAGTAACAGACTGATCAATATCTTGACATACAAGCCCCAATACAAAATAAAATTAGTGAGAAAACCACCGTATTCTTGGAACAAGTTTCATTCTAAAAGGTAACGTCTATCAAGTGCAGGCATGGTTATTAATAGGCGATTGACCATTGCAGCGTGTTTTCAAAGAATAATAACTATTTTCGTCGATCAACGTCAGGATTATGGAACAAAAAGTAAAGTAGCGCGACAGAGCGTACACTGCACCGTCCAACGCGCAATGGGCCGTATGTAATCCGGCCACTGGCAAGCTGTTAGTTTTTACAGTAGCAGTAAAGTAGAGCGAACGGTCGCAGTAAATCGATCGTCCGCCTACGTTCATATTGAAAGATTTGCGGCGAATATATTGCCCACTGGTGCACCGACCCCAACAGTGATCGATCAAACGTCCGCTACGTAGGGTATTTCTAAAATCCGGAGTCTGTGTTTGGTTCGGTGTGGTTGTGACTTCTTCAAGCTGGGATAGTTTAGAACTTCACAATGAATTAGACTTATCCTAAAATAATTAATTTCCTCTTACTGAAGACTAAAATATAGCCCGCGATAACATTAGCTCGCTAAAATAGTCGTAAAATGCAGACAGAGCAGTGTTTGAAATCAAATTTTTATAAAAATATCTTCCCGCCATTCCCAATGCTGGGATAGACGGAGGTCTAGACAATTCTTTTCGATCCACCTTACACCGAAGACAGATGGTCGCCGTCTTTTGTCCAAGCAATGGATTTCATTCGTAATCATTTTTTTTTTAAACGACCCAGATGATACGAGCCTTAGGGATCTCTAGTCTCTTGACTCGGATTCCGATCACCCAACCACTCGACTATCGTGACATATTCGTTATCGCAACTTCCTAATTAATGAAGTTTATTGAATACATTTATTTATTATATTAATATAAAAAGCAAATAATACATGAATTATGACCCCTTCGAACTTATTTAAATTTACAAGATTCTCTCTTAACTTTCTGAATTCCATATCTTTTTCTGGTGATTGCTCAAGAATAATGACGAAGAAAAGAGTTGAACAAATAACGAATCAGTTAGCAAAATATCTCAATTTACTTTATAGATTTGACATCGCGTCGCATATGAAACCATATATACGTTAGGCAATACATTCGCCGTTTGACAATTGATTAATGCAATTTCTCTACGTCCTGACATCGGAATATGGGATTAGCGTGGGTGGTAACGGTGTATATTCGTATGTAGCTGAATTTAATACGAATCTGTCCACGTCACAACCGATAGTGTTTCGTGAGGATTTTAGTAATACAATTTTGCATACCGCATTATATTTCAACACAATAATGCACACAGAACTGTAAAACGTATATATACATATAATTCAAGTCTTTGTTTAATTTACAAACTTTTTTAAGTAAGTAGAATATGACAATTGATACATAAAAATAAATGTATGGGTTCTAGATATAGTTAGAATGTTTTATGTTTCTATTTATTACATTTGTAAGCAAAGGGAGGCTGAGTAGGCCATAAGATTAGACACAAAGTATTACTTACTTACTTATCTTCACGCAGAATCCCTGACGGGGTAGCCAGAGAGAACAGATCGCCAAGTGTCACGATCCCTACATACTTCTTTCGCTTCTTTCAGATTCATCATCTTCTTCATACATGCACGTCTAGGTATCCGAGAACTCTTAACCCTCCCCTCTTCGAGCAATTTGCTCACATGGTCTTCGAAAGTTAGTCTCGGTCTACCTCGACACTTTTTAATATTAACTTTTGCGTTATATATTTTCTTCACCATTCGGTCTTCACTCATTCGCTCAACGTGCCCAAACCATCGAAGCACGCCCTTATCCATTTTTGTGACAAGGTCATCTTTCAAACCTGTTTTTTTTTACATTCTTCCAAAACTCCTACAGCTCAGCTCTGGACGACGAAGCTACCGGCGCATAAACAGCCAAAAGGAATAACTTTAAAGGAATAAGTCCCGAGTTCACAACCTTATATTCAGTCATAACATCGACCAACCGAGACGACAGCAGCACCCCCACTCCCTGGCAGGCGCTCTCGCTCTCCGGGACCATAGAGCTAACGCCCCGCCAGGGAGCTCTTCAGTACCGCTGCCCTTCCGCTTGGTCTCCCACAAACACACGACATCTAATTCTCTTTCTTTCATTATTTCAATCAACTCATTCGTCTTATCTCTCATGCCTCCTCTAACATTCCACGTGCCAACTCTGCACTCCGTCCTCCACCTTCCGCCGTGTCGGGGAGTGCGTGACGGGTGGCGGTCCCCATCGCCGCTTTGCGCGCTGCATTCCACACCAACGGGGACGAACTGGTGTGCGTCGCCTTGGAGGGACGCCCTAACCCTCGTTGGCATGGGTGCGCAGCTGTGTAGAATTGCAGCCCTGAAAAGGGCAGGCAGGGGTCGCGACGAGCACGCTTCTACAATGACCCCACAAAGTATTACATAAAAATTATGTTGTATGTAATTATTTTTGTATACATATTATTCTCCGTGCGCGAATGCGCGCCACTTGCGAGCTGCTCTCGACCCACACGCGAGCTGCTTGCGCTTACTGCAATTGTTTGGTGGTGTATTTAGTGCAACTCATGCAAGGCTCGCATTGTGCGCGTGCGCAGAAGCGCGATAGATATGTATATATTAGTTGTAAACTTTCAAACAATTTTCTTCTTTTACCTCCGTAATAATACGTAGTCAGTCTTCGGTAATAAAAAACAAACTGATCGGATGAGCAGGCGGGAAGTACCCGCAGACCAACAAAAAAGACCAGCATTTGCCGAAGTTCTCAATGGATAAAATATACATTTATAGACGCCATTGCAGAGTCAATATATCAAAGATAATTATTTATTTATCTCTTTACTACATACTTATTTATTTACAACTACTTTTACTACACTCATTTAATTGTTTTTTTTATTGTTTTCTCTTTATAATTCAATTTTCTAAGGTCTCATAAGGTAAGAAGTAAAAAAATAGCAAAAGCTTGATTCCTAATGCACTGAATGCCTTCAGCATGCCAATTTGATGTCCATGCTGCCATTTCATAAAATGTGGCCGTGCGCACAGTTTCTTCTATAGACCAGGCAATTCGAAGGCATACCTATCAAGGGCATGAATATATAATCATATTGAGCGATTTGAAAATTAGTTTTCGTGTTAAGAAAATGTTCAGGGTTATTGTTATTTATATTTCATATGTTACTGCATTGTACTGAATTGCACTGAAATCTACGTACTCCTATAATGTGTTATATTTTATGCTTGACGCTAACGATATAATTCGTACATAAGTCTTTGAAAAACCCATTGGTACGAACCTGCTACCTGAGGATCGAACACGGGAGAAACCCGAGATTTGAAATTCCGACCGCCCAACCACTCGGCTATAGTGACTTAAAGCAACCGGTTTATATTTTTAAAACTTCTGCATTCAGTTATTATGATATTACAAAAGACTCATTTTCAATTCCACGGCTAAAAATGGGCTACCACCATAGTTTGCCACAAAAAACGGTCAGTACGGTAACAGTACAGTGCGTTTTCATACACGAAATTGCCGTCGAGAACCTTTTTTCCGCAGCGGTTATCATTTCTTCCAGGTATGTGGCTGACTCATTGCCACTTAAATGCGCTGATCTCTACAGGAAGAGAGCGATCGGCATTCGAATCTGTTACTTAATCCGATCCCCGAGGTAAGGAGTTTTCTGTAGTTATCTTGGTGACTAAGACATATCACGAAAAATGGGTGTTCATATTAAGGAATGCCAATAGACCACCAATCACATTAACTTTATATATCTATACATTATAGAAGAAAACATTAAATATGTTGAATTTTTGTATCAATTTTGCATTATGCAAATCATGATAGCCGAGAGGTTGGGTGATCTGAATTCGAGTCTATAGATCCGAATTCGATTCCCAGGTTGCAGGCTCATACTAAAGGGTTTTTTCAAAAACTTACGTAAGATTTAGATCGTTGGCTTGACGTAAAGACGACGACGGGCTCACCACCTGTCACGTTGTCCCATAACATGTCTTCGGTGGACGGTGGGTCGAAGGGACTTAAATGTCTCTCCTACCCCAGTATTAGAAAGGGCGTGAAGATATTTATTTATTTTTATTTAAGTTTCCATTATGTACATGTATTGTGTCTACATATTTAATACGACTGAAACACGACAGAGTAAAAGTCAAATGAGTATTACGCACTTCACTAAGATGTACGACATCCTAAATTTACAGTAAGTTTATAGTCTATACGCAAAGGCATTTTTGTAGGAAACATAAGGCAGGCTACGTTGGCATAGACGCCCGTCTTAAGGTCGAATTCGGTACCGTAATAAACTTTGAAAGGGCTGTAAAAGAGCAATAACTGTAACTCGGGAAGAGTCCTGATTTTAGTAGCAGGACGGAGGGTCCACACCTTACGTTACCTATTAATTGATCTATAATACTTTGGGCTATAACTTTCCGTTCGCATAATGCTTTTATAAGCATGATATTATATTTCCGTATTTTCCACGTAAAATACACGCCTAGTATACACACCTAAAAAACACACATGGAGTGGAGGAAGCCAATCCGTCTAACCTAAAATATATCCACGTAATTTGTATTCTGGATGTGATAAAAATCATTCAAGAACATAACGACAATAAGGCATAGTCATTTAGCAATCGTGTTTTAGTTATTCAATTAATGATAAATTGGGAGTCATTGTAGAAGCGTGATCGTCGCGACCGTTGCCAAGCTTTTTCAGGGCTGCAATTCTACTTTGCTGCGCACCCATGCCATCGAGGGTTAGGGCGTCCTCTCAAGGCGATGCACACCAGTTCGTCCCCGTTGGTGTAGAATGCAGCGCGCAAAGCGGCGATGGGGACCGCCACCCGTCACGCACAGCCCGACTCCAACATGGCGGAAAGTGGGGAACGGAGTGCACAGTTGGCACGTGGAATGTTAGAGGAGATATGAGAGATAAGACGAATGACTTCATCGAAATAATGAAGGAAAGATCAAATGTCGTGTGTTTGTCGGAGAACAAACGGAAGGGCAGGGGTATTGAAACCGAAGTACGGCGTTAGCTCTATATCTAGACCGGAGTCCCGGAGAGCAAGGGCGCCGGCCAGGGAGTGGGGGTACTGCTGTCGTCTCGGTTGGTCGATGTTATGGCTGAATATAATGTTGTGAACTCAAGACTTCTCTGGGTTCGCTTTAAATTGGGACTGACGAAGTTATTTCTTTTGCCTGTTTATGCGTCAGTAGCTTCGTCGTCTAAGACTCAGCTGGAGAAGTTTTGGAAGAATTGTTGTATGTGGTGATTTTAATGGATGGGTTGGTACTGTTTGACCGGGGTACGAGTCGGTGCTTGGAATGTTTGGTGATAAAAGGGTTAACGATGCAGACAAGATTATACTGACTGTATGCAAGGAAAAAGGTCTTCTTGCGACAAACACTGTGATTAATTACAAAAAAATCTATACTAGAGAAAAAAAGAATGAGAGAAGTATAATCGATTTATTCCTGGTAGTTCCTGACCGACTTCGAAAACATGTGATGAATACGCGTGTGCTCAGGGGTGCTGACCTGGGAACGGATAACTATATAGTGATTACAAGATTTAGGGGACTGTTCGCGGGTTGGCACTACCGAACGGCGATACCAGAACCACAATCAGTCGGTAGCATCCAAAGCTGGAAGCTTCAGGTAGCGTACACTAGGGATTATGAAGCAAGGGTAGCCGAAACGCTTGACATCATGAATGTCAGGAAAGAATGTGTGGAAGAAATATCGCAGAGCCTTGGGTATGGAATGGTTAGTGCAGCGGAAGAAGTGTGTGGAACTGTGAAAAGAGGTAGTAATAAAAAGTGTGATGTATGGTGGAATGACGAAGTAAAAGAAGCAGTAAATAAGAAGAAGAATACATGGTTAGACCACTGTGCCTATACTAATGATAGGGATATAAGAGAGAAAATGAAAGAAAGATATAAGCTGCAGAAGATTCACACAAAAGTAGATTGAGGAAATGCGTGAAAGGTTGACAAGGAGAACTCCAAGCTCTTCTGGAAAGAGGTTGGAGGGGCCCGAAGAGGTGCGATAGTCTTAAGAATGAACAAAGTGCTTTCGGGAACCAATGAAGTCCTTTCGAAAAAATCGGATATCATGAAGCGATGGAGCGAGTTTTATAGAGAAATGTATACGTGCGATAATCTTAGTGAAGTATTCGGTAATCCGGACTTAGATGACGCTGAGGTTATCAATATAAAAGAGATTAAACGTGCGATTCGAAGTTTGAAATGTGGTAAGGGTGCGGGACTAGATAGAGATAGTACTGAAATGATTCAGCATGGTGGGCCTGGCGTCTGGGACAGATTTCATCTGCTATGCAATTTATGCTGACGGATGGGGGATGTCCCGGAAGACTGGCGATCCGCAGTCATTGTCCTTTTATATAAAGGTAAAGGTTCACATTTTGACTACGGGTGTTATCGGACGATCAGCTTGACCAGTTTAGCAAGTAAAGTTTACACGAAGATTTTGACGCTATATGCCGATGACACCGTGCGTATTGTACGATGAGAGGCAAAACTGCAGGCATTTGTCACGTTTATGAAAGAGGAATGAGAAAAGAAAGGTCTCCGTATGAATTCTAATAAAAACTAAGGTTCTAGTATTTGAAAGGGGCGAAGTTAAAGCGAAGTGTGAAATATGGGTAAATCAGAAATGTCTAGAACAGGTGAATGAGATTGTATACTTGGGGAGGACATTTACCCGGGATGGAAGACGTGATATGGATATGGACAGGCATGTCGCTGCCGGAAGCAAGGTCAACGAGCCTTGACTGCGTTAGTCTAGACGTAGTGAAAAATGCCCACCTTGCGATACACAACGCAGTTCTGATACCGACTTTATTATATGGTAGCGAAACCTGGGTATGCCAGAAGAAGCATGAAAGCAAGTTGAATACAGTAGAGATGCGATCTCTTCTTAAAATATGCTGCGTTACCCAGCGAAAGTTCAGGCGAAAGCGAAACGAAGAGATTCGCAATATGGTAGGTATGAAAGTCGACTTTATCACTAAAATTTATAAGGGCGTGCTACGATGGTTAAGGCACGTTAAGTGAATGGGCGAAGACAAAATGGTGAAGAAAATATATAGCGCGAAAGTTAATTAAGAAATACTAAAAGGGGTCGAGGCAGGCAGAGACTAACTTTCGAATTTGTGAGCAAATTGCTGGAAGAGGGGAGGGTCAAGAGTACCCGGATACCTAGAAGTGCATGTATGAAGAAAATGATGAATCTAAAAAAGCTAAAGTAAGGATAATGACATTTGGCGATCTGTTTTCTCTAGCTACCCCGTCAGGGACTGTGCGTAAAAATAAATAAATAAAAATATCATCTAATATGAGCGGGACTAAAGCCCGTGGCCACAGCCGTACCTTGACAACTCTTGTGGCAACACGGTACGGCTATTCTAAATTTCTCATTAATTTAATAACAAAAAGTCCAGCACGCCATCTGCTTAAAAATCAATGAAATTAAATCGAACTTTATTTATGCAAAGCAGTCTTTATACGTACATACATAACAGCCTGTACATAAAACGACATAGCTCTCTCCTTCAAAATGAACGTACTATCGCAATTGCTACGCTTCACTTGAGAATTGCCGATCGCAGTACCAGACGCCCTACACCATCTACCTGTGGCCATTACGGTAGCCAGAAGCGATTTCCCTTGTCGCCTTACGCAATACGCGAGTTGAAAAGGGATTACCTATTCTTACGCCATTACCGCACACAACAAGAACAATGCTCATTAGAAGATTCCAAATATCTGCTACCACACCAATGAAAGTGAAAAAATAAATATTTACCAGCAAAGCATTACCTAAGAACACATAGTATTTTTTTTAAAGAAAAGGATTTTAAAAAAGATATACAATGAAACAAAGTGAAATATAGAACCAGATAATAAATTATAAACGTGTAATAAATAAACGAATACGGTACGGTCGCAAGGCTTTAAATTTAAAAAGTCCAAAGTTTGTACATATAAACATATTTCAAAGCAAATGCTCTGAACATTATCGAAGAAAAAATCATGAACTGATGTAAACGAAAAATTTTATTTTTGTTTACATATCACGTGAAAGGTTTACCATAGATGCCATGCATAGCGAAAAGTTTGACAAACATATTTACTGTATAGATTGAACAATGAGACAGCGATAGGCTTTTCCATCTGTCACATCACATTGTCCCAAACTTTAAATAGGAGTTTACCTTTAATTGTAAAAAAGCTGAATTCACACTACTTCGGTCGTGAAGGCAAACAGTAAAAGGAAACCTGCTTACTCTATAATTTTCTATGTATTATTTTTATTAATGAGGATTTTATATTCGTTGCATACACATGGATAAATTCTACAAGAACATGGAGGATAATGCCCAAAAATAAAATAAACTGTAAATGTAAACATTTGAGTTGTTAGGAATGCCATCATGTGAAATATTACAGAAACTGTAATCTGTAATGCGTAGAAAACATCAGAATTATTAAGACAACTTACGTACTGACCAATAGATGGCAGTATTTTAAAAGATAGAAAGGTATTCGTATACATTTAAAAATGATAAACTGCATTCAAAAGGAATAAAAAAGGAAATATTCTTAGCTAAGATGCACTACTTACTGAAGTGCTTGTAGTCGGTAAAGTATTGGTATATTATTCGTCTAGTAAGAAAACTTGACGTCTTTCAAAATCCCGATCAAGCCGTTTAACGAAAACGCTGGCATATGAAGACTTTATGAAAGCCTTCGATTCAGTTGTAATTTGGGCGGTCCTACAGTCTCTTCTACGATGAGATGAGAGAGATTCCAGATATATACTTAGTATATCGAGGTGTAGATACGCTTTTATGATGAGGCTACAAGTTGTATCCGAGTACAGAACCAGAGCACGAAATCAATGCAATTGCAGAAAAGTGTAAGACAAACTGATGTTATATCCCAGAAAGTCATCAATGGCGAATATATCAATCTCTTACGGTTTGCCGACGACATAATCCTGACGGCAGAATCTCTGGAGGCGCTTAGCACAATGCTCAATAGTGATTCTCATCAGGTTTGTCTCAATATGAACATGGACAAAACTAAGATCATATCTAGTATCCATGTCAGACCATTACTGGTAAATGTTTGGAACACTACGCTCGAAGTTGTTGACGTATGTATAACGGAACCTCAGAATCCAAAGTATAGAACTTGTGCGATTTGCCAGTGATGACCTATGGTACTGAGACGTGATCTTTCACTGATGCCGTAGTTACTCAGAGGGCTATAGAAAGGACTATGCTCGGGATTTCTCAACGTGATATAATTCACAATGAAGACATCCGTAGCAGAACTAAAGCCACCGAGATATTCGTTCGATAATTTTAAGATCCGAGCGCTGTGAGTTTGAACAAAAATGGACCGGCCGACCACAATCCTCAACTCAACGGTCTGATAACAAACAACCGAATTACAAAAAAAAACTCAACTCAAAACGAGTACAATATTTAGAGATTTTCCTTAATTTCTTTGGTCCACCATCAGGCCCTGACTTGATGATAATGGAATCATCCCTTTTTTCGGGTACCAGTTTTTCGGGGACTCTGACTGCAAGTAATAATTTGGAGCTGCACTTCTGACTGCAAGGTTTTTGCAGGGCGTTGCCAATTAAATGTGTTATCTAATGTGTTTAAAGTTTTTTTGTAATCATAATGATGTCACAGATACGAAAGAAATGCGATTATTGGGTTCTTGAAAAATTTTACTGAAATTTTGACAGAATTCTATTAAAAAAAAAGTGTATTAAACCAACCAGGCAAATACCGTAATAAAATATATCGGTACGTCGAACATTTCTAGAGTGACAACTGTCACATCCGCTCTGACGCAACACCAGGTTCTGGAGCGATAAGAGGGTGGACAGCGAACATTGCAAGGATTGCACGACAAACCGTCTCGCTGCTCGGACGTGGCGCACGTGTTCGGTGGAGTGTCTTAGTTTTATTTGTGTAATTAAGTGTTCTAAATCCGATAGCGATTATATCTCAGTAATTTTTTACCTTATAGTCAAGTGAAACAAAAGTGATTTCATTCTCCTCGCCCGATTACTCACGCTACTTAGTCCCTATCTGGCGTTTGGGACCACAAAACTTACTAACGACAACGCTCAAGAGCCTTCAAATACAATTTTATTGTTATTATCAACATGTTTACAAAACTTACTTATTTACGCAGTAGTTAACGAGATAATAATATTTTATTTTAAAAAGCTCATATTGCAATCATTTCATATCGACGATGACGACGGGTGGCAAGTTCAAGATGTTGGTTACTGGTGTCAAGGTGTCGCCATCTTTTAGGTCCCGGGTTCGATTCCCGGACGTGTCAATGTGGAAAAACCACTTATTCTGCATTTTCTCGGGTCTGGTTGTCTGTGGTGCCTTCGTTGTTTCCGATTCAATAGCAAAAGGACTTTAGGTGCTTATTTTGGGGTCGGAGCAATGTATATGTCGTCCCTATCTAGCTTCTAAATTCAAATTCATAATCTTTATTTGCCGTAAGTAGGGTACAATGTATGAAGATGCTACAATGGTATAATTATGTCTCATTCTAGTCTAGGTTCAATTTTATGGCCTCCTCGGTCTCCGGACCTAAATCCTTCTTTTACTGGGGTAAACCAAAAATACCAAAAGTTTGCGACAAACCGATGAACGGTATAGCGAATCTTACATGACGTATTTACTGAGTGGAACAAGAAAACAAGAAGACATAACTAAAAGTGCACTGTGACATGTTCTTCATTCAAACATTTTTGAAGAGCTTGTCTTCAAGTAAATGGCGGGCAATTCGTTTTAAAGTAAAAGATTCAGTTTTAATGTCTTCTTTTTTTGTTATAGAAAAGGGAGGGAAACGAGCATGTGGCTCACATGACGGTAAGCGATTACCGCCGCCCATGAACATCCGCAATAACAGATACCAGATGCATCGCCGGCTTTTGAGAAAGGTATAGGCTCTTTTCTTGAAGATCCCTAAGTCGTATCGGTCCGGAAAAACCGCTGACGGCAGCTCTTCAAAATATATATATATATATATATATATATATATATATATATATACATATATATATATATATATATATATATATATATATATATATACATACATATTCGTATAAAATGAAACCCGTTTTTCATTGGCACGGCATAACATGAAAACGGCTTGACCGATTTGACTGGGTTTTTTTTGTAATTTTCTAATACGCTGTACATGGTTCTTACGGGAAAAAATATTAAGAAAATCTCTCGGAAAAATTGAAAAATATACATTTTAATTTTGCATATTTAAGAAAACGCGCGTAAAACGATTGTCATTTAATTTAAAACAAAAAATCTATGGTAATCTGTGACACCACATCCATAACCGCGCTAACAAATGTCAACGTCATTCAATTTAAAAAACAAAAAAAACTGTGGTAATCTGCCGCGCTAACGATAATTTCAGTTTTTGATATTAGTTCGTTTAATTTTAAAGACTAAGAAGTTTTTTGTTTGTTTTTTGTGTTTGCTAAATGCTAAAAGTGTTTGTTAATCACGGTAAGTTCACATCACTTCATATTTTTGATAACTTTTGTCACCAAAAGTTCACTCAATATTACAATTTGGTATACATGGTTATATAGAAAATATATGAGATCTTTTAATTTTCAGTTGGATTTTCGTTTTTAGCAATGCCACCAACCAGACGTACAAACTTAGGCCGCAGAACTCGAAATACGGCAAGTCAAAGAAATCTACGAGCAAATCAAACTAATGAGCAACGCGAAGCGCGAAATGAACTTCAACGGATTCGAAATCAACATATAAATGTTGTGTTTAATCCCCACAGAGCTGCATTCAGTTATAATGTGGCAATTGATTACAGTTCAGAGCAAATTGTTGGTATTGGACTAATGAATATTGTGTGTCCACATTGCAATGCATTGAAATTCAAAAATGAAGCCCCTGGATTGTGTTGCGCCAGCGGCCATTACATTCATTGGTTTCCGGAAATGGGCCAGATTCTAATCATTTTTAACTCATATTCAGCAATACAATAATTGCGTTCAAATGACATCATTTGGCGCAACAAAAGTTATTCGAGACAATTTTATGCCTACTGTCAAGGTAAGTAAGTATAATGGCAAATAATTATATTTAGTTTTACAACCATGTAGCTGGTGCAAAATATGATAAGCCAGTGTTGTGTAGATAGATGTGTTTATTTTGTAAACAATAAGTCAAATAAGTACATAATAATAGTCTATAACCCAATGACTTAATCAGCATCATTTTTTAACATGTTATATTTTATAATGGCATGAGCAAGGTGTTCCATTACTTGGTAAAGCTGCCATGGAAGGCTGCTGTTCAATGTTGAGGTTTAAAGTAGTTTTAATTTGAAATAATGCAAAGTATTGTGGCAGTATTTTGCGAGCCACATGGTGGTACAAACAATTTGCTATACAATTACCTAAATACATATTTTAATTAATTACTAAATACATTCTTGCAGATTCAGGGTCAAATATACCATCGAACAGGTTCCTTATTGCCAATGCCTGATGAAGACAATAAATTTTTGCAAATATATTTTATGGGCAATTCAGCAAGAGAAATCGATCAGCGTTGCGCAACAACTCAGTGAAAAGATCAGTTGTGGAATAACTTCAAGCATTTTTTTATCAACACAGTGAATTAGTTGCATTATTCACAACTGCATTAGACTGCATGCCATCAGATAATCAATAAAATTGTCATCAGCTATGATGATATGCTGTGGATATGTATATGAAAGTTGAAACTGAACGATTGAAAGTCCACCATCGACTACATTAACCAGCTTCTTTGAAATGTGCCAGAATAATGATTTTGTCAGAACGCTACTTTACTCCGAAATGCCAAGATATTATACCTAGAATCAATCATTAAAAAAATTTCAACGACGTAAACGAGGACAGCCAGTTTCAGGTTACCCACGAGTATTTTCCACTGATGCACTAGGCCGTCTTTATGCAGTCCATCCCAATCAAGACGAGTGTTTTATTTGCGTTTACTGTTAGTCAATGTTCGTGGTCCAACATCATTCCAACATCTGCGAACTGTTAATGGTGTATTGTATGGCACATACAGAGAAGCCTGTCAACATTTGGGATTGTTAGAGAATGACACTCATTGGGACCACACTCTCGAAGATGCTGTGATTTCGTCAAATGCGAAACAAATACGAACATTATTTTCTATAATTTTGTCTACATGCTTCCCATCAAAACCAACTGACTTATGGCATAAATACATAGATCATATGGCGGAAGATATATTGCATCAGATGCGTCTTAGAACATCGAATGCAAATTTGCAAATGAACGAAGAAATTCATAATGAAGCATTAATTTTAATTGAGGACATGTGCTTGATGCTTACCAACAAAGTATTAACACAAATAGGAATGATAGCACCCAATCGCCCAATGCACGACTCATTTGATCAAGAATTGAGACGCGAAGCCCAATAAGATTGCGAAACATTACGAGAAATGGTTGATAGAACAGTTCCGCTTTTAAATCAACAACAAAAATATGCCTACGATACGCTCGTGAAAGTAGTGAATGATGGAACTGGCGGATTTTATTTTTAAATGCTCCCGGTGGAACTGGGAAAACTTTTTTGTTATCATTTGGAATGAATGTACGATGGCACCCAAAAAATCTTTGGAGGCATTAGATCGCTCGATGCAAGATTTACGAAATAACAAAAACCGGTTTGGTGGTGCAATGATACTATTGGCAGGTGATTTTCGACAAATATTGCCCGTTGTTCCATGCTCAACGCCAGCTGATGAACTGAATGCATGTTTGAAGTCGTCCATTTTATGGAAATACATTAAAACACTTAAATTTAGTATAAACATGAGAGTCGAATTGCAGGAAGACCAGTCTGGAGAAGTGTTTTCCGAACAACTGCTCGATATTGGTAATGGTATTATTGCTGTTGATACATCATCTGGATACATTACATTCCCTGCCAAATTTTGTAACTTTTGTGAATCAAAGACCGAACTCATGGAGATGGTATTCCCAGACATTGCTGAAAATTACGTAAATCACGTTTGGTTAAGCGAACGTGTTATATTGGCCGCAAAAATGTTGATGTGAATGAAATGAATTTTCAGATTCAAGAGAACATAGGTGGCGAATTGAAGAATTACAAATCAGTTGATTCCATTACTAATGAAGATGAAGTTGTCAATTATCCAACAGAATTTTTAAATTCGCTGGAATTGCCCGGCTTACCACCTCATAATCTGCAATTAAAAATCGGATCTGTAATTATTATGTTACGGAACATAAACCAGCCACGTCAGTGTAATGGCACCCGGCTTGCGGTGAAGAAATTATTGAACAACGTTATCGAAGCAACAATTTTGAAAGGGAAGAACAAAGGCGAAGATGTTTTAATCCCACGCATCCCTACGATGCCGAACGATATGCCATTCAGCTTTAAACGTTTACAGTTTCCAGTGCGGCTTGCATTTGCAATGTCAATAAATAAATCGCAAGGGCAGTCGCTAAGTATATGTGGCATCAACCTAGAAAATCCATGTTTTTCACATGGCCAATTATATGTCGCCTGTTCTCGTGTCGGAAAACCATCAACATTATTTATTTACGCGCCAGAACGTAAAACTAAAAATATAGTTTATCAAAAAGCATTAGAATAGAGAGAAGCAGTGAAGAAGGGTATAGAGGCTATTAGTTGCTTTCTAGAGCGCGCGTGGTGTTGAGCTCAGTGTTTACTTCAAAATGACAAGTTGTTCAATAGCGATTTGTAAAAATATAAGTGAAATTATTGAACCTTATAGTATAAACGCTATCATGAAAATATATATTTTGTTTTTATGTAATAAAATTAGTAAAGTCCTTCTCAGGTAAGGCGAGACCAGGGAAATGGGAACTCATTTTTATATGGAGGATATTACAGATTCCAGTTCAAATTGCGTAGGTACTCATACATAAGATAGGTCAGCTATACAAAATAAAGAGTGCATCAAAGCTACGATAAGGCGGTACGAAGTTCGCGAGGTCAGCTAGTTATTTATAAAGTGCAAGTGCATGGCAGAGAAATCTTCATCCACTCCAGAAAAAAATCAGCATTATTTTGCAAAATTGTAATGGCTACATTATTCGTTCGTTCATTTGTTTGTATCAGTTATATTAGCATTATTCAATTAAATAAATAAAATGAACCTGTACTCTCTAATTTAAGCTGCTGTTTAGCGCATCCATTATACATAAACATCAAATTTAATATTTATCGTTCTTGTTACCCTGCCACGAGAAGTAAGTAGAAGGGCTGTAGGATTATTGTAGATTTTAGGTAATAAGTTTTGTAAATACAAACATAACTTCGATTCTGTAATAATTATTAATCGTACGGCTTTTAACCAATCGTCTAAATCATAACATAACATTAAGTTCCTTTATCGATTAGATGGTGTCATTTTCAAGAGTGAACAAGTCCGCCATTTACCATCATATGCATCATATGTAGCCGTAGACGTATGAGTTTAAGTGGCACCAATCTTGACGAGGTAATGGGAATTCACGAGGTTTTTTGCGGGGTATATGGCGATTACCTTGCTCATGAGCGGGTTGCTAACCCATTCCTGAGACTATCAACTGCATTCAAAATGAAGCTTAACAAATCCAGGACCGTCCTTTAATGTGGATGACGTGATTATAGACGCTGTTTTGGAGGGTCCGTAAATTCTTTGGATGCAGGAAAGACAGGGTTGGCTGAAATTTCCTTGGCTTGACCAATGAGGGAAGTGCTTGCTGCGTTCTTAGGTGTGGCGGTTCTACATGACTAAGCACAGGTAGCCACTGTATAGGGGTGTTTTAGAGTTCCCTTTCATAGCTTGTCTCAGCTGTACGTCCTCTCACTGGACGCTATTAAGTCAGAACTGGCGCAATACTCCGCTGAA
Organism: Sericinus montela; assembly: GCA_029286605.1. NCBI lineage: Eukaryota > Metazoa > Arthropoda > Insecta > Lepidoptera > Papilionidae > Sericinus > Sericinus montela. Next base: position 2,110,491 of record JAGSMR010000049.1, read on the forward strand.
GAGTATGCCAAACTGAGGCAAGACGATGGGAGCACATTGGCCTTCGCTCTCCAGGTAGTAACTGACTGTTAATCCAAGATGCCATTTCGGGTTTGAAGCTTTTCCCAGTTTGTCTGAATGAGAAAAGACTAACGGCTAGACATCTCTAGGGCCAGGACCGACCGACAGTCGACAGGAAGTCCGTCATTGAACGTTCGTACACGACTGGTTTTCTCCGAGATAGACTATTAATTTACGATTACTTACGAAGTCATTTCTAAGCATTTATTGAACTTTTTTACTAATTCATATAATAAACTGATTTGAATAACCCCAGGAACGATTGAAGTTCATTACTGTTTTTAAGTACTGGTGCTTCATCGATGGCCTCAAGTTATTCCGGCGATATATTTAATCCATCTATCTAGATAATGAACTGTTTTTAAAAAACGTCAGTGTCTCTTGAAAAAAAAAAGAGGGAAGTAATCAGTCACTAAATCGACCAAGCTAACGATGTCTGTATTAACTTTATGACGCAATGCATAGGCTGAATAGCTTAGAATAGCTTTACCGAAAACCGATTGAGCACCGTTACGTATATTACTCTTGCAGTCTCTTAACTTATAACTCAGAATCTGCGCAATAATGCCCCGATACTAAATGTTACTATTGTAATGTAAACGTTGATATGAAATCCCAACTAGTAACCTCCATGCGGTGGCCCTCCGTCGCGAGCCGGAGCCGGTTACAAGTTGACTTGATAAAGGTTCATTTTAATAAATATTTTTTATGGATCTCTTCTAAAACTAAAATATCCGTTAACCTACCACTATCTATTTCAAAGTGGAATTACTTATTTTTATGAAAACTGTTCCTACACATAAGTAGTCCTCTAGATGAACGGATATAATAAAAATTACCGTCATCATCAGCGTCATCCTCACCTGTCACCGTACCATACACAAACACACACCTCTACGTAATTGACTTTACAACACATTTTACAGGCTTAATTTACATATCTACTTTGCGAAATTTTGTGATTCGTAAGTCCACAAACACTTTCAGTACAGGTCATTATCTCTAAACATCCACTTTTGGTATTTTGGGATTTTGAAAAACTGTCCATGTGAAATCGTCGCCTGGTCATCTCGCGAAGCGGCGGCAGAGGCGCGCGCGACTTATACTTTCTGCCACCTCCATAAGTTAACGTCAGCCGAGTTCTTCGTATACAGCTCATCTTCCTCACATCCCGCCTGCATTCCCATTGATATACTTATCATGTAACTCCTTTTCAATATTCAGAAACTCACACAGTCCAGTGAATGCTTCCAGTCTTCCTACCCATTGTGAAAACTTTTTCACCAACTTGCTGAAGAAACGACTTAAAGTTGTGACGATCTCGGAACCTGGCGCTCTTCGATGTGAAACGAGCATCCATTTGGCAATGCCAAGTCCGTCGCTAAGTGAAATGTTGCCTCTGTGAGTGCGCTGTCTGAGCAGAATCATCTACCTCGTCTTGCCTGCGGGATCTGTCCGTTCGTTGATATCGTTTGCAATAAATTACGACCTTTGTACGTTGTCCACGTCTGCACATTGTTATCAAAACTTTTTATAACTCCAAATTGAACACTTTGCCGAGAGAGACATCATTGAAGTAGTTTTTTTTTTTATATTTTTATACACGGGTAAATCGTTGCCACTGTTCAAATCAAATCATTTATTTATCGATATAAATAACATATATTCAATCCATCGATAGTCAGTTTTGAAACTACCACCGTTTCGTATAGAGGTTCCTCTGACGGAGAAGAAACTCCGTAGGCATCCTCTTTTTTAGCTTTTTTTTATAAAAGAAATACAAAATAATTTAATTACAAAACAGTTAACAATAATTTAATAAGAAATAGCATAGGAGCAATTAACTCATTCCCAGGGATTACTGTCATTAATATATTCATTTATATTGTGATAATCCTTTTTGTACAGTTTCTCATTGATAAATGCTTTAAAACTGTTTATAGCCAAACTTTGTACTTTTGCCGAGATTTTGTTGTAGAAGCGTACACACCACCCCATGATTGAGTTACTCTAGTAACTGAAGTTGTAAGCTTGTGTTTGTTCCTTATATTAAAGTTATTAAAATTTTTAAGTACGTACAATACATTTTAATTAAATGCTTTAAAACTGTTTATAGCCAAACTTTGTACTTTTGCCGAGATTTTGTTGTAGAAGCGTACACACCACCCCATGAATGAGTTACTCTAGTAACTGAAGTTGTAAGCTTGTGTTTGTTCCTTATATTAAAGTTATTAAAATTTTTAAGTACGTACAATACATTTTCATATATATATATATATATATATATATATATATATATATATATATATATATATATATATATATATATATATATATATATATATATATATATATATATATATATATATATATATATATATATATATATATATATATATATATATATATATATATATATATATATATATATATATATATATATATATACATATATATATATATATATATATTGAGAGGCCAATGTTAAAATATTTATTTCTTTAAATTTTTCTCTAAGAGAGGTTTTGGAATTTAAATTGTAAATATATCTTATGGCCCTCTTTTGCAAAATAAATATCGCCTCCACATCAGCTGCATGTCCCCACAGCAAAATACCATATGACATTATGCGATGGAAATAACTAAAATAAACAATTCTAGCTGTGTTTACATAAGTAAGAATAATAAATAAATAAATATCTTCACGCAATTCCCAATACAGGGGTAGACAGAGGTCTAGTCTAGACAATTAAGTCCCTTCGACCCACCTTCCACCGAAGATATTTTCGGGACAACGTGACAGGTGGTGAGCCCGTCGTCGCCTTTATGTCCAAGCCAACGATGTAATTCGTACATAAGTTTTTGAAAAACCCATTGGTACGAGCCTGCCACCTGGGGATCGAACTCGGGTCTCTCGATTCGAAATTCCGACCACCCAACCACTCGGCTATCGTGACTTACATCAGTAAGGCATCTTATTTTCCTTACTGCAAATGCTGCAGAGCTAAGTCTGTTCGGATATATGGGTTTAGATGTATGGGGCCCCATTGAAGCTTCGCATCAAGAGTCATTCCAAGAAAAACAGTCTTAGATAGATAGGCTAGCATAACAGTGTTTATTGTTTACACAATAATAAGCGGTGGGCGATGCTACGCACACATATACAACATAAAGTAGTACATATGTAAGTTACGATACCTCATTCACAAATTAAAAACGCTATTTGCAGTAGTCAACGCGAGCAAAGCTTACCTCCATTAGGGAGGCAAGCTATTATAGCAAAATATGCAGATTGCAGCGCAACAAAAATTACAATGTATTAGTTAATTAGCTGTAGACGTGTGTGGCAATACTTACAAAGACGAGCATTATGAAGAACGCCGCGATGTAAGAACTGCGCGCCGTTAACATGGAGACAAAGCGGTAATGTTCCCCCGTGATGACGTTCCTGCAATCATAAACATATGTATAGAAATTATTCTCAGAATTTTTATGTTTAGATACAACTTAAAACACCGGGACGCAATTTTCTTATACCAATAACTATACTGGGTTAATATATGATTAAAAAAACTGATGTAAAAATGTTTGTACGACCCATCGCAAAGAGGACACCTACCAAGGTAAACATATTTGACGACCTCCGTGGACGAGTGCTGCCAGCTCTGAAGTTCCGGGTTCGATTCCCTATCGGGTATTATAGAAAACACTTTTTGTTTATTTTCTCGGGTATGGGTGTTTGTAGTAGCCTCGTTGTTTATGATTCCGTAATACAAGTGATTAAGCTGCTTACTTTGGGATCAAAGCAACGTACGAGTATGTGACGTTTTCCCTATGTATGTATGTATATTACTAAATAAACGTGATGTCAATACGTTTGTTTGACCAACCACTAAGGATACCTATCAAGCTTATTACGATTGTTTCTTTTACATCAAGTGGTAAATTCAGAAATGAAAAGAAGATATGAAAACACTTGAAAAATTATTCTGGCAATAATGTAATATTGTGAAAAACCGAAAAAGCAACGGTGGAGTCGACTGTAGATGTTAGACGAGCTGTCCTAAAGATTCATAAGCGGCAAAAGTATAACGATGTAGGGTGCAGACTGTGAAACGTAACGTCGCAGGTTCGACTGTCATAAACCAACTTCAGACAGGTGCACTTCAGCTTAACTGGAGAGGTTGACAGGAATATTAGTAACGTTATTATTTTAATTTATACTGTTAACCGGTAATGTGTATCAAGTGGCGATTGACCGCTGATCGGCGAAGAACCAACTCAGGCGAACGACCCTACTGTACAAAGAATTATTCGAATATGTAGTATCTAATATTCTATTTTTCATCCCCTAAATGTTAAGGGTAGTCCGCCCCTAATTTTTTTAAATTATTTGTAGATAAATGCTATTCTTACGTTATATCGAACATTGAATAGATCCAAGTCCCTCTATACGTAATTTCAATCTTGCAATATTTGTTCTTTTAACAGAGTTTTTTTTTCCTTTTGTACAATAGTCATGTCGCACAAAGACACTATTTTGTGGGATTTATGTCATCAGGAACCAGGTGCATTTTAAATCATACCGTAAAAAACACACTACGTATATAAAATCAATACTAATTAATATGTTTGTGGGATTACTTAGTAGTATTTGAATATGATTTAAGTAAATTAGTACAAATGAATGTGTGTGGCTTCTAATCTACTCACCTCAAGTAACCTTTATTATCTTCTTGCTCAGCCAAGGTCTTTATAGATGCCATAAGAAGGTCGTCATAGCCGAGAAATTCGTCTAGGACAAAGCGAGAGAAAGCGTCCCCAAAACACTCGTCCCTCTGGGGATCCAATGTTACAATTTTCACAGGTATCTTAAGTCGCAGGCGTGCACTTGGTGAAAGCCGCAGGAAGCCGTATTCAAGTGAATATTCAAGAATGTAGTCTTCATCTGAAATCGGAAAATAAAACTATAGCACATATGGTATTTTGTAATATATTATTGAAATTTTATAAAACTTGGAAAAGCAAAGAGCACTCACCATTTTATTAAAATATTTTAAATAAAATACATGTGTTATTGTAAAAATAATAAAATTAATATTTACTATTATACATTTTTTATTAAACAACTAGGCTAATGATATGAAATAAGTGAAGTGATAAATACATGTATAGATAGGGACAACATCACATACATTGCTCCGACCCCAATGTAAGATGCTAAAGGCACTTGTGGAAAGGAAACAACGAAGGCAACACAAACTGAGAAAATGTAGAAAAAGTGGTTTTTCTACATTGACCCGATCAGTAATCGAACCCGGGACCTCAAGATGACGACACCTTGATAACCGGTGTTTACGCCATTCGACCACGGAGGTAGTCAATTTGGTGAGTTGAGGTTGATGTTACGCTGAAAATAATAAACTAAACCGGTCTCGATAAGTTCATATTTATGTGCGTTATCGTAACCATTTCGTAAAAAATCATACGTAATCATGACGTAATTTTTTTAAACTGCTTTATTTAATAGAAAATTATTTTTTTCTTACGAAATATGAGACAGATCATTTAAACTCTTTTCGTGGAATTCATCTTCTTATATTATCGTATGAGTGCCAATTGGTTGTGAAGAGAAAAGAATTGCTTGACTTTGGCGAGTCAATGCAATTAAATTATAGGGCTAAAATTACTCGTAATATGATTTCAACACATCGTGAATTATTTACCTTTCGAAGTTTCATTTGAAGCGGATTCTTCTAGAGATTCCTGAAAAATAAAAAATAACTTCTTCACCGCCATTGCCTAATATACTTTTTTACATATGTCACATATTTACATATAAGTCATGATAGCAGAGTAGTTATAAAACAGAAATAGGTAATGACATTGCCCAACTAATACTGCATGTTGTTTGATAAAAAACACGTGCCTAGAATGATAAAACAAATGCCTATACTTTGACATGAAGAAAATCCTTAACATAGTCTCAAAAAGTCATGTGATGCTATTAGAGATGTTAAAATTTACAGAAGCACCTACGATACATAGAATATTTAAAAAGAGTTCTCATGAACACAGTTTGGAAAACATAAATTGATTCTGCATAGAAAAAAAATTTTATGTGTGCGATTCACACACGACAGAAGTGAAACTTCAGTAAATCAACAAAAGAACGAGATGAATACATATAATTTAAACTTAATTTAACTTAAATTAAAACCAGAGTAGAATAATTACAAAGTTAATTTATAAAATAGTATGTATATTTCTGTCTCATTCTTTTACGGCGTCATCGTACACATTTTTGTATTTGTGTCTCTTGCATATTACTGTCTCATTCTTTTTTATATCTGTGTCTCTTACCTGTCGTTTTTTCCGTTGCATCCGGTTTGAAATCACAACGATTCTAAAGAAGTTTCACTTCAAAATTTTCACTTCAATAAGTGACTCTAATTTTTGACAAGACTCAAATAAGAGTCACTTTGGTTAAGAAGTTTATCATATTATGGTTTAGGATGGTTGGGATACTATTAAACTTGCAAGTACGAACTTTGCAGTATAGTTGGAGTGCTCAATATGAATTTTATTTGGCAGTGCTAGTATTATTTAAAAATACTAACTTTTTTAATATCACTATATACATAAATGTGTGATACAAAATCACATTATACAATACAAAAGCCGAGTGGTTGGGTCACTAGAATTCGAATCAAGAGACCCGAGTTTGATCTCCATGTGCTCCAAAAAAAACTCATTGGTGTAGGTTCATACCAATGAGTTTTTTTTTTTTTTCAAAACTTATGTAAGATTTATCATTGGCTTGGACATAAAGACCGCAAGGGCACACCTTCTGTCAGGTTGTCAAAAAAAATGTCTTCAGTGAAAGATGGGTCAAAAAATTTGTCAAGACCTCTGTCCAGTATTAGGAATAACGTGAAGAGATACATATGTGCATTCTTAGAATACTACTTACATCTAGTGATTTTGAATCTCCATCTATATCCTCAACAAGACCTAGTATTCCTTCCCATATGGATGTAGATGGTTCTATGTCAGCCCCAGGTTGAATAGTTGTATTGAGATCAGTTTCTATGGTATTAGAGGTTCTGTCAGCTTTATTTCCCACAAAGTAGGCTGTTTCAACAACTTGATCCCCCGCCACATCTTCTGCATTTTCATCATGGATTCGTGTGATATTTCCATAGTCTGTACCATCCCGTAAATATTCATCTTCTGCCATATCATCATTGGTTGATGATTCTATATTTATAAACCTGAAATCGATAAAAGGTCATAACTGGAAAATTTGTTTTATGTGTTCATCACAAAGAATATTTTAAATAAATATAAGGATGCACAAAAATTAGTCTTTTCTTTCGTTGATATTGTAGGCGATGAACAAGAGACAATAGCTCATAAAGAGCAATGGCTGCCTATTTAATCTTTCCTAAAAGCATCAAAATAAATAGACTGATATTTGGCATCAGTGTCATAGTAAACAAATGTCTAGTCCTACCATTGCCATTTCTCGGAAGACCTTAACATCAAAATAAGAATACAATTGGGCGCCCATAACACCATCTAAAAACCTGAATGTATGAGCATTAAAAGCAACAATAGCAATCGCCAATAAGGATGTAAAAAATTACACCATATGAATATTGTCCGATAGTATGGCAGTGGCGGTATTATAAGTCATAATGCTGGTACCTCGGGGCTCTTTCTATGAATGCTACCACCGATTAAATGAGGTATACAAATTCAACAAGGTATCCCCCCATGGATAAAAGTTCACAATTGCACACATGAGGCAATGATGAGGCGGATGAGCTTGCCAGAAGTGGAACCAATACTAATCCAGGGGGATAATCGGAAACCATCATCCTCCTACCCTTTGGCTTCTTTCGATCCCTGATATGTAACTGGACTGGGCAACAAAATGCACGGCTCTAGGTGAACCACCCAGAATGTAGGCAGGCTAAAGAAGCATTATCGACATTTAACAGTTGAATAATAGTAAAATCCAGAGCATTTTACTGCTCGCTCTACTAAAACAGATGTTTATTACGTACTATTAACATTATATATATATATATATATATATATATATATATATATATATATATATATATATATATATATATATATATATATATATATATATATATATATATATATATATATATATATATATATATATATATATATATATATATATATATATATATATATATATATATATATATATATATATATATATATATATATATATATATATATATATATATATATTGTTACACCTATTGTTAAATGTTAATAGTATGTAATAAATTGACAATATCTAAACTAGAACTTTGGCACAAGAAAAGGTAATAAGTTAATAATTACTCTTAAATAATGTTCTTTTCCTTCATAATTGAACAATAAATTATAAATACACTTAAAGTTAGACCTAAGTTATTTTCATTATCACATTATTTTAAATATGTTGTAAAGTAGCACAAGGTTCAGGGAAAGGAATTTAGGTTAGTAATTTTAAACAGCAATTAAAAATGTTATTTTTAAATAGGAAGTTAGTTAACCAAATATTTCATACAGAAATAAGCCTACAAGTTTACTTAATTGCCTCTTTATAGTCCCCAATGCATAACCAGGGAACTAATATAAATGTGATGGAATTCAATAGAATTCATTGCAGATTGGATTGGATGGATACATTTGAATATCTTTAGGATTTTAATTGGTTAATTTATTATTGGGCCACTATTTTCATGCTCTCCTGAACTGGTGTAATCAGGGGTCTAGTAGTAGTCTTTTAGTCAATGAAATGTAAGTTACATTTCATTGTTTCATTTCAAATTTCCACAAGGATTGCCTGACAAAAGTAATCAACAGCCATGTATCAGGTGTGAACAAAGTGCTCGCATTTAACAACTTAGTTATATTCAGACCGACCTTAGCGCCCTAGATCGAAAATTCTGCACCACTTTAATGGCTCATAGGATATAGAGCTGTCAGGTCCGAAAAGACCTAAAAATCTTAAGGTTTTGAAAGATAAAGCATCTCTAACAGGGAGACCCTTCAAAAAGTGAGAGATTCATGGAAAATTCTGTAAATAATAAAAAATAAATAAATAAATATCTTCACGCAATTCCCAATTCAGGGGTAGACAGAGGTCTAGTCTAGACAATTAAGTCCCTTTGACCGACCTTACATGGAAGATATTTTCGGGACAAATTCTATAATATAGATAAATAAGGAATATATAGAACAGGTGAATGAGATTGTGTGCTTGGGCAGTGCTTTTAGCCGGGATGGAAGATGTGATATAGATGTGGACAGGCATGTCGCTGCCGGAAACAAGGTCAACGGTGCCCTGACTGCGTTAGTCCAAAGGCAAGGCTTAGTGAAAAATGCACGTCTTGCGATACATAATGCAGTGCTGGTACTGACTTTGTTATATGGCAGCGCAACCTGGGTAAGTCAGAAGAAGCATAAAAGCAGGTTGAATGCAGTGGAGATGCGATCTCTTCGTAAAATCTGCGGCGTTACCTTGGCGGACAAGAAGAGAAACGAAGAGATTCGCAAAATGGTAGGTTTGAAAGATGACCTTATCACTAAAATGGATAAGGGCGTGCTTCGATGGTTTGGGCACGTTGAGCGAAAGAGCGAAGACCAAATGGTGAAGAAAATATATAGGGCGAAAGTTGATGTTAAAAGGGGTTGAGGTAGGCCGAGACTAACTTTTGAAGACTATGTGAGCAAATTGCTCGAAGACGGAAGGGTCAAAAGTACTCTGATAACTCGACGTGCATGTATAAAGAAAATGATGAATCTGAATGAAGCGAAAGAGGTATGTAAGGATTGTGACACTTGGCGATCTGTTCTCTCTGGTTACCCCGTCAGGGATTGTGCGTGAAGATAAAATAAAATAAAATTTTTATAAAAAATTCTATAAGGCTGATGTGCCATTTGTAGATACCAATGCCGCCTTAAACTGGTTTTATTTTGATGACCTCTTTAATAAAACTGAGAATATTCTCTTTAAAAAAGCTCTTTAAAACAACAGCTGAGAACAACTGACACAATTACGCCTCTTAATGGAATAATTTATGTGGAATATTTGGAAAAGTCTATTTAGAGCACTTGCTACACTGACATCATAAAAACAAGCAGAACGATATTAGACACAGTAAACCTTAAGCTGGAGTGCTTTTTCAGAAAGGCAATGCAATAGGAAATGTGCTTCAATAATTCTCAATGTAAAAGTTAAAAAAAAAGTGATTGAAAGGAACTAATTGGATGATGCTATCACATTCATTCTAACTCATAAACATATTTTAAAAAAATGTAAGAGGCACTGAAATTATTTTTTGTACCTTTTAAAAAACCTCTTATAGTATAATATAATAGTAAATGAGTTTTTATTCCATTAACATAATGAAAAAAAAACTTGATATGGACAAAAGTTCTTATCGTTTGTTTTATGATAAACCTTCTTTGAAAATATATAGTTCTCTCAATAAGTAAATGTCTTACAAGAAATCCAGTTACATTTTTTTTTCAACAGGTAAGCAATATAAATTGCAAATATTTCTCAATAATTAACTTACCCTTCAGTTGCCAGCATCCCTAACATAGAATTAAATTCTTCCTTGTCTTTTTTCAATTTTCTTTCCTTAGCATAGCTTTGTTCAATAGTATAATCTTGGGCAGGATTTCTTAATATTTCTACACGAAGAATACCTTCTCTAGGCCATGAATCCTTAACATTATTCAGACAAGTTGTTGGACTTCTTGAAAAAGCTATATGAATGTATGCAAGGACAAAAAAAGCCACTAGTGCTTTTAATAAGACAAGAAATTCAAAAAATCGTCTCACTGGTCTTGGAAATGTTCGAGCATATGCAACAGCAAACTTGAAAAATAATGCATGAAACAGCCTCTCTCTGACATTGAAGAGAGGGTTTTGATTATTATTTCTGTTCCGATTCATCATTTGATTTATGATAGGTCCACCAGGTAGAATATTATTTTCTGGATTAACACCAGGCGGCAAATTGTTAACAACAGGTCTGCCTGCGTTACTCATGTCTATACTGTATAAGCACACACCACTTCAAAACTTGGTTTTCTCTTATCACAAAAAAATTTAAAAATATTTTTCTATCAACATTTTTCAATGACCTGAAAATTTCAAATTTACTTAGAGGATCCAAGAAAACTTTGTTGTAAAAGAAATATTATATCTTGGGGTAGTGGCAGAAAACCTATTTAGGATATTTTAGTATTACCAAATCTATCGAAATACGACATTGACCCCAGATTAGCAAATTGTAGAGAGGTAGATTCGTGCAAGGCCAAATACTTAATCGTTACGATACAATCAAAATTAATGGTTACGTGTGAATTAAAACATGAAGGGTCGATAAAACAGACCTAAAACTTATTTACTCGAAAGTTATATCCACAATGAAAATAACTAAATGTCAAAAAACACTTTCACATCTGAATTACATAAGACTTGAATTATGCAGTGTACTTTTTAAACAATTAACATAGGTGTCAATTCCAAATCAATTGCACATTGTAAAATCGCAATAAATATAACATGTCACTGTTTATTTTACATATGAATAAATTTACAAAACTGTCAAATCCTTAATATGTCATTTGATGTAAACCCTGGTTCAACTCAATGCTACATGTCTTTAACTATTAACTCATATTGTCTATGACTACATGAAATATGTCAAAGAAACATTTTCGGGGGATTATTATAATGTGTTGCCTCGTCATCAGCGTCATAATTCTCTCCAGTCACGATTGCCAAATGGGTTTTTCTTCAAAAACTTATGTATGATTTATATCGTTGGCTTGGGCATAAAAGATAGTACAGGCTCACCACATTTCACATTGTCCCAAAAAATTTATTCGGTGGAAGGTGGGTCGTAAGGTCTTTATTCTTATTTATTTAGAATATACACTACATATTTGAAATTTTTCTATCTCTTGGAAAGTTCGAAATAAATACTTCTAATACTTAATAAAAACGTGATGTGTAAAGGTTTTAATTAATTCTCAACTTTTTTCGAGTTTTGTGAGTACAAGCAAACGGTAGCTGAACTTTAACGTAGGAAAGCTTTTTGTTGCGGTATAATACATATCAAATACTAAAAATTATTTATTTATCAATATAAATAACATAAATTACATCCAACGATCGCTTTTTTTTAAATTACCACAGTTTCGTAATGAGGTTCCCCTAACGGAGAATAAACAGGCGAAAGAAACTCCGTAGGTATCCTCTTTTTGCTGATAGAAATACCAGCTCAGATTTGTGCAGCGATTTATGATTTAAAAAGATGTTAATATGAATCGTTTAATGCAAAGTATAAGTAATGAATGTTTCTTCGCTTTGCAATGGAAAATATCTTAGGACAAAGACTGCATAGGAAAAATATTTTATTATGAAACCCAATAATATAATAGAAGTTATACTGTATAGCCAATGCCATTTTAAATATTTTATATAAATTATAAAATGATATACTTCTACGATTTTATTAGAGTTATACCTCGAGACCTCTAACAATAAAGTTAGCTAACCACAGTTCCATGTTAGTTCATAAGATTTGAAAAGCTATTTCTTTACTCTGTTGTAAAGGAATAGCTTTAATAATTATTATTATTATAATAAAATGTTGAACTATTATAATAATAATAGTTCTACATTTTTTTTTTTTGATATCAAAATCAGCTAAAAGACCCAGAGCAAAGAGTATATAATCACCATAGACAATGACGACGTGTTAGGATACGTACTTATACTATAGATGGCAGCACGAACGCTACCAGTGATGACTCCATGTGGACGATATGTGAACTAGGTAGTTAACAGAGAGTCCAATAATATAGGTAAACCAAAGACTGTCACATATTTTTTTTCATTACCCATTTTGCGCAAATAAACTTTATATTATTCTAAACGATTACGGAAACTATTAACGCCAATTTTCGAATAAAAGTAGTTAAGGGAAAAAAGTAACTTTATGAAAAATATAGATAAAATACTTCAGAATTCTACATGAACTTAATTCCAAATGGTTCGAAAAAGGGAAATTAAACTTAAACAATTAACTTATTATTACGATACATATTAATGGTATATTATTATCACGCAGGCAACGTATTCTGTAAACTATCCAAAAAAATCACCAAAAGACGAACTGTTATCCGAAAAAATTAAATGGAGGAAAAACTTTAGATACATTATTAATGTTTTCATTTGTGTAATATGAGAGTGAGTGCAAATAAATCATGCTTTTAAGATATTATAGGTTTACGGGCTTCCTGCTAGTTTTGTCTAAGTTACTTTGTCATATTTGATTTTATGATGATAGCAAAAAAGTTAATTGGGGCCATTAGTAATATAATAGTAATATACAGTAATACTACTAGTAATATACAGTACAACAAAATACTTTGAGCAATACGTACCTAAAAATACTGAAAAAAATTATCATTTGAAACCTAACGTTTCTACACAATCAACTCTATTACTTTCTTTTTGGTTCTCTTCGTACTCTTCAATTTTCAACATGTGTTGCGGACCTTGCGGTGGATGCTGTGGCTGCAGTGGACCCTGTTGTCCCTGCATTACGATCTACACGTGTTGTACGAATATATGTTAAAATAGCGGCCAAAACGTCTACAACACTGCAGTGTATCAGCGTCATGTATGCAATTATATTCGGTGCCGTTAAAGTGAAATAAATGTATAAATAATCTCACTGGCCGTATCATGTAATTGTAATTTTAAATGTAAATTTTAAGACTTTGAAAATACTACCTTTGTCGTGTCTATACATTTTTGAGGAAGGAAAGGTTTTCATGCAAAATATACAAAAAGTTATTTATACAAACTAAAGATATCATAATTCCAAATTTAAAGATAAAAAAATTTAAGATATCCTGAAAAACAAATACATAATACAGTCACTAGAAATAAGCTATTTCAAAAAAATAGTTACACTATTTATAACAAAACACCACTTCATACTAAACATTTACTAATAATTGACTTTAAACCTTCGTAATGTAAATAGCTCTTCGATAAATTACTCGTCTTATTTGTGATACTGTCAATGCGTCAAAGTTTATACTAGTGTATTTCAACACGTTTTCATTGCACTTGCGATGTTTGTTAGTTTACTTAAGTCAAATTTTGCATGCTGAACTACAACCTTCGGCTAGTTGATTCAGTGACGTATTCTATGTCTGATCCTAGCCCAGGATACTGATCCAAACGAAGGAACTTCGAAGGTAAAACGACCAAGTGAAATCAGAATTTAGGAACGTTATAATTATCGCACAAAATTCATACTTACGTTTGGTTAGGTTACTGACTAACGAAAATCCGCCGGAGGAACCAAAGCTCCAATCAAAGCTCTAAAAAAGTACTAATGAGTACGAACGTTTGAACTCAAATGAAATTACACTAATCACATAAAAATTACGGTCTTAAATATAATAGTAGTAGTTATTCATGGGATACTAATAGCATCCTACCTGTCCGGTAGTTGTAGCATGGTATACGGGTATGCGACCCCGGCTTCCCTAGCTATTACTGTCCTATTCCTTGCCCTCCTGGGCGGTAAAATAAAAATAAATAAATATCTTCACGCAATTCCCAATACAGGGGTAGACAGAGGTCAAGTGTAGACAATTAAGTCCCTTTGACCCACCTTCCACCGAAGATATTTTCGGGACATCGTGACAGGTGGTGAACCCGTCGCCGCCTTTATGTCCAAGCCAACGATGAAATTCGTACATAAGTTTTTGAAAAACTCATTGGTACTGCCACCTGGGGATCGAACTCGGGTCTCTCGACTCGAAATTTCGACCACCCAACAACTCGGCTATCGTGACTTTCCTGGGCGGTAATATCCTAATTCGTAATTCCCACCCTAACTTACCAATCTTCCTTTTCACACAACCTATCCTTCCCTTTCCTTATTCCTACTCTGTCCGCTAATGCAACGTCTGCCGCGCGGATGGATGCTTGGCTAGTGGCAAGCCTAGTCGTTAGCGTGCCAGGGCAGTGTGCCCTGGGACCGGCCGACCCAGAATTAGGCTACCTTACCCTGGCATGCGGGGCTCTGCTGGGGTGGACAAACCTTTCCCTTGCTACTCGTGGGAACGCAATGGTGAACTTTACTTACCAAAATGGCGGCGATGTGGTTCGCCACCCATCACGTCTCGTTTCTCGCGGGGGCGAATAGCGGCCCATGGAGAGCCTCTTCGCTACGTTGAATGTAAGAAGAGGAATGGATGGTGAGGTAGAGGAAGTATGTCAGGTGATGGTTGAACGATGAATTGGGGGCACTCTAAGGCCGGAAACGTATCTGCAATGGCTCTGGTACTGCGGGTGTTCATGGGCGGCGGTAATCAATTATCATCACGTGAGCCACCTGTTCGTTTGCCTCCCCTTTTCCATAAAAAAGAGGAATTTTTTTATGGAAAAGGTTGGTTTAGCATGAGAGAGGTCTTGAATAAATGCGGAGAAAATGAACGGATCGTGATGTTAGGGGACTTTAATGGGTGGGTTGGAGTAAAGCGTGATGGGTATGAAGGAGTACTGGAGATGAGAGAGTGAATAAAAATGGGAGAAGCCTGTTGGAAGTATGCTTGGAATGGAATCTGTGCGTGATCAATACAATCAAACATTGATCACAAAAAGATCCATTTGTATACAAGAGATGAGGGTGAGTCTAAAATTATGATTGATTTTGTAATTGTGGATGAAAGACTGAGACCGAGTGCTAGACATTCGGGCATACCGCGGTGTAGGCCGTGAATGCATGACCTCTTTAAACAGTGGCGACACCCAGGAGCCGAGCCTACGAGTGTTTTGGACAGAATAATAGAAAATCTACAAGAAAAAGAAAAGAAAGAAGTGTATGTAGACGAACTGAAAGAAAGTTTTAAAGGCATAGAAGAGATAAGTGTGATTGAAGATTTTGGGAAACATTTAAGAAAGTGGTCGTGAATCACTGCCAATGAGGTATGCGGGGTAGCTAAAAGAAGGAAAGGAAGAAAGAACTATGATGTGTTGATGGAACAAGGTGAACAAAGGGCTGTGCAAGAAAAGAAGAAAGCGTGGTTGGATTGGTTAGCAACAAAAGCTAACCAAAAAACATCTTAAAGCGACGGATGACGAGATAAAGGAAGCGAAAACGTAAAAAAGATTAAGTATAAAAGATTCAAAACAGCTACTAAAGATGTTGTGACTAGAAAGAAAGAAGAACGAAAGTATGATTTTGATAGCTCTCTGAAGCTCACTGGCACACTGAAGATTTCAAGTTTTTCTGGAAATCCGTCAAAACAGCCAGAAGAAAAACTTCTACCTCTGAGCTGAATACAATCAGGAGTCAAGATGGGAGGGTCTATTGCACGTTCGTGGATCTAGAAAAGACTATGATAGAGTGCTGAGGAATGAATTGTGGTCAGCATTATCCGTGAACGGTGTGAGCATTACAATCTCTTTATAGGGATTCTAGTGCCTGTGGCGTGGATAAACGGGGTGTACACTAAATGGCTGAATATCGAAAAAGGTGTTAGACAGGGATGTGTAGCGTCTCTGTGGCTGTATAATCTGTTCATGAACAGTTGCTTGACATATTCAAAAGAGAATGAAAGTGGGTTGAGTTACTCGTCAAATGTTTTCTGTATGCTGATGACCAAGTATTACTTGCGTCTTCAGCAGAGGAGTTGCAGAAGATGGTAACTGCTATGAGTGGAGCTTTTGTTAGAAAGGGAATGAAGATGAATGTAAAGAAGACGAAAGTGATGATGTTTAAAAGAGATGAGGCAATGACAGACTGCATTATCGTGATTGGAGATGAACAAATTGAACTGCTGAATGAATTTGGAATCTGGGTTCAAAGTTTACAAGAGATGAAAAGTGTGAGAGTGATATTGAAAGAAGAGTGAAAATAAGCGAAAGTAAGAGTGAAGATAAGTGCAGGAAACATGGTAAATGGAGCTCTGCACTCCTTTATGAACAGTCGGAAGGTGTCTAACAAGGCTCGTTTGGCTGTGCATGAGGGAGTGTTGGTTCCAACCCTCATGTATGGAAGTGAAAGTTGGGTATGGTAGAAGAAATATGAAAGCAGAGTAAATTCAGTTGAGATGAGAGCGTTAAGAAGTATGATAGGAGTTAAACTGAGTGATAGGATAAGGAATAGTTAGATAAGGAAACGTTGTGATCTGATAGAAGATGTAGGGATTGAAATTGAGAAAGGTATGCTAAGATGGTTTTGCCATATCGAGAGAATGAATGAAGAACGATTGACAAAAATGGGTATAAGGCGAGTGTGAAGGGAAGTGTAGGAAGGGGGGAAGACTTAGGCGGACGTTTTGAGACCAAATCAGGGACGTCCTGAACAAAGGTCAGGTCAAGAGTACCCTAAATCGTAGAGCATGTATGAAGGGAATAATGAAAGTGGACGAAGCGAAACAAGTATGTAAGGGTTGTAGCAAGTGGAAAGAAGTGGTATCTGCCTACCCCTAAGGGAAAGAGGCGTGAATGTATGTATGTATATATGTATGTATGTATGTATGTATGTATGTATGTATGTATGTAAGTATGTATGTATGTATGTATGTAGTTCCAGTGATACTCCGTCGTTAAATTATTTATCTTAAAACTATTGTAAAATTTTTATGCTATTTTGAGACATATTTGTATAATTTTTATATTATTTAAATGTTGCATTATGTGAGTTGGTTGTGTGTTTAGTAATTATGTATATAGTATTAAGTTTACTTAATTGATAAGTCTTTTTGTATGATTGCGAAAGTCACACATTACCTTTCACGTTGTTTCGTGGAATCTGGGCCCAAAGGACTAGTGTTCGTGAGTTCTTAAATTATGACAGTTAAAAAAAAAGATAGACCGATGCGGGTGGTGTTCAAACCTGCGACCTCTTTCGTACAATGGCAACAATAATTCTTATCTCTGAGCCACCATGACCCACACGTATCAGTTAAAATCTTAAATCTCTTTTTTTACTTACGACTCTTAGGGGCTTTGACGACATCTGTCAGAAATTATTCTTAACTTAATTTAATTTCTCAATTTAATTTTCATAATTTTTCAGGTATGAAGACATTAATTAATAAGATATACGCCAACTAAACCTTTCTAATGCAATTTTTATTGTTTTTATTAAAACTAATTCATGCTGGATAAATGAATAAGTAAAAGAAAGAAACGTGTCTTCACAGCATTCCCAAAACAGGCGTGGACAGAGGTACACAATTAAATCCTTTCGACCCACATTCCACCAAAGATATTTTTGGGACAAATTGACAGGTGGGGCGCCAGTCGCCGACTTTATGTCCAAGCAAACGATATAATACGTAAATAAGTATTGAAAAAACTCATTGGTACGAGCATTGGGAACCGGGAAATTACTCGGCTATCGTGACTTTTGAATTGGTAAAAGTATTCTTATGTCATACAACCTTTTTATATGTATAATTTCTTCGCGTAGCAAAATATGTATTATCAAGAGATCCCACTGGAGATAAGCCAATATATCAAAAGAATTACTTTTATCAAGTTGTAATGCCTACCGGCCAAAAGGTAGCACATAGGTTTCTTTATAGCGCGCAAATGAGACTTTTGACAAAAGTTGAAAAATTTGTAAGATGTAGCTATATAGAACCATCGAAATAATCAGAAAATGCGGTACGCATTTGCTTAAAACCGAGTAAGTGTTCCAGTTGTCCGGCAGCTACTAATGCATTATCATGCACGTGTTTTTATTAATTACACTTATTCCAATAGATGTGGCTTTATTATTATTATTTATTTGGCTTTTTTTTATTTATTAACAAGATGAGACAATGACAATTCTTAAGATTGAGTCAGGTAACAAGTCAGAAGAATTCAAAGAATTTAAATCCTCTTTTAGTCAGTGTATATTATCTTCTATGTACCCAACAATATTAATTGACTTTTAATAATTTGAATGACCTGTAATGATTTTTTTTTCATAATATAATAAGTAATTTCTATATCAAATCTCACACTCTTCCGTTCCAGCCATTTGCTAAATAAGGAGTACGGAGTTACAGAGCTATACAATTAATTGTTGGAGCACATTTGCACTCTATGATCGTTATATCCAATAATCCCAATAATTTAAATGATTTAAAAATAAAAATACACCTATTATCGGAATTCTTGTTTTTTTTTATAATATTTAATACACGTGTACATTCAGATATTTAGTTGACCAATGCTGTAAATATTTTTAGTCGTAATTAGAAAATACGTTATAATTTAGTGTAATTTTTGAATTAATGTTTGCTTTAGTTTTTATAAAGCAGTTTATATCTTTATTGGTTCAAACCAATTAATTCCAATTTTTTATATAGAAGGAGGAGGCAAGCAAGCAGGTGGCACACGTGATGGTAAGTGATTACCGCCGCCCATGAACATCTGCAAAACCGGAGGAATAGCGGATGCGTTGCCGGCCTTTGAGAAAGGTATAGGCTCTAATAATGTGTAACTTTTTACTTTCTGGTGAAATATTTGATTTAGAAGGTAGGTTTTTTCGAGTTCACAGAAATGATTATGGTAAATTCTGGAATCTAATTGCAAAAGTTTCCTTTGTAAAATAGGTAATAAAGTTTTGTTATAATTATTTTTTCTAAATCTATCGCAATTTTAAATAATTTTTCAAGTTATTATAAACACAATGAGGAATATATAGTTTAAACATGGCATGCGCACAGGGGACAAAGCCAATAGAATTCAGTACAAAGGTGCTATTCAGTAATACTGACTGACGTCTAAATTGTCAGCTCACTCATTGTGTAGTTTTCTTTTTGTTACTATTATCCCAAATGACAGTGATCTACACGTGAAATTGATGAAGCAGCAAAAAAAAGCTGTCCTTCGCACAATACTTTAATGCGTATAAATCAGGAGAAAGGTTCGATAATGTATAATTAGCATCACAATATGTTTCTTCTTTAGCGACTGCCTCTAAAAATCTACTACCCGATACCACCTCTTATGCACATAAGTATATACTAGAGGTGCTCTCCAAAAATTTCTTTTATCAGTAGCCAATGGTATTTTCAAAGCTATTTTACGGCATCTCAGTATATAAATGGGGTGTTCTTATTTAATCAACACGGTTCAGCAAGACTGAGGTTTTCTTTATTACATACACTTATATCACCCTCCGCGCTAAAATTATAATTACTTAACGAATACATAATAAAAACCTAGGGAATTAATAAATTTAAGTAAAATTCAGAATTCAGCTTATAAACGTCGAATACCTTAAATGCCGTTTATATTTAAACTGATGATTTTCTTTAATTTTGTTCCAATTAGTTTATGAAAAAAAAATCTAAAACATAAGGTGCTAGATAACAACGTTACAAACAAGATAGAATAACTCTTTTTTTTAACTAAGCGTGCTGGAATCTATTTTAATAGGAACGATTCAAAAGAACCATAGATAGATAAAGCCTTCGAGATAACGAGAAATAAACTTAAATTACGTACCGCTCACGTTATAAATATTCTAAAAGTGATTCGAGTCGTATGACCATAAATTACGATGGACATCACTTACTATAAGATAATTTAAATCCAAATTAAAATACCTTTAAGTGATAAAAAAATAGTATCTTCACGCCATTCCCAATAGAGAGGTAGACAGAGGTCCAGACAATTGAGTTCTTTCGACCCACCTTCTAACGAAAACATTTTTTGGAACTACGTGACAGTGGGTGAGCCCGTCGCCGACTTTATGTTCAACCATCGATATAAATCGCATAAAAACTTTATTTTTTTCCAAAAAAGCCATTGGTACGAGCCTTGGGGATCGAACTCGCGTCTCCTTACTCACCCAGCGACTCGGTTATCACGACCACCTTAATAAATACATTGAACCAATACAAGAATGTCGTTATTCAATACTATTTAAATTTGGATGTTGAAAACCAACAAGAAGTTGAAAACCAATGCCCAGAAATTAAGACCGGTGAATGACCGTGCTTGAAATCATGTCGTCCATTTGAAATTTATTTGCAAATTTTGTAGCCATTTCATAGATATCTCTATAATCAATGGAATGATTAAAGGGAATGATGAAACGAATTCCAAAAACCTCTATTTTTTTTAAATCACCAAAGCTAATTTCGAACTCACATATTATAGCCTTAATTATTTTTCTTGGCACGATCGACTGAACTAAAAGTCCCGTTCTTCCCCGGGAGTATAAATTAATAAATCATAGCCTTCTTTTTCAGACGTTATTTCTAAGTTATTAGACTTAACTAGTTATACTCAGTATGTACATCACTATATATGCTCTTGTTTACGGTGCATTTGGTCTGGTATTTTTTTATTTATTTAGAGGCTATTGTCTTCTTCAGATATGCCAGCCCTATCATACACTAATATAAAATTTTAAAGCATACAACCATTTTGAAAATCAAGTACCATAATCGAGATATTTAATCATTGGTGTTGCATGACCATGACAACTATGCTTTTCGCAGCTTCAGACCTAGGTTCAGCTAATAACAACTGAATTACTCCAATGTCCAGTCTATTTATGTTATTTGTTTACATCAATGATTGCCCGTCTTTCTTGTGTTTCACACATTCTACAAGTATATGCTCTACATCATCTAATAAGCCACATATGTCACCATTGGGAGAACTGATTTTCCCCGTCAGTTTAGCAAATTTATTTAAACCACTTCCCTTCACGAACGTAACCTATTTACCGTTACAATAAATGACCTACTTATTTCGGCTTCTATAAACCAAGGTAGTCGAGGAGGCTGACACTGTATTATTTTATACCATATGACCTTTTTTTCTGCTCCTTTCAACAAAATATTCCTTAAATGTAATATGTCTGGTATTACTATCGCCAATCCGATTGGCAAAATATGGATTGTGATAAATTCTCTCTTACGGATAATGATGTTCCTTTACAAGATCATCTAGCGATCGTATGTGAATGAATCCAAATCGTTATACTGATGTCCGATATTCCACAGTATTATGTGAATAAGTATACAAAGGAGATGAAAGTGTTCTTCAATCACCTATTTTATGTTGATTTTTGTGTTAATAAAAAAGACTATCCTCTATAAACTCCCTAAGTTTCTGTTAAGTTTTTAACCTACTTATATTTCCTAAATAGTCTTTTCTTTTCACCATACCAGTTATACAGGTTAGCCCTGCAGTAGCTAGATGTGCTACTAGTAGGTAGCGTTCACCATCAATGGTCTTTAGAATACAGGAGGGCAATAGAAAAATCCATTCATCTTCAGAGTATTTCTTTAATTTCCAACGTTTAATTTAATAAAGACAAATACATATAACAACATTGCTCATGTCTCAAAGTAAGTTATGCTGGAGCACTTGTGTTACGGAATCTGAAACAATGAAAGCATCACAAACATCCTGTCCCGAGAAAATGTAGACGAAATGTTTTCTACAATGACCCGTCCGGAAATCGAATCGATTTTTTCAAAAACTTATGTACTATTTATGTCGTTGGATTGGACATAAAGACGACAACGGGCTCATAGCCTGTCAAGTTGTCCCAAAAATGTCTTCGGCGAAAGGTGGATCATAAGAACTAAATTGTTTAGATCTCTGTCCACCCATGTATTGGTAATGGTGTATAGATATTTATATGTATATTATTTATAACATCTCACAATTTTGAAATAATGTATGGTTACCCTAAAGCCGAAGCGGAGTTTGAAAAAATTGACGTCTCAATTATCTGCTGCCCGCAGGGGACGGGTGTGAGGAAGATGCGAGGGATACATATTTTATAACATTCTCACGTTTCTATTTCCTATACGAGTACTTTACTCATCTTGTTTAAAATGCTATATATGTATATTTAATTCTTAATCAATGTAGTTAAATGGACTATACCATAAAAATGTAATGTATTCCTAAAAATGTTATTTTCTTGAGTTTCATGAATCTAATTTCCAAGCATTAGTCAAACTAATTTTATTTTATTTCGTAAGGTAAGTCTTTTTTATTTTATGGTTTTATATAGTAGATATAATCACGATAGTTGAGTAGTTGGGTGATCAGAATTCGAGTCAAGAAACCCGAGATCAACCCCAGGCTCGTACCATAACTTTCTTCTAACTTATGTACGATTTGTATCGTGTGATTGAACATCAAGAGGGCAACAGGCTCACCACTTGTAATGTTTTTCCAAAATTTCCGTGCCATGAAAATTGGCTCCCAATGACTAAATTGCGTAGATCTCTGGCTAGCCCAGTATTTGGCAATGCGTAATGGAAAATATATAGTAAGATAACGCATTAAAACATATCACATTGGTATTGAAATAACTGAAACAATTTAAGTTTTTAATTCTTTTAATCTAATACAAGAAAAACAGGAATCTAAATATGCTATACTACTTCAAAATCATACTTGTACCAGATTCATCAAGAAGCCTAGATGCCACTTCACATTTACATGTAGATTACGGTAAATTTAGCTTTTCTAAATATTTGCTTAGTGAAGTGTTAAGAAAACCAATACTCAAACTAAGACACTCATACGTCTACAGTTATAAATACAATAATAAAAATTTAAAACACATTCTATAAATCTTTCTTAAAAAAGACCAAAATTTTTTGTTCACGTCAAGTCCAATTTTTAATGCGTCATTCTGTAGGTACTTTCTAAATTTTTTATACCGGTACTTTTGTTTACAGCTTCCGTTTTAGTAATACTGCTTTGTTACTTTTGGTAAGACGTATATCACTTTGTTTATTATAATGAATGTTTGTACGGGTTATGAGCCTTTTATTTCCAACAATTTATCTTTTGACGACTATCTATGACATCTTCATAGGTCTAGTGATTTTATAGATTTCGTGTATGACCTCTAGCTTATATATACATTGATATATAAAGTTTTAAGATTGTTAAAAATAGGTAACATTACTCCGCCACGACTAGCAATAAAAGGCATATATTACCTGAACTGAAAAGAAGGCAAACACCATCTTCCCTCCCAGAGATGCATACACTACTTCACAAGTTTTTGTTGCCCCAGTTTTTTTCATATTTAAATATCTTTATATCACTAGTCTCCGTAGAGGAAGTAATACAGAGTCCTTTGGGCTCACAGTAACTATCGTATATGGATTTACTCAGAATCCCACTGTTTAAAAAAAGGAAATAGAAGGCGCTTGTAAGTTGGGTAAACTGAGAGTATTTTGAATAGCAGAATTAAATTACATATTCTGGGAACGTTTTCATTCACAAATGAAAGATGTGATCCCAACGATGCAGAATCGATAGAAATCAGTATGAAAACATATGCGCAATATTGTATGTTAGAAAGGGCGTGGAAGATTTTATCACTGATGAGGATATCCTTCAGTAATATATTTTGTATAGTAATAATAAATATATCGCACAAATATGATTAATAAATGAAATTAAGGTAGGCTAGGCCTTACTATTGAAAATCATATGAGCTCATTGGGCCAATGAGTGTTATTCAAGAGGAATCTAGGGGAGAGGATGTCCTACCGTCCTGCATAAAGAAAACTATTAATCTATTTTATCTATTTAGGTATGATATGTAATTATGTGTGTATTGTAAAAGTTTATATTTTGATAAAAGAAAACCTCATATAAGTTTTTTAATTTAATGTTTCAAATTAAACGTTTTATATTTATAACTTCTTTACTTGTCTGTGATATTTTTTAAATAAAAAATAAAAGATTTTAAAGGTTGAGAACATATGGAATCTTCGCATCCAGCTGCGATATCTTTATTCGGCGATCGGCAGGTGTCACGTGGCTCTAATGTTTCTGTCTCTATTTCCCTTACACATAACACTATACCCGTCTTTGTCTCTTTTGTACTTCGACTCTGTAGAAAAGCTTAGCGTGGCTTGTAAGCTGAAGTTTGATTTTTATTCTCGTGGAATCTTTTATTTTTCGTGTTCCATTTATTAATATGTTTTAATTTAACCTTCAATTCTTTTATTACTAATACTCGTATTCTCTAGATATTCCGTTCAATTTGATCTGATCTACTTGCTAATAGTTTGTTACACAGATTCTTTTCTGATATTACCTTTTATTTATCTTAGCTTACTGTAAGCCTTCAAATATGAAATATAAATTCAGAGAATTGTTTAGTTTTTTATTAGATGCAAGTCGTAACAAAAAGGAAGTCGTTGCTTACAGTCAAAATTTAATTTAAATGAAACTGCGTACCACTTAAAATTTATTAAATCTACTCTCGAAAATATTTTATTCATAGTCTACCAAAAATTTATTATGAAATAATTAATTGACAGAAGTCACGATAGCCGAGTGGTTGGGTGGTCGGAATTTCGAGTCGAGAGACCCCAGGTGTCAGGCTTTCACCAATGGGTTTTTCAAAAACTTATCTACGAATTACATCGTTGGCTTGGACATAAAGGCGGCGACGGGCTCACCACCTGTCACGTTGTCCCGAAAATATCTTCGGTGGAAGGTGAGTCGAAGGGACTTAATTGTCTAGAATAGACCTCTGTCTACCCCTGTATTGGGAATTGCGTGAAGATATTTATATTTATTTATTTATTTATCAAGTAATTAATTGAAAAATAAATATTTAAAGTAAAATATTTCTGTGAATCTTAGATTGTGAACCTTATGAGTATGCGTTTTATTTTGAAACAATAATATATTGATACAGTGAATACGAGGTTATTGCTGAGAGGACCATCAATCATGATCGTGATCCGATCGGTCATCACGGGCAATAAAACATCGTTATGTCTTCCGGGAACTGAACCGCAACGCAGCGTTTTCTGCTACCTGATTCTAACACGACTGCTGCTTTCATGCTATGCTGAGCAGTGCTTTGTTATTGTCATATTAAATAAACTTATATTAAATAATGTGTAGCATTATATCGCTTAGTATGGTTAATATTCATTAAAGCGGGCTTCTCTCTAATTATTCTCTCTAATTAGCAGGCTCGTAGTAATGGGTATTTTCAAAGTACGATATAATTCGTACATAAATGTATGTACATAAATAAATGTATGTACGAATTAAATCGTTGGCGACATTAAGACGGCTACGGGCTCACCACATGTCACGTTGTCCCAAAAATATCTTCAGTGTAAGGTGGGTGGCGTGAGCGAAATAACTTAATTGTCTAGACCTCTGTCTATATAGGGAATGGCGTGAAGATACATTTATTTGTTGGAAGTTGTTAACTTTTTGCTAAATACTCTATGTCAAGTGTATAAGACATCAACGCGCTAGTATGTATCAACGTTAATTAAAATTATTATTGATATTTTGATTTTCTTGGAAGCCTTGTCAGCAGGAGATTAAATTAGTTAATTAAAATTTAAAAAATAATATGACATAACACCAGAATAAATAATTATATCATTTAAAATTGAATATCCTTCTCAATCTTATTAGCTGCAATAAATTATATCGTTTTCTACGGAACTCTATTCGAAATTTACGTTAACGAGCAGATATTATTTCTTAAGTTTTATGGCTAGCGTTCTAGCAGTTTTTGACATAAATTATGGTCTGTGTGTATCTCTAAATTTTTAAGGTTCATGAACGTTCACGACTAAGTATTACAACGCTCATAAAACATGTCTCAATAAGAAATATCTAAACTCTCATTTATCTATCGATCTCGGAGCATGTATCAGTAAGGAAAGCTACAGTATTAAAATTATGTTACAAGCAATTTCAACACTTAATGTTTGTACGCTAAGTTCAAAGCTGGTTGTAATTATGTCCAAAACAAATTTGGTGCATACAATCTGTACTGAAGTATGCTATGAATAGCTTCTCATAGTTTTGATGCTACATAAAAAATTGGCCCGAATAATCCACAATACGTTTCTTAAAGGCCACATGTAGCTCTTTTTTCTATTTCGATGTTCATAAGTGACAATAATAATTTAATTTTGGTGGTGCCTGCTATATTTATATGATTTAACATACAATCATATATTTATATTATTTAACATGAAGACCTCAAATCAGGTCAGTTGATTTGGATAGCTAAATATATAGGGACAATATCACATACATTGCTCTGACCTCAAAGTACGCAACATGAGCATTTGTGTTATGGAATCAGTAACAACGATGGTATCAAAAATACCCAGGCGCAAGAAAATGTAGAAATAATTAGCCCCTCTAGAAAAAGAACAAGAGCTCTTCAAGCATCAGCGCTGGCGACACCATGAAAAATGGTGTGTAGGAAAATAGTCCACGGGGGTCGTCAATAAACATCTAATAAATATGTATTCGTTAGTTAGAGGAAAGGTTAGGTTTTATTTTATAATTCGTTTAATTTCAGTATCTGAATTAGCCTTTAAAACTAGGGATACTTTTAATTTATCATGATTATAAAGCACGCACCGGCAAGTGACATGCAGTAAATAATCCATAGTAATAATCCTATTCGTATAATAATCCATAATAATTATCGCTGTTGCCACAGTGAATGGTTTTAAGAAATAAATGGATGCAGCTTTCGAATGTATCCTACATCTTTCGCGGTTGCGGCCTTCGTCAGTGTAATAAAAGGCCGCGTAATAACAAAAACAGGCGAGAGTCGCCGCGTATAACAACTTCATCGGCGCTAACGAGCGATCGCCGCAAACTGGTTCCGGGGACAAGACACCATTAACGCCGACACTGAAAGCACCGTCTAAAAAAACCCCACGCAATTTTATGACTCCTTTAAATTACCAGGAAATTATATGGTTTATATGAATTCTGTTTTCAAAATTTTGACTACAAGCCGTACTTCATGTGATTTATTTTCAAAAGTTTTAGCTCACCGTTCGGTTAAATGTAGTTCATTAAAAATTTATATTAATCCAAGACTCTCGTGAAATATCATATTAAACGAAAAAATACGTTAAGCAGAGTAAACTAATGATAGAAATAATGACGACAAGACTATACAAAAACAACCAAAAATCAAACATTTTGTAGTCCAATATATATAGTATATTATAAAAAAAACTATTACTGATAAGCTCGCTCGCAGCTGCGCTGTTTATTAAGCAATGCGGCAGTAAGATTTACAGCTTAAACACAGCTCCAACAAATTGTTAGGATAAAAAAATATAATGTACCGGATGTTCCTTTCCTGACAATAGAGACTGTTACAGAAATTTAAATTAGGACTTTAATTACCTTAAGCATCGCCTTGAGTTTAACAATGGACTATAACCACCCTTCCGACATCTTTGTTATAAAACCAGTGGGTGTACTGCGTCTACGCCCAGAATTTTATACTACATCACCACAGAAAGACACTAGAATTGTGTTTTGTATTTAAATTATGTATGTGTTTTAATTATGTTATACGAGCGTAGAAAAACATTGATGTTACTAAAGTTCGTTAATATTTATTTGACATTAATATTAAAAAATGCACATGAAAAACTTTTTTTTGGATTCATATTTCATACAATATGTTGTTTAATCTGTATAAAATTTCATGTAATATTGTGTAATAACTGTAAAAAATAAAAATCCTGAATTTACTTACTTTAAGCTACCCTACGTGCAGATACCTTTAAACTGGTTGTATTGCCCATTGAAAAGAACTTATATTGCAAAAGAGAAGGAAGAAAAAAAAGAAGAACAAACTTTAAAAAAATGATATACATTATGGTCCGGTACAACGCGCTCCACCGCCCTCAGGCCTGCGCGAGCCGTCTCGAGCCTCTCCAGGACGAGTTAATCAGACTACGAATATCTGTGGCTCTCAAACATCTTGATACAACCTTGTATGTACCGTTGATATATTATTATTAGCAAATGAAACAAATAAATAAATATCATCACGCAATTCCCAATACAGGGGTAGACAGAGATCTAGTCTAGACAATGGAGTCCCTTCGAAACACCTTCTCCCGAAGATATTTTCGGGACAACGTGACAGGTGGTGAGCCCGTCGCCGTCTTTATGTCCAAGCCAACGATATAATTCGTACATAAGTTTTGAAAACCCATTTGTACGAGCCTGCTACCTGGGGATCGAGCTCGGGTCCCTTGACTCGAAATTCTGACCACCCAACCACTCGGCTATCGTGACTTATTATTATTAGCAAAAATGTTTTTAAGGTAGTTTTGTACCGTCACACATATTTCCAATGTTGTAGTAGACAAAGGTCTAGACAATTTAGTCCTTTAGACCCTATCTTTCATCAAAGCCTATTTGGGGCCGTATATAGTAGAACTATGAGAACATTAGAGTAGTCTGTGGTTTCTAATAATTTTTCTTGGCCAAGACAAAGCCACCTCCGAAAGCCGCAAGAAGTAATTAATTCTCATAATCATATATTTTCCCGACTAGAGGCAAGAATTCATTTAGCATTTGATGTTGCATAGAATTTGCTTTATACAAAATAATTCTTCTTTATAATTAATTTAATTTTACAAAATAATATTTTTAATGTTTATATTCTTACTTACTTAGCTTCACGCAAAATCCCCAACGGATAAGCCAGAGCGAACAAATGGCCAATTGACACGATCCTTTCATATCTCTTTCGCTTCTATCAGATTCATCTTATTCTTCATATATACTCGTCTACGTAACCGAGTACTCTTGATCCTCCTTTCTTTTTTTATAGAGTAGGGAGGCCAACGAGCAGGTGGCTCACGTGATGGTAAGTGATTACCGCCGCCCATGAACACCTGCAATACCGAAGGAATAGCAGATGCGTTGCCGGCCTTTGAGAATGGTATAGGCTCTTTACTTAAAGGCCCCTAAGTCGTATCAGTCCGAAAATATCGCTGACGGCAGCACATTCCATAAAGTACAAGAGCGTGGCAGAAAATTCCACGAAAAATGCACTGTGGTGGAATGATAAGCATCAAGATGGTGTTGATGGAATTTTTAAAATTGAGGTTTTGCTCACATGGTCTTCGAGAGTCTCGGCCTACTTATCAATTTTAGTGATTAGATCATCTTTCAAACCTGCCATATGGCGAATCTCTTTGTTTCGTTTCCAGTCAGCTGAGGCAACGCCGCATATTTTACCAAGAGTTCGCTTGGCCACTGAATTCAACTTGCTTTTATGCTTCTGTCAGACACAGTTTCGCTGTCATATAACAAAGTCGGTACCAGCACTGTACTGTACTTTTTGTCTAACGCAGTCAGAGCACTGATGACTTTATATAATTTAAATGTAACTTACATAACTTTATACTATACTTATTATCGTAACTTAGCACAATTAAAACTTTATATTACAACAAACTTAGCATGTAGACTAAAGTTTGAGAACAAATATTGAATAATGGAACATAATGACTCTATCGGCGGCGACGCAGCGACGCGGCGAGCTCGCGAGTAGAGCGCCTCTACCGACTCTACCAACCAGGAGTAGATTCGTTTCTGAGAACATTACGCTCATTTACATTATCATGCGAGTATTAACAACGATTATTTATCGTTCACTTACAGATAAGTAGTTTTTCATTTCGTTTCACGTAAAAAGTTAGGAAGATTAGCTCTACTTTTTCATCGAGTAGCCAAAGGTATCATAGAGATGGAATGCCTATTGAACTTGTAAAATTTCAATGGGAAGTTATTTTTTTTTTAATAATCGAGATCCTTACAGGATCTTTTCGTACAATTCAATTCAGGTCTAAGTGAAATAATTTCGACATTTCGTACCGCAAGACATTTTCCGTAAAAGGTAGATTGAGGCTGATCTTTTAATATATTTTTTTAATTATTATATTTTCATTATACTTAGAATGAATGTAAAATTAAAAAAAAAATAAAAAAATAAATAAATAAAAAATATGAATGTAAAATTATATTATTAATTATTTCCTTAAATTTTCTTTTTTATAGATATTTCACCATCTGTGTAGGAAAGAAGTGATGAATATGATAGAAGTAATAGAGATGTGGAAAAAGGTGTTTTAAACCCGTCAGGGATTTTGCCTGCAAACAAATTACAGAATAAAAACCAGCAGTGTAGTGGTTTAAATTATTAATGCAAAGAAAAAAACGTATACTGGGCTTAATCTGTTTCGGATAATTATGCAAGTGTAATACTGACGTACCTTTCAAAGTTATTAAGCAATGAAGTCTTCATTGGTGTACGATAGGCGGCATTACAAAGCAAGCGTTCCTTTGATGATGCCGTCTATCCGACGACAGTGCGGAGGCGATGATTCCTTTATAAAAACTCAATGATTTATTCCGTGTTCATTTGGCGTTGAACATTAAAGTTTCTATTTCTGTCAGGGTTGACACAGGCTACAATGTTTGGTAACCATTAAATAGTTAATAAATAATAAATAAATTATAAATATCTTCAGGCAATTCCCAATACAGGGGTCTAGTTTAGACAATTAAGTCCCTTCGACCCACCTTCCACCGAAGATATTTTCGGGACCACGTGACAGGTGGTGAGCCCGTCGCCGCCTTTATGTCCAAGCCAACGATGTAATTCGTAGATAAGTTTTTGAAAAATCCATTGGTAAAAGCCTGACACCTGGGGACCGAACTGGGGTCTCTCGACTCGAAATTCCGACCACCCAACCACTCGGCTATCGTGACTATATAATGACTATATAGTGATTAAATAGTTTATGTTATGATATGCTTTCAATTATTAAAATACAATTGTAGACGATGTTCATCTTCACTTAAATAACTATTAATTTTTCTTATATAATTATTTTTCTTCAATGTAATTAATCTTCAATGTTTTTATGTTATTTTTTAATTTTAGATATATTATTAATATAAACATAGACTGATGAAAGATTGGGATCGGGATCGATATGAGAGATATTAAGGTGTTGTAAGATAGTAAGGAACGAATGGAACCATAGATACTAAATGCATCCATTTGGTGTTGTAAAGAAACTTTTACTACATTATTTTGTATTTACAATGTTTCTATTTTTGTTGACAACCTAAAAACGTTTTTTATTCATTTTAAAGAATATAAGTTACGCTGAGCTTTTTGTTATTAAAAAAGGCAAAAATCGCGGGTTCGAATCCCGCCCGTGTCTATTGAAATATTAAAACATTTTTTCTTTTTAATTTAATAAAATTAATGAGTATTTTTTATACATAGATAAGTGAGTAAGATAGCACTTACTCTGATTCAAAAGTAAGTAGCTAATGAACATAAAAACGGACAAATACGCTACTCGTCCACGGAGGC
Source organism: Sericinus montela (assembly GCA_029286605.1). Lineage (NCBI taxonomy): Eukaryota > Metazoa > Arthropoda > Insecta > Lepidoptera > Papilionidae > Sericinus > Sericinus montela. The sequence continues at coordinate 2,142,848 of JAGSMR010000049.1, forward strand.
CGTCAAAGGAGTATGGAGAAAAAGATTTTTTTTTTACTTTATAATTTTTATTTTTGTAACTATTGATCAGCGAATTATAGGCGTGGTTGAAATGATGAAAGTTACGAGTATATCGAAATGCACGGCATTGAAAACACAAAAATAAATATGTTATTGTAAATGTGCTTGCGCATTTTATGTATTGAAAGATCGCCTTACTTCTTGATTCCGTCTGAAATAACAAAGAACACAATATATTTTTTCTAAACCCAACGATGTTAGAAACTCAAGCTATTGTTCCCTCAGCGTTCTGTTAAAGCTCACGTTTTCGTGATGTTTTTATGTTGGACATTAAAATTTGTTTCGTGACCCAACATTTTATGCTGGTCTTACCTATAAAACTACTTTAAGAAATACTTATTGAAAACCGTATTATAAATATAATTGATTTAGTAACATTTTGCTTTATGTTGTCTTAGTCTACACCACAAAAACGAAATTTAAGTGATTATAAATACAATGTAACAATTACAATTTGAGCATACTTGCTTGCAATTAGCGCTGCCCAAGGCATTGTGCCAAGTAATATTGTTTAAACTCTTAAATGTGTTGAGTGTTTTCGCCTCGCGAATGTCTAACGTCAGTGCAACCCAGAGGTTAACAGCATTATATATACTTTTGTAACGATGATGTAACAATTATGAAGTTTATTTTTATAAATATTTTGTGATCTGCCAATACCTCTATTCTAACAATCTTTGTAGTTTATAATTCGTGGAAATGCCGACACAAGAAACGACGAAAGAAACTGGTACTGGCTACTTAAAATATTAAAGCAAGATTAGTGCTATGAATGTTCATACTTAATTTGCGTTAAGCGGGAAATAATACAATACTAATAGGTTTTCGGGACAATAGTAATGTAACGCCGGTAGTTTCAAAACACTCATAAATGGAGTGGACCGTGAAGATGAAGTTTTTCACTTTAAATTTTACTAATCTGTTTTTTTTACATTACCTGTTACGTTCTCGAAACTTTAACACAAAAGCTAGTTGTAGTTTTGGATTATACCTTTACATATATAATGTAGTTTCTTATGCGCGGTGAAGTTCTAACATTGGGTTTTGCTATTTTACAAATCGGCTGCTTCGCCGGAACGGCCTCGTGGATGTACTTATTCAGATTAGAAAGGTGATTAGCGGAAAGGTCTCGCAGAAACCGGATGCTGAAGTGCGTAAAACAGTGTGCTATCTGGAAATTTTGTGCTTCTGTTGAGTGATTTAAACAATGGATTACCATACAACATCGCTTGCTGGAATTTTACAAATACGTAAAATAGAGTACTCCTAAATGCTTCAATAAATAAATTATCTTTTTTAATACTATTGGAAGCAAATTGCGTAATTAAGTGTTTTTTTATAGAAAAGGGAGGCAAACGAGCAGGTGGCTCACGTGATGGTAAGTGATTACCGCCGTCCATGAACACCCGCAATACCAAAGGCATAACAGATGAGTTGCTGGCCTTAGAGTGCCCCCCCCCCCAGAATGGGAGGAGGGGGCTGTGTGGGCCTCCGATTACCTGCACTCACCAGACGAAACGCAGAAGTTTGTTAGACATCTACTTCACGCCGGTATTCTGAACGTTGGGGAACAGGCCTATTAGTATTTATGTAACTCTTTAACTTCAGACTATGAAATGTTTAAACGTTAATGCATTACGGCTTAATGCATTTTATACAGATTCAGAGAAAAAATTCTCGCCATTCCCAATAGACAGACAGAGGTTCCTCCACCAAACACATTTTTAACACAACGTGACAAATGGTGAGCCCGTCACAGTCTTTCACATTTAACACGTCGACAAGTACCGGAACAAACTTGTGTCTGATGTCAAGATTTTGTTGGACAAAATCTTGGACTGGGGCCGACAAGTTTAGTCCAGTTCTATTCTATAAAAAAAAGTTTCATTGACTTAGTCACTCACTCATTCTGAAAGGCTTAATTCTACTCGCGACTATATCGACATATACACAAAATTTTTACGGAGTCTTTATTTGCCCATAAAGCACTCTAATAAAGCACTCTAGACATTAATTCCTACAAATTCATCATCACACCTTTAAGCAAAATCACGTTTTAAATCTTTTTAAACTATTAGCGTGCTATGGAAAGGAGTCGGTATTTCTCTGCGTGATGGAATCCACAACGAAGACCGCCGCAGCAGAACTAAAGTAAGACATTGCCGTAAGAAAGGACGATAAAGTGACAATGGACCAGCCACATACCCCAACGAATTGAACCATTGAAAAAAAAAGGTTCTCGAGTGGCAGCCTCGTTTAGGCAAGCGACCACCCGCAAGATGGAGTGACGACTTGCAAAATGTCGCGGGAAGGCGAAGGATTCAAGTGGTTGAGGATCGTTTTTGGTAGGGAGGCCAATGTCCAGCAGTAAAGAACCTGATAGGCTGAAAGTACAAAAAGTATCCTGGGTGCTTATCCAGGTTCATAGTTTCTTAGATTTTTGCTTGAATGAGTTTCAAACATAAATAAGTACAAAACAGATACAGGTACAGGTACTTCGAAAAACACAAATTTTACATAATTTTATAATGTCAAGTATAGACTACGAAAGGTGTGAAAGGTGGGTCGAAAGGACTTAACAGTCTAGACCTTTGTCTACCCCACGATTCGAATTATGCTTGAAGATAACAAAGAAAACTTTAGCTGCATTTAAAATATTGTCTGGAATTAAAGTAAATTAACAAATCTTAAAAGGAGAGTGTTGCCATCATTGCCTACTTATGTATAAATAAAATAAAAAAAATTAATAATTTTTAAAAACCTGCCTGCTATTAGATTCAGGAGAAAATTTAAATTGTGGTGTGTTTACTTAAAGAAATGTTATTACTCTATCTCTGAATTATTGAATTGTGGATATAAAAATTATAACATTTGGACATTTAATATATATTATGATAATTTTATTTGGCAACAGTTTAATTGATAATTTATTATTTTTTAATTTGATGAATAATTTTGTAATAATTTCATTTCATGGTTATGTTTTAAAAATGTTTTTGCACGCCTATTAAGGCAAAATACGATTTAGTTTTGTACTCATTATTAACATGTTTTTTGTACCAATATTTTATGCAACTTAATAAATAAATAAAAGAGCCTATCGCCTTATGATCGAACGATCGAATCTTGGACTCGAACTTCGATCACCTAACCACACGGCAATCGAGACTTTTGTTTTATAATTAATAGTTAAATAATGAACAACAACACACAAATTGCAAGGAAAATTTTTGATTTATTTCTCTCGTATATCTGACCGAAAGCCGATATTCATTTTTTTTTTGTTATAATTTTTTTTTATAATAAATTTGTTATAGTAACCTTACTCCATTATTCTTCTCAAGGAAACATGAAATGTGATGATAAGAAATGTAGTATTTTTAAAATACTTACTGATGATAATTCAATCAAGATTCTATAAATGTTTCTTACTTCCTTTTTTCCTACTGTTCGGATACGCGTTCAGAAGGAGTTGCAGAATAACACAATGCCTCCCTGCTGCCGACCTGCTACGTTATGGACATGGTCCATTTAGATAGAACTCTGTTTTTCTCAGGCCAAGGTGTAAAGTTGCTTTTAAAAAAGGCTATACGTCCATTGACTGAACGAGACCCTCAAAAAGATGGTCGTCACAACTTGCAATATCTAGTGTTTACTTGCTTATTATCTGACGAACTGTACGAGTAAACAGTGCATTGCAGGATTCACTCTACTATAATTTAACTCTCTCGGCAACATTTTTGAGAAAATGCCGTATAATTTTTTTACATTTTAAGCGGATTTATACGAAAATTGTAATACTAATTGGTTATCAACATATATAGTTGTCGAAAGCATTCCTGTATCAATTACTGTTTCATACATAAAAGTTTAGATATTTTATATTAGTAATATTTTACAAAGTAGTAATATTTTACAAATACCTTAGGTATTTGGAAAATATTACTAAGATAAAAAATTCGAGATTCAAGAAGTGAAATCTTCCTCGCACGTTAGATTAACCGGCTGACAAGTTAATCCCAGCATGCTAGAAACTCATCAAGTAGACAAACGCGTTTTCGGCGTAACGGCCGCCCGCCACACACAAAGCTTAAAACGATGGCGCAACAATGAGGAAACAATTCGGTTTAGAGGCATAATTACTGTGACGAGTGTACCATCAGCAATCATTACGCTGCCAGGTAAACGCTGGTGATGCGGTCAGCCCACCCACCGCCTGAACGCCTCCAAATTGCTGAAAGCTCGTTTTGCACTTTCAACTGCTTTTATGTAGTGTTAATTCAAGTAGTTGCAATAATCTGCATAATTTTAACGCGTCGAAGGCACTGTTTTCTTACGATAAATTTCTAATTCTAGAATACCGAATTCTTAGGCTGTGTACGGTCTCGCTCTTTAACAACAATTTCTTTATTTACGGTCGACCTTAGAATATTGCAGATGATTTGACCTTGATACGTTTATTTTGTCTTTTAACAAGCAAAAAAGGTACAGTATAATATTATTTTTCTTAAATTGATGTGAACTCTGTACACCACTGGTGTAGGAGGGCAATTATATCTAAGTATGTTTCCCGTTTAGAATAGGCGCTTGCTATAACTGTACGTTATCAGTATCAACTGCCCCCTTTCTGTCCCTGTGTGTCGTAAAAGGTGAGTAATTAAAGCAAGGTGAAAATGGAAATGGATACTGATAATGGCAGCATAACATCTCAAAGAATACCAGACTAAAACTAAGCAATCTCATGTAACCGAGAAGAGTTTAAGGTGCGAAGAATCTCATTACAAAACCGTAGTAGATAAATAATAACGATCGGTGGATGTACATTACTTATATCGGTGAATAAGTGATTTGATTTGTTTTATTTTGAGGTATATTTTACTGCCATCTATTAGCATGCCGAGCGTGGCGCCTAAGATAATTCCTCTTAACAGCTTATGTACTGCAGTGGAATTGCACAGGCCCTAAACGTAAGTAAGACAAACTCACTTAAGTTACAAAGTCCACTTTGTTACTTACGTTGCTTACTGACATTTATGCCTCAATTAACAAAACAATTGACAATAAAGTTGAGGCTGCTTGTTACGTTCGTGATTTACGACAGTGAGTCAACCTACTGCCTATTTACATACGATGTCTTATAAGTTATTGCAAACAGGAAACAATAAAACGCAATAAGGAAAGCAAGGCTTTGGCAGTGCCGACCCGTCGGAGGAAACGACAAAATGATTGAGGTTGCGAAACAAGGGAGCCCATGCAAACGGTACAGATCACCTAATGTACGTTAAAATATAATATATAAAAGTTTAGAGAAACCAATAAAAAAAGTATAAATTACTACTATTTTCAGGAGGAGACTTAGGAAAAATGACGCGGTTATATATAACCAATTAAAAATATTAAAACAATATTAAGCAGTGTTCGATCGCCGCCAATCCGCATGTCAATTTATTGTTTCATTACATTTACATAAATGATATGTCAGCAAATGAAATCCTTCGTAAATAGATGAGGATTTCATTTGCTTACATACCTAGGTTTACTCTACGGATTTTGGTTAATATTTATATATATATATATATATATATATATATATATATATATATATATATATATATATATATATATATATATATATATATATATATATATATATATATATATATATATATATATATATATATATACTCGCTAAAACCAGCCACGCTTAGCTGTTATTGATAATAACCGAAGTAATTGAACATCAAAACCGAATTTGAGGAAATATATATTGCAGTATACTGTAGTATGCAAAGATCGAATTTTATGAATTACAATTTATGAATTTTATTTTTTAATAAGTGTAATACTTCTATTTGTAATTCAATTCAGCTACTTTTAATAAGTTTTGAATCCTAACAGTAACAAGATGATCGAATCGTGCCGCGCGCAGTGCAAGCGAGCCAAAGGCGTGGAACTTCGTGCTCTTGGAGGAACATCGTCTCGAGGTCGGTGGTCTGGGATGGCTTCACCGAAGTACTTAACGGCACGTTGATGAGACTCCATAAAGATCGTTACGTAGATTTGCACGAAATCAAAAACAAAAAAGTTATTCTCTTTCGCTGGTAATGTTCTTAACCATCATGTTCAGCCTCTGAGGTAACTGCATACAACTGCAAACACTGCTTGCTAAAACAACATTCTTTTGTATTTTGTTATGATTTTCTATATACTTTTAGCTTTATTAAATTGAATATTAATCTAATAGTTTATTTAAAGAGTTTCAAGGAAATACTAAAGATAACATGAAAAACATTGTTAACAATACAAATATAGAATAAATATATATCTTCACGCAATTCCCAATACAGGGGTAGACAGAGGTCTAGTCTAGACAATTAAGTCCCTTCGACCCACCTTCCACCGAAGATATTTTCGGGACAATGTGACCGGTGGTGAGCCCGTCGCCGTCTTTATGTCCAAGCCAACGATGTACTTCGTACATAAGTTTTTGAAAATCTCATTGATACTGCCACCTGGGGATCGAACTCGGGTCTATGACTCGAAATTCCGACCACCCAACCACTCGGCTATCGTGACCAATATCGTTAACAATATGAGGTACATAATATAAACAACAATATAATATCAACATGATGATGGTATCACATGACAGAACGTACGGAACTTGACTAAGTCATCATCTTTACCTCTTTTGAGAAATACGAATCAGAACTAGGAACCAACAAAGGTTTGTTAGGAAAATGCTTTCGAAAAAACATTCAAACAGGGCTAGGTGTGTCTGATACGAATCACAATCAATGCGATTACGGGGAGTATACTCCCCAGATCAAATCATTAATAATGTTCACCTCAACTGTTATAGTTTAGGGATGGATTGATGTATGATTATGGATATTCGTAAAATTGCGTATTTATTATGTAAATACGCGAACTCAATTTATAAAAATACGCAATCATTGACTGCCGACAAATGATGAAATAGCAATGTTTTGTAGAATAAAGTAATTGAAGAATTGTCTATTGACACTCCGAGCAAACATTAGGTACAATTATATATAGTTCATCTGTTATTCAAACACATGTCGAGCAGCGCAAGCCCAATGCAAAATATGAACACAACTTCATATACTTTTATTAATAGCCAAGCACAACACTTCAATTACATAGGTCATAATATTGTATAGGTGTGTACATTATTTACACACCTATGCAGACACCTATACATGAAAATTATATCATACCAAAGGTCACCGTAATCACAAATTTGCCGTACGTATGGATGGATGGATGGATAAATGTATTCACACGCTTTACGCACTCAATCGCTCGCTAAGTTATACCACCATGGTGGTATCACATAAGTCGCAGCATCCTTTCCCACGACCGGAGAGCTCTAGTTTCGCCAAAATAATCACGTACTAGCGATCGAATGCAGTCTCTTAACTCGGGTCAGCAATTTAGTAGGGTCCTTCACGATAATAACTTTGAGTGGTGCTCAGCGTTTCGCGCATAAAGTAACTACTAACTCAATGGCGAATATCCTGATGAGCGATATCCGTACCAATAATGATCGTGTGAAAACTTTATATTTCGTACAGGCTGACGAAGCCTTGTTTTAATGTAATTATCTTAATTTATATTAGTATTAGAAATTCCAACTATGTTTGTTCATTTGTTACAAGGTAACGCCTTAACTACTTTTTTGACCGGTAAGAAGCTACACTACTAAGCCATGCTTGTAACAGCAATTCCTCTATAGAATAAATAACTTATTCAAGGGGTGGTATGTAAGCGTGCAAAGCTTGCATAGGTTAAAGGATTGCAAGATTGATTGCATTTATCATAGAAAAACTATACAAAATGATAACCCATTTTGTTCAGTTTTTTTACAACTCAAATTAGCGTATAATATGTGGCCCCTGGCATGAGTTGATCTACTACTACTACCAAAATCAGAACGGCCTCTCCAGTAAAGAAACGGGATTGCAAGATAACTAGTCAATAACATTTTGAAGACTTGTCCTTTAGTTGCCTTTTATACAACCGATGGGAACACCTTTCTTCCTGGTATATTCTTACGCTGTAATCTCACATCTATTTAATCTAAAATAAATTATTAAGTATGATAATAATATTTATGCTTCACAGGGTACAAAATGCCCTGCTTTTCACAAAACTAAATCTTTTACGTCTCGTCCCCTAGTAAACACATTTTTTTATAGTCAAAGTATGTCCAGTGTACTTCATGGTATTTTATTTAATTGAATGTACCGCAGACCCTTGTCAGGCCTCGAATGTAAGATTTACGTCTTCAGGATATTAGTGTAGATTTAAACTTTTATGAGAGATAATCTGCAATTTGTACAACATTGAATATGATGCAGTAGGCGACAGCCATTGCTATTTACAATAAAAACAATCAGTTTTGAGTATAGTGATCTATCTTATAGTGCCATGTCAAAGGCGCAGCAACATCAATTTTACGTTGTAATTTTATGGATTGATTTTGCATATTGATGTATTGTCTTGCTATATTTGCCTGCGGCGATAACTTGCGGCTCTATGGGTGGTCCCATTACATGAAGGAAGCCTATCTTTTGCTCTAAATAGTTTATGAACTGTGATTACATACTATAATTGTCATACTTCTTTAAAAAAAAAAACAACTTGACCTCGTGCTGCAGGGACTTAAAATTGAATACTACCTAGAATACTATTCGAATTTGAATCCTCATCTATAATTATTGAACATTGCGATGAACTGATATCTAGATAAAAATAGTAGGGTCAAGTGGACAATTTATTAAAAAAAAAACTTTTATCTTCATAAATAACAGTTACGTTTTGTATATTTTATAATGTTTGTCTTGTTTCTTATTTGTTATCTTCAGGCATTTCTTTATACAGAGGTAGTTAGAGTCTCGGATATAAGCGGATATAAGCTCACTAAAAAATACATATATAATCGTCACTCTTATACTAGGAACCTCAGATGCTGCCACTGTCATGTTATTTTAACGGCAGGATAAAAAAGGAAGTTTACTTGATCGTAAGTGTCTACTGCGGATCACGGGCATTTTCAACTACTTACCAGATCTACCATAGATATAAAATTTGAATACAAACAAATAACAACTTTATAACATTAAAAACAAAGTAAATGGCATAGTCGACTTGATGTTTAGTGATCATGGATCAATGCTTTTGTATCTTTCTTGAAAGAAAGTGAGAAAGAAAGAAAGAAATATGTTTATTCACTACTACTTAACAAATCAAACAGACAATTAATACATTACTAGTTAATAATGTTTACACACACACACACACACGCACACACACATATATATATATATATATATATATATATATATATATATATATATATATATATATATATATATATATATATATATATATATATATATATATATATATATATATATATATATATATGTGTGTATATATATTTATTGTGTGTTTGATTTGTTAAGTAGTAGTGAATAAACATTTTTCTTTCTTTTTTTCTCACTTTCTTTCAAGAAAGATACAAAAGCATTGATCCATGATCACTACACATCAAGTCGACTATTCCATTTACTTTGTTTTTAATATTATAAAGTCGTTATTTGTTTGTATGCAAATTTTTAGTTATGAGACTTCACTGAAAGAGACGGAACGTTCATACGAAAATTTATAATAACTGTACAATTTTTTTTATTACGGTCTGGTTACCGAATTTTTTTGCTAGTAATGTACAAAGAAGGTCTACATATTGCCAGCCGGAACAAAACAGTTGTAGGACAGAAACGGGTGAGATTAAAAGTATCATAATCGAGACTACTTCTAAGTAAGAAGGAGTCTACCTGCCTATATTTAAGTATTAATGTAATTTAAAGTATTCATGTAACCCGTATTGTATAAGATCGGAAGAAGGGTCGGATGCGAAATCAGAGACAGAAGATACACAACGTAATGAGACTAAGAAACTCAATTTTTGTATGGAATTGTTTCAAAGACCGTTACTGTCTCAAAAATAATTTTATAAACTAAAAATGAGGTATGGTTTCGGTGAAGGAGGTTGGATGGTTTGGTTCCTGTGTCTTTATGGGCATCTTAGAGCAGACTTACAAGAAGGAGCGATGTTCTGTAGTAGACTTTCAAAGGCCCATATGTGTATTTATGTCATATAAATAAAAGAGTCACGATAGCAGAGTGGTTGGGTGGTCGGAACTTCGTGTCGAGAGACCCGAGTTCGATCCCCAGGTGGCAGGCTCGTGCCAATGGGTTTTTCAAAAACTTATGTAAGAATTATATCGATGGCTTGGACACGAAGACGGCGACGGGCTCACCACCTGTCACGTTGTCCCGAAAATATCTTCGGTGGAAGGTGGGTCTAAGGGACTTAATTGTCCAGACTAGACCTCTGTCTACCCCTGTATTGGGAATTGCGTGAAGATATTTATAAATAAAAAACTGATGTTGAAAACAGAAAGTTTAATTTAATTTTTACTTTCCAAATAAATATTACTAAAACCCTAAAAAGATTTCACAAAAACGAAACAAATGCAACAATGCTTTTCTTTATTTATACCGTACATATTAATAAATTATTATTAATTATTTATTTTTAAAAATACTTTGTACGAATTTTTCTTAACTAATATTAATTATAATCATACTGAAAACTATCTCCTAATGTTACAATTACAAAAGTAAATACTACCCTAATAATCTCACTTTGGTAAACTGTGGTTAATGAATTACAAATATTTAGGTAATAAGATTATATAAAATATTTATTGGATTGATAAGTATCCTATATTATAATACATACAATCAAAGAACGCCAACACTTATGAAAATACTCATATTAATTAAAGCTTATAATATAAACACATACACACATTGAGCATCACACACTACAAAAAAAATATAGTAAAGATTCTTATATTCGCAGCTATTTGAATAACATTTTTTTGTAATCTAAATGCTATTTTAATTTTTGTCTGTGTTTTGTAATTTATATAGTAAGAAAAAGTTTATTTATATATTACTACTTATTATCGACTTTAGTCAGTATCTAAACTCGGCTAACTTTTCTTATGTCAAAAATAATTCCTGTCGAATTGTATCCGACATAGTTGAAATTAATGTTTGAAATTGCAGGAACTATGTTCGGCGTCACGATCTCACGATGCGAGACAAAGTGAATAAATCGCCAAGGCTGCTTTCATTCATATTCCCAACATAATCGAGGCTTTGTATGTATCGAGCGAAGACGTAAGGACGAACATTAGTGAGCAAATTGCTGCTGTGACGCATACCAAATTCGGTTAGTCTGTGGGTATAAAAATTGTAACGTATCCAATTTATAATAGCATGATTTTTATTACGATCTGGTTACCGGAAATTTTTTGCTAGTAATGTACAAAGAAGGTCTACATATTGCCAGCCGGAACAAAACAGTTGTAGGACAGAAACGGGTGAGATTAAAAGTATCATAATCGAGACTACTTCTAAGTAAGAAGGAGTCTACCTGCCTATATTTAAGTATTAATGTAATTTAAAGTATTCATGTAACCCGTATTGTATAAGATCGGAAGAAGGGTCGGATGCGAAATCAGAGACAGAAGATACACAACGTAATGAGACTAAGAAACTCAATTTTTGTATGGAATTGTTTCAAAGACCGTTACTGTCTCAAAAATAATTTTATAAACTAAAAATGAGGTATGGTTTCGGTGAAGGAGGTTGGATGGTTTGGTTCCTGTGTCTTTATGGGCATCTTAGAGCAGACTTACAAGAAGGAGCGATGTTCTGTAGTAGACTTTCAAAGGCCCATATGTGTATTTATGTCATATAAATAAAAGAGTCACGATAGCAGAGTGGTTGGGTGGTCGGAACTTCGTGTCGAGAGACCCGAGTTCGATCCCCAGGTGGCAGGCTCGTGCCAATGGGTTTTTCAAAAACTTATGTAAGAATTATATCGATGGCTTGGACACGAAGACGGCGACGGGCTCACCACCTGTCACGTTGTCCCGAAAATATCTTCGGTGGAAGGTGGGTCTAAGGGACTTAATTGTCCAGACTAGACCTCTGTCTACCCCTGTATTGGGAATTGCGTGAAGATATTTATAAATAAAAAACTGATGTTGAAAACAGAAAGTTTAATTTAATTTTTACTTTCCAAATAAATATTACTAAAACCCTAAAAAGATTTCACAAAAACGAAACAAATGCAACAATGCTTTTCTTTATTTATACCGTACATATTAATAAATTATTATTAATTATTTATTTTTAAAAATACTTTGTACGAATTTTTCTTAACTAATATTAATTATAATCATACTGAAAACTATCTCCTAATGTTACAATTACAAAAGTAAATACTACCCTAATAATCTCACTTTGGTAAACTGTGGTTAATGAATTACAAATATTTAGGTAATAAGATTATATAAAATATTTATTGGATTGATAAGTATCCTATATTATAATACATACAATCAAAGAACGCCAACACTTATGAAAATACTCATATTAATTAAAGCTTATAATATAAACACATACACACATTGAGCATCACACACTACAAAAAAAATATAGTAAAGATTCTTATATTCGCAGCTATTTGAATAACATTTTTTTGTAATCTAAATGCTATTTTAATTTTTGTCTGTGTTTTGTAATTTATATAGTAAGAAAAAAGTTTATTTATCTATTAATATTTTAAAAAGTTTATTTATATATTACTACTTATTATCGACTTTAGTCAGTATCTAAACTCGGCTAACTTTTCTTATGTCAAAAATAATTCCTGTCGAATTGTATCCGACATAGTTGAAATTAATGTTTGAAATTGCAAGGGAACTATGTTCGGCCGTCACGATCTCACGATGCGAGACAAAGTGAATAAATCGCCAAGGCTGCCTTCATTCATATTCCCAACATAATCGAGGCTTTTGCATTATGTATCAGAGCGACATGAGTCGGGCGACGAAACATTAGTGAGCAATTGCTTGCCAGACGCATACCAAATTCGGTTAGTCTGTGGGTAATAAAAATTCGTAAATGTATCCAATTTATAATAGGCATAATATACTTATGAAGTATCTTTGTTAGTGAGCACTAAATTAATGAAATGTTATTAAATGCCCCATTTAGATTTATACATCAGTAAAATTTTCAAAAAATCTTCATACTTAAACAGTCATTTCAGAAAGTCGATTATTTTTTCTGTTGCGTCAACTTTGAGAAATAGCTTTCAATGAACATTTCAAACATATCAGTGTGATCATTTATAAAAACATAAATCAGTTACTTTATTTATAACGATTATGTAAAGTTTAATGTAAAATTCTCATATGTTTAAAGTAATTGTCGTTATCTTTAGTTGCCTAAATAATCTTGTAATCTGCGTGTATCTTTGAAATATTCTGAGTGAATTTTAATATGTTAAATGAGTTTCATTTAGAATATATGTGCCTATGATGTGTTAAAAAAATAGAACAGCATAAAAAATGTTTTATCCTCATAAAATTGTATCAACTACTCCTCAGCAGTATATTAATTATACCTTGTACACTTTTACTTTCTACAATTTGAGTATATTAATTATACCTTCTTCGTAATTAAATATTTCATTAAAAATAGTCACGCAATAAAGTTAGGTCTACAAATTAAAAATACAATTTAAATTTATATCGCGCCAATGCGATAAACCACACGATTAAGACTTTAATTGCTTTAAAACAAACGAAGCCGCGTTTCTAAAGAATCAGATAAAAAAATGGAAACAAACAAGACATTCAATATTGACAAAAATTAATTATCCGTTCGAAAACAGTTAGACTGTTTTCCTTTTTGTCGGTGGATATCGGCTTACACGGCCGCGGTCCTGCGGGAGTGCATGAGGCCTTGCTTTGATGAAACCGGTTCTTGACTTCTTCATTACCACTCAACTGTATACCTATGTACGGAAAAAGCTGGTTGGAGCACTGATTGGATTCTCGTGGAATCTATTCGGATTTATATTACACAATAAATTTTCTTTGTACCCATTACTGTACCATACCAAACTATAACATCCTGTTGAGTATATGCCACAACTTTGTAAATGTCTCTTTTCAGTCTAAAACCAATATATTCTATTTAATTAAGATGTATTTACTGTAAGATGAATTTTGGATTAATTAATAAAAAAAATTACATTTATCTTAACAAAATGTTATTTCAACTATTATTTGGAATACTACTTCGATGTATTAGAATATACAAAAGAATATACTAGCTTTGGGATTCAAAATATCCGAATTTAAATAGCTAATAGCTTCTTAGTTGCTTATTTCATAGCTTAATGCTTTACTGACGAGTTCTTTAGAGACGACTCAATAAATAAGATCTAATGAAGCTCTTTGTCGGACTAATATTTTGAGTCATTTACCACACAATACTTCGTAATTAATGTGAAATATTTCGTGATTGTCTGTTAGCTTTGTAAGAGTCGTCTAGGAAGTATGCGCTAATGAGATGGCTTTAGAGCACGTTTCGAGAAGGATGTCAGAAAAAAATGATCTCAAAGTGACAGCGGAATCCCGCGTCGCATATTTGTAGAACGTTAACATCTGAACGATGATTAGTGTCGCGCTCACCGGAATTAGTTACGGGCGTTCACTTCCTTGACGAGAGCAGACTGACGATTTGTGACTTGAATTTGATTATTATTTTTTGTAACTCTTTTTACACTATAGGCTAAAAAGTACCAAGTTGCACTATTTTAGTTTTTAAAACGGCCAATTTATTGAAGGTCATAGGTTTTGTTATATTTTTTTTATATACTGCGTCACTAACAAAAATCCTAATGAAAATTATTGCAATGAATGATTTAACTTTACATGGAATGTGACGGTATCAATTCTTAATAAATTTATAGCTCTAAAATCATTTAATAAGAATATAAATAATAATATCTTCTAGCAATTCCCAATGCAGGGGTAGACAGAGGTCTAGTCTAGACAATTAAGTTTCTTCGACCCACCTTCTACGGAAGATATTTTCGGGACAACGTGAGCCCGTCGCCATCTTTTATGTCCAAGCCAACGAAGTAATTCGTACATAAGTTGAAGAACCCATTGGTACGAGCATGCCACCTGAGGATCGGACTCGGGTCTTTCGACTCCAAATTCCGAACGCCCAACCGCTCACTCGGCTCTCGTGAAAATCCTAATGAAAATTATTGAACTTTACATGGAATGTGACGGTATCAACTCTTAATGAATTTATAGCTCTAAAATTATTTTATTTGAAAAATAATACATAGAACAGTTTATAGCCAAAACGCATAGACAAGACTTGTAACTAGGCTAGAGCTTCTTTCAAATCGTGCCGGTTCAATTATTCTCCAGGATAATAATACATTTCGTACAAGAGATTGAGTGACTCAAGGATTCTTCGAGAAATTGTACTCTAACCTTTATATTTCTGGGTCTATGATCGATTGTATTTATGTTTTACATTTAGCATCGTTCGGCAGAAGTAAATCTACGTATAAATTCCATATACATAAATTGCCATCTAAAACAGTTCTGTGTTGATCGAATGTTGAATTAACGAGCGTGGCGCCGCGGCGGTAAGCGTCCAACATTTGTCACCGGACCACCAGCGCCGCCATATTTATAGCGACGCCCGCGCACGCGCCCGTGGGCGGCTGAAGCGCCTGCCGCTTTATCTGGATATCTGAATTAACGTGCACGCATTTAGACGTATTCGCCCACGTGACACCTCGCGACTATAGCTAACGTTTTCCAGCGTAAAGAAAGGAGATGTTATCCTATTCTCTCACTGGTTTCATAACTCTACTATTTATGCCCATGTGTACTTTTTGTTGAAAACATCACGATTGCCTCAAATCAAACATCTAAAGGCTGTTCGCTGATATAGTTGATAATTAAAAATTTACAATTATGAGATAACTGCGAATTGATGTCTTAAGATACTACAAAGATTCATACAACATTCACACAACCTTGATAGCCCTCGCTTACAACTGGAAACTAAATATAAATTAACTTTCAATACTGCTCTATATATATTTACAAAAGGCGTTGTACTTCGATGTATATTGTCCTAACCTAATCTAATCTAAACTGAGGTAGACCTCGTATCGGTCACGTGTACGTAAAACAATAGAACAAACAAATTAACACTAAGAAAATGGACGCGGATATGCCCGCTGCAGCTGCAAATGGTTCTTCGTGCGGAGTTTTCTTGTGCGCCTTTGTATGGTTCTTTTGGTGTTTGTGAAAGCATAGCCTAGCTAGATTACTCTGCATCCTCGGGCAATCGAAATCTTCGTCACCATCGCAACGGCATTCTGTCAGAGCTGCGGCCTTTTCCTGTTTCTTTAATATCTCTATGGAATTTAAGCATCGATTTGAGCACTTTCTACCTCGATACATCGATCTACACAGTTGTCGATAGAAACTTAGAGCAGTTGAGCACTGGGCATCAGCAAGGCAGATCAATTGCGAGAGACGACACGATGATGTCGCATTGGCTGCTCCCTTCATCACCTGAGTACGACAAATATTGATCCTTTCTTTCGTTTCCACGCAATATTCATCATCGCACTGGCACTGTAACAAAAGAAAAGTATATATTCAATGCTACATGCAGAAAAAAATAACAAAATCGTAATATTTTTATAGTATAGTAATACATTCATATGAACTTCCTCCCCTCCCTCCACCCCCGTAAGTCCGTGTTTGATTTAACCGCCGCGCTTGCGGATTGAAGTGGAACGACAATCGCAGTACCGATAGATTAGATTGTAGTGTCTAAATACTCACTAGTCTGCTTAATTTATGTCTGATAATTTTAAATTATAATCTCACCATCTTTCGATTGCCAATTATATGTTCAAGATTACTTCCCTCAGTCGCCTCTTACATCACTCACGATAAGAAGCGGGATGGTATATTTCACACCAAACCACACGGTCCACAAAATAAAGAAAACTTATAAGTTGTTCTATTTTCTCTTTCTCATTTTCTCACTCGATTGAATTGTTGAAATAATTAAAGGCATAAAAATATCTAGTTTCAGCTAAGAAAACAGATTAATATAAACATGAAAATTTATATCCACCATTATAAACGTTTTTGGAGAAAACTATAAAATGAAATATGGTCCAAGCGTGGCGAGCTATAACGTTTCCAGTTCGTAAAACTATTTTACGATACCCGAAACATTCCAGCCACTATCAAAACAAATTATGCATAATAAATTCACGTTTATATACCACGCCTCCACGGAATCAAGTTAAGAAACTTGGTTTTAAACAATTATAACTGTTATACAAACGAATTAAATGCATACACTGAAAAAAATATGTCTTAATTGAGTAGGATTCGTTGCGGAGGAAATCTATAAAAAATTAACTAGTATAAACCTTTTGAGTATCGATGTTTATAATATTAAAAAGAAGTAAACAATATCTAACATTGAATAAATTACTAAAAGATACTTTCAAACTCTCCTCTTTCTTTGTATATGGCCTCTTAGGTCCAGCTCTCATATAAATATTAGAGAATGTCATCTGTCTAATTTTGATGTCTATTGCAAAAGGAAAAGCTAAATGATTAGGTAGTAGATACCTCAATTTAGATTCTCATAACCACTCGGCAAGTAAGCAATTTATTTATCTTTTCTTTAATGCACATTACACTTCTTTCTAAAAAAATCGAATGCAATAAAAGTTGTTGTGATATACTAAAATTTGTATTTAAGTACCAAAACATTGTGTAAAATCTTTGTTAATAAAACATTTCATTGTGTAAAATTATAATTTATATAATATCATCACTGCTAATATTTATCGCTTCATTGATTTGAAGATTATACAAAATGTGGTTGATTTGCTTGTATTGGAGCCCTAGGCTCCAATCACAGGGAAATAAATAAGGCCACCGTCTTACGTATTTTTTGTGGAAACTTGGCAACACCTGCGCCAGAGCGAGCGCTGCGGTAGGTCCCGATCAAGACGTCAAATCTCAAGGCTGAACGCGACCGCTCCTTTGCCTTGCCTTTCGATACACATTGCCCAACCGAACCACAATAATCATGCCGTTACAACGGCATAATTAGAGGTTTGAACGGTTCAAACTGAATTATCTACGGAACTGTGGATATATTGCATCAGTACAATGTAATTATTAAGTTCCGTTGTAATTAAAGTTACCATTTTTATACAACACACAAGTGTTAATAAGTACGTACTTTTTCATTATTCTTGTGACATTAAAAACCACAGGTTTATACCGTAAATGGATAGGTACAATGTAGGGTGTGAAGTTTTTAATATATTGAGTAATTTTCACAGACACCCAATTCAAGTCAACAGCTGCACTATGAGGGAGGTCCACCGCGTCATTAAATTGTTTTTGTTGATTCAACTGCTTGTCCCCGATAGTACATTGATTAAAGTCAGTGTAAAATTCCTATAGATGCCCGTAAACATATAAAAATATTTACGTAAAAACTATTTTTAATGTACGAACGACAGCTATTTGTTGAAATTTTTATTTATATCTTCGGGGATTTTCCCAACAGCCTGAGATCTAAACAATTAAATCCTTTCGACCCACCGACACGTATTTGAAAGTAGTACGAAGAAGTTGAAGATAGTCAACGCCGTACAATATGCTTACAGAGAAGTATTTAGGTAGATGATCTGTACATATAAACTTCCATGACTCCAGTACCAACATTAATTACACAAATGTTAACCCATAGCCATTTACAGACTTGGCAAAAATTCAAATATCTCATCAATTTCTATTCCTAGTAATCTGACATTACTCCTTAGGGTGTACATATTTAACGGTTTGGTAGAATTGCCATAATTTTAAAATCCCATACGTGTAGTTGGCAGGCTCGTACTAATGGGTTTTTCAAAAACTTATGTAAGAATTATATCGTTGGCATGGACATAAAAACGGCGACGGACTCACCGCCTGTCACGTTGTCACAAAAATATCTTCTGTGAAAGGTGGGTCAAAGAGACTTAATTGTCTAGACTAGACTTCTAGAGTTCTAAAGTTCACTAGATTAGACTTCATTAGATGTGATCTCATTATTTTAGTAGGTACCTATTTGTCATGCTTTGTCCCTTTTTAAGGTTTTCTTTATCAATTAAATCTTTTATGATCCCGAGACCAGAGACCCGAATTCGATCCCCAACCAATGGGTTTTTTCAAAACTTAGGTACGATTTATATCGTTGGCTTAAACATAAAGACGGCGACGGGCTTACCACTTGTCACGTTGTACCAAAAATGTCTTCGGTGAAAGGTGGTTTGAAAGGACTTTATTGTCTAGACCTCTGTCTATCCCTGTATCGGGAATAGCGTGAAGATGTTTTTTTTAATAAAAATTAGTATAACGCAACTCTACCGGATCCAGACTCATGCATTTGCATATGTCTCTCATGTTGTTATCAAATAAACTATCTATATGTTTAAAAATTTATTCTGAATTAAGAAAATCGTATAAACTAGCATGAATGATAGCAATTAATTATGAAGAATACTTTCTCTTCAGTCTCTAATTAATTTTAGAATAATTTACATTATCGCATTCACGTATCACATGATTTCTTAACTATTTATTATCAAAATGACGTTCTCGGCTATAATATTTAGGCAATATATACAAATATAAAACAAAATAAAAACAATATAACATATTTCACATATTTTTATAATTATTTTAACTACATCCCTCATGGACAAAATAAATAAAAAATAAATACCGTCACGCATTAGACAATACCGGACTTTTTAGAGGTGTACACAATTTATTCCTTTCGACCCATCTTTCACCGTTTTCAGCCTATCGCCGTCTTAATATCCAACAACGATAAATATATTATTTACATAAATAAATTATTAATATGTAAATAGTCATAATTAAAATATAAAATAAGTTTTGCCTACAATATGTTTAGCTTATGATGTTGATATGTTCTTAACAAAAATCATTTCGGCATCCGTCAGCTTCTCTTGTTAATGTTTTCAAAGATTGCACGTTAAGAATAATAGTATCATCATTGTCTATAGTAAAAGTAACCATCTAAGCCGATTGGCAATTTAACTTTGAAATTATGTTCAGTCAGAATCTGACGGGGATTGTTGGCTACTGTGAATAAATTCCAACCATAATGCTCATATTTTCTCAGATTAGAAACCAGCCCTCCTTGGGCACTCATCAAGCTCCGGTAATTGGTTTCCTCTCCTTAAGCGTATTTAGTACTGCTAAGACTCTAAAATGATTAAAATTTTATTTTTAAACATATATTGGCACAAATAAGAAACCAGCATGCTATACTCTTGAAAACATTTACAACAAAACATTTACAATTGTAAATGTTTTGTTTTCACAGCTAAAAATTCTCTTTGTTTAAGTTGTTTAAACGGATTGAGATAATTAAGATCTAGCACGAAGTATGCACATTTCACAGTGAAGATTAAAGAAACTCTCTTATAAGAACCAATTTTTGTTTTTAAATTGTTTTGAAAGATTTCTTTAACTTTAATTTAATGAAAATTAATTTTAACAAAGCTCAACATTTAGAACCTTAAATACCAATGTCATGCAATTCTGTGCTTATGCCTCTGAATACATCAGGGATAATCAAAAATTTCATCCAAATCTAATAAAACGTCATCAAATTTTATAGCATCTCATTAAACTTAATTACCTATTATAATCCAAACTTTTAGAAATTACCAATGCATGACAAAACATTAACATCATTAGATCAAGAAGGCTTGTATAAAGAGATTTTATTAAAGTTTACATAGCAATTCATTAACAGTAGACACGGGGTCATCAACCGAGACCGAGACCTTTACTTACTTGAATGACGGTGGTGCATCGCGTCCGACAAATCTGACGTCTAAATTAGATTTTATTACTGAGCGTCTGTGTACATGGACGCACCAACGTACAGCGACACCGCATAATGCATTAACAACAACACGAAAATGTCCGCAAAAAGCTCCCAGAAAACTGGACGCGACGCTCAATTGAGAGAGACGTGGTTATAAACAACTGGTCATGAAAATTTATTGTGACAAGCTTGACCTTTGATTGCACTAGTTTCATTGTATCGAATTGAATAATCAACATAAATGTTTCGTTATCACAGTGATTACGTTTTGTTTAAGAGCTTGTGACAATAGCCTTGACTTTGATAACAATACTTTACTCTCTGTCAATTATATTTGTTGGCTCTATTGATTGTCGTATATCCTTACGCAGAAATCACACACGCAACTTCAAAGCTATGTATAAATAAGACTCATGTAATGGTGCTAATCATTTTAGCGCTCCTTTCTACTAACATGCTAATAAACTTCGTAGAATGCTAAATCATTACAAAACATTAAATTTTCTTCAACTGTACGTATTATATTATTATATTACTATACCAATACTATATTGTCATACAACAAATTTCACTGATTATTAGACTGTCTTTAAAATTATCCGCTGTCGAACACAGGCATTTCCCAATTTTTCATAATCGCCAATTTGACCTTTTTAGAATTTATTATTAATTTTTTATATAATACGGCCTTACCTCTTCATTATCGGTACAATTTTATGCTATTTCAATACTGTTTATGCTAGCATATTTGCTGCAACCAATGCAATTTTAAAAAGTATTCCCTTACTCGCCCTTACTTCAATCACACGAAATAACAACGACTTTAGAACGATGAGCTCACTTTAACGAAATAAACAATTGAGTAACAGTGTTTTCTTACATTCATAAGCTCCTTGCCCTCTTCGGTCGACGTCAGTGCAATGAGCGCATGTTCGCAGGCCTTCGGGCAGGCGCTAGTAGGTTCGGATAGCACATCTCCACACAGGTACATGTAGTTGTTGAGCGCGGAGCCGCATCCTGTACGGTAGGCGCAGCGGTTCCGGGCTTCGGTGCAAGTCGTCGCTTCAGCCCGCAGTGTAGCCACCGCGAACAACGCAGCTACCACCCACATCACCTAGAACGAAAGTGGAAGAAAATTTATGGAGGTAACGTTTTTGAGATCAATCCAATAACATCGCTTTTCATTTATGTATTTTATCTGTTTATTGCACAACCTGTCTGGCAGCTTCTTAACGCCCTTGGTTGCCTGGAAGATCGCTATGAAGCAATAAGGCCGCCATGTTGTACAGATTTAAAGTTTGAATTTTTTTTTAGATTTCGCGGTGTACAATGAAAGTATTTTGATTTATTCATTCATTCGCTTTTTGCTTTTTAATTCGCAATGACGACTAGTACCGGCTTGGAAAACCGAAGTGACATGACCGGATACACGGTTTAAAAGTTTTGAAATGCATCAAAAATACGCAAAAAATACGCATGGTATCAAATAATACAAATGGCATCATAAAATACGCAAAGCAAAAAATATCACATGCAAAATAAAAATTTCAATTTTTCATGTGTATGTGCGCGTGCATGAAGAAATTTGAATAGGAGCTAAAGGAAATAAAGCTAAAGGAGCTAAGAAATTTGAATAGGAGGACACATACATTCTGATTCGTTTTAATTAAATATTTCAAAGAAGTGATTGGGGTCTAATAAATTTAACATCAATAATGTCCTAAATAATAATAAAATATCACATTTTAATTTATTTCTTATTTTTTGTGCATTATCATCATATATTCAACATCATTTAAGGTTAAGAAATGCTACTATTTTATTTAACTTCAATCAAAACCGTATGTCTAATAAAATTTAGAGAATGTTAATGGCAGTCCTAATATATAATATGTAAACGAATAAGTAACACAAGGTCGATGCCCGGCAAAGAGTCAATTTGGTAAAAGAAAACAAGTGACAACTTAAGATGTTCGACTCAATCTAACGCACCACTTCATCTGTTACGGCTAATGCTAGGCGCATTTAACAAAACTAGCATTTACAGCTCATGTAATATGACCAAGTAAGTTATGAGCACACAAGTTTAGGAACGTCAAATTATTTCGAAAATACCTTTCAAGAATTGATTTGTATAGCTTTTGTTCAATATGCGACTAAAGCATTAGATAACGAAGAATAAAAGTCATACATGTACCTTATCGTAGATGTTACATGTACAGATTTAAAGTTTGAATTTTTTTAGATTTCGCGGTGTACAATGAAAGTATTTTGATTTATTCATTCATTCGCTTTTTGCTTTTTAATTCGCAATGACGACTAGTACCGGCTTGAGAACTGAAGTGACATGACCGGATACACGGTTTAAAAGTTCTGAAATGCATCAAAAATACGCAAAAAATACGCATGGTATCAAATAATACAAATGGCATCATAAAATACGCAAAGCAAAAAATATCACATGCAAAATAAAAATTTCAATTTTTCATGTATATGTGCGCGTGCATGAAGAAATTTGAATAGGAGCTAAAGGAAATAAAGCTAAAGGAGCTAAGAAATTTGAATAGGAGCTAAAGGAAATAAAGCTAAAGGAGCTAAGAAATTTGAATAGGAGGACACATACATTCTGATTCGTTTTAATTAAATATTTCAAAGAAGTGATTGGGGTCTAATAAATTTAACATCAATAATGTCCTAAATAATAATAAAATATCACATTTTAATTTATTTCTTATTTTTGTGCATTATCATCATATATTCAACATCATGCTACTGACATGCTAAAGAAATGCTACTATTTTATTTAACTTCAATCAAAACCGTATGTCTAATAAAATTTAGAGAATGTTAATGGCAGTCCTAATATATAATATGTAAACGAATAAGTAACACAAGGTCGATGCCCGGCAAAGAGTCAATTTGGTAAAAGAAAACAAGTGACAACTTAAGATGTTCGACTCAATCTAACGCACCACTTCATCTGTTACGGCTAATGCTAGGCGCATTTAACAAAACTAGCATTTACAGCTCATGTAATATGACCAAGTAAGTTATGAGCACACAAGTTTAGGAACGTCAAATTATTTCGAAAATACCTTTCAAGAATTGATTTGTATAGCTTTTGTTCAATATGCGACTAAAGCATTAGATAACGAAGAATAAAAGTCATACATGTACCTTATCGTAGATGTTACATGTACAGATTTAAAGTTTGAATTTTTTTTTGATTTCGTGGTGTACAATAAAAGTATTTTGATTCATTCATTCATTCGCTTTTTGGCTTTTTACTTCGCAATGGCGACTAGTACCGGCTTGGAGAACCGAAGTGACATGACCGGATGCACGGAACAAAAGTTCTGAAATGCCTTCGGTAAGTCATACTATGTATGGGTAACAAAAAATACGCAAAGCAAAAAATATCACATGCAAAATAAAAATTTCAATTTTTCATGTATATGTGCGCGTGCATGAAGAAATTTGAATAGGAGCTAAAGATCTAGTAAATATAAACGTAAAAATGGTAATACACAATGAAATAAAGTATGATGCTTAAAGATAAACATAGCCTGAAATAGAGTATATGCTCTAGATTTTTTTCAAAATCATGTAATCGAAATTTTTGCACTTTCATTTCAGCGTAATGGAAATAAGAGTTTATTTCAATCAGTGCTAATATCTAAATGTAAATCTGTCTATCTGTTACACTTTTACGACTAAACCTTCAAAAAATATGTATATGATGTTGATGAAATTAAGTATGGAAGTTAAAGCTCTAACACTGGGTAATCAAAATATAAATTTACGTCCGAAAGCTAAGGGTAACAGTTAGCATTGAATAAATACACTTACGAGACGCTACAATTTTGTCAAGACTCCTCGACAGGGCCTTTACATCATAATCCTATCCGCCTCTGCGTTCCTACGCTATTATGTAAACAAAGTCGGATAGACGGCAGCATCCCGGAGTCCGTAAGTAGGTAATCCTCGAGAGGACGTCCCGTTGCGCACGTTCTAGGAAGTCGGCCGCAGCCTGCACTGGGTAAACATTCAGAATCACGTCCACTTGTCACTTGCTACCAAGTTACACGTTTACATTAGAGGCACGGCGGGATAAGCCAACAAATAATATCAAACACGTATGATAGATGTTATATAACTTATTTAAATGATGTTAAATAAACCAAGGCTTTGGCATATATGTAGTAAAATCTCTTCCTGTGATCTCTTCTTATATAATTTATATATATATATATATATATATATATATATATATATATATATATATATATATATATATATATATATATATATATATATATATATATATATATATATATATATATATATATATATATATATATATATATATATATATATATATATATATATATATATATATATATATATATGTAGTAAAATCTCTTCCTGTGATCTCTTCTTATATAATTTATATATATATATATATATATATATATATATATATATATATATATATATATATATATATATATATATATATATATATATATATATATATATATAATTTATATCGTTATCGATCGTTTTCTGAGAAAAGTGTAATATTGTCTTCTCTACATTTTGTCAAAAAATAATACTGTACCGTTAAAATTTAGAATTAGTAAAGAAATTAAAATTTAAAAATTTAAATATCTTCACGCAATTCCCAATACAGGGGTAGACAGAGGTCAAGTCTAGACAATTACGTCCCTTTGACCGAAGATTTTTTCGGGACAACGTGACAGGTGGTGAGCCCGTCGCCGCCTTTATGTCCAAGCCAACGATGAAATTCGTACATAAGTTTTTGAAAAACTCCTTGGTACGGCCACCTGGGGATCGAACTCGGGTCTCTCGACTCGAAATTCCGACCACCCAACAACTCGGCTATCGGGACTTCTAAATTAAAATTAAAACATTTTTTTCATATTTTTTATATCTTTATGTAATTTTCATAGATCGAAGCTTATTTGGGGTTTGTGAGCCCATAGCTATCTTAATGTCCGAGCTAACGGTATAATATATTTTAAATGTATTATACTTAGATAAATAATAATACTTAAAAACGTCCATGACTTGAGTAGCTGTTGGATCTTCGGGTTTTTTAATATTTGAGAATATTGAAGTATCTTACTTTACCCGATACATTCTGTCTGTAAAGTTTACTATTATTACTATTGTTTGTAGTTTAGTGTCATGAATATATCGGTAGGTATAATAAAACTAATTAAATTAGCCTATGTCTAAAACTTATTGAAAAAAGTACTTTTATAATTGATATTTAGATA
This sequence comes from Sericinus montela, assembly GCA_029286605.1. NCBI lineage: Eukaryota > Metazoa > Arthropoda > Insecta > Lepidoptera > Papilionidae > Sericinus > Sericinus montela. The sequence goes on from JAGSMR010000049.1 coordinate 2,169,163, forward strand.
TCGATTTCATTCCTAAAGTCTTGACTAGCCACCCAACCTGACTGTACACGAAATACACATACATTCGTTTTAATTCAATATTTTAAAGAAGTGATTAGGGTCTAATAAATTTAAAAAGTGCAATAGTAACATCAATAATGTCCTAAATAATAATAAAATATCACATTTTAATTTATTTCTTATTTTTTTGTGCATTATCATCATATATTCAACCATATAAGGTTAAGAAATGCTACTATTTTGTTTAACTTCAATCAAAACCGTATGTCTAATAATTTTTAGAGAATGCTGACAGCCCTAATATATAATATGTAAACGAATAAGTAACATTAAGGTCGATGCCCGGCAAAGAGTCAAGTTGGTAAAAGAAAACAAGTGACAACTTAAGATGTTCGACTCAATCTAACGCACCACTTCATCTGTTACGGCTAATGCTAGCAGTATTTAACAAAACTAGCATTTACAGCTCATGTAATATGACCAAGTAAGTTATGAGCACTTCTAATGTTTAAGTAATAAGTTTACTAACGTCAAATTATTTCTAAAAGACCTTTCAAGAATTGATTTGTATAGCTTTTGTTCAATATGCGACTAAAGCTATAAGATAACGAAGAATAAAAGTCATACATATACCTTGTCGTAGATGTTGCTTAGCAACATCAAAATTGAGATCGGGGAAAGGCAACGGATAAGACGTCATCGTGACAATTTTACAGCCGAGCGACGTGCGAGCTGTTAGCGAAGAAGTGTGAAAAGCGCCACTAATGACTCGTACGAATAAAACAACATCGTGTCTAGCAAATAAAATGTTAAGCTTACAGCTGAATAAAATAGAAAATCTTTTTTTTTATATTTTTAATCTCGTGTTGCCAGTAGAAAGCCATATGACGACGAAAATGTTTTTTCATTTCAATACAAAGAGACATAATATTGCATAAAATATTTTTTATGATATTACAATAACATGTCAACAATTTTAGAGTTTATATTTATGATAAGGAAAAAAAAATCTTCACGCAATTCCCAATACAGAATACAGTCGGAATTTCGAGTCAAGAGACCCGAGTTCGATCCTCAAGTGGCCGTACCAATGGGTTTTTCTAAAAAAAACCTATGTACAAATTATATCGCGGGCTTGGACAAAAAGACGGAGACGGGCGTGTCACGTAGTCCCGAAAATATCTTCGGTGGAAGGTGGGTCGAAGGGACTTAATTGTCTAAACTAGACCTCTGTCTACCTCTGTATTGAGAATTGCGTGAAGATAATATTAACGGTTACTTGTAACTTAAAATACTGGTAAAATATTTTAAAAATTGTTACAAATTTGGAGCAAAAAATATAGAGTCAATTAAAAAACTGAAATATTTTTTTACACGGCATAGCTTACGAGAAACGCATCGAGCTTCTAGCGACTCTAACGACTTGCGTAAACAAAGCTTGCACCCGTGCTGCTTATTATTGCGTGTCGTTAAGCGTCAATTGGTTGTTCAAATAAGTTCAATGGTGTCAGGTAGACCATCACAGCTCAAACTTTCTTGTGGATTTTTAGATAACTTCCACATGTCGAGTTCGTTTGATCTTGGAACTATATTTGTTACACACAGCTCCGGTTAACAATAATAAGTGTAGCTTGGTCTAATTGAGTCATTTAAATGGTCAGTTGAGTAACCTTAATTTTAAGAAGCGCAGTAGTTTCTGTACAAATATTGCCTGTATTTTACAAATTCCTATTCTAAAAAAAACAGCAAACATAACCTTATTAAATTGTCTAAAATTTAATATAAGCATGATATTACGGTATAGATATGATATTATTGTCATGTTGTCTTATTAAAATCTGGTGTAAAGTTCGTTTGAACGATTTAATTACCTGGATCTCTGACTATACTAACATATAAATAGTAAGCATGTATACACAAACATTATACAAACATAGAACCGTGATTGATTATTTACTTTAGATTCAAAGCTATCGCATACATGTACATTCAAATTTTGAAAAACCAAAGAGCGAGTAAAGTGATTATCTACGACCATGTAGACTCGCAACACCACTGGAACTTCAAGTGCGTTGCTTACATTTAAGAAACAAACTAGTAAAGAGGAAGAAATAAAGAGAAACGAGGGGTAAAAGGAGATTGAACTCCGTCACACTGTTATTTTGGTAAAGAATCACAAAAGAAAATAACTTACATATTGGAGGAGTTAAAAACAAACACTGTAACTCAATGTACAGTTTTGCACTGATTATAATTTTAAACATATGTAGGTCGAAACTCGTATTTATCACTTAATTACGACTTGTAGTCATAATCTACCATGTTCTTACAACTCTGTGATACCGTGACCTAAATGAGTTAAAGCGAAACACCGTCTGACAGATAACAGACACCGACGAGGTAAGCCGGCGCGAAAATAAAGCATTCAAAAACATCACAGTTACTATGTATCCAGGTCAGTTAAAATGAATCATTATAATTACTATAATATAAATGTTGCCGGTTCAGATTCTAAAAAAAGCAGTAGGTGCGATTTTATTCGTACTGGAATACGATAAAGTAAATGAAGTGTTAAATTTGCTAGTTTTATATTAAAATATCTGTAACGTTGTCGATAAAATTGAATTTTTACAAAACAAAGTTGAATTTTTGTATGGACAGGTATGCAATTACAATTTATTATTTCAAACACTAGTGCATTTATGTCAAGAATCAGAGAATATAACGGTCAGAAAAAAATCACAAAAGATAAAGATCCAGCAATTATACATGAATATTTATCATTAAAACACGTACAGAAAACTAAGATTAACTGAATTGCTGGGGAGAGAGTACCAAGACGTGTTGGTCGATCAAATTTCGGCCATTTTTTTATAATTGTACAATAAAGAGTAATACTAATAAGCGACCCACATACGACAGACAAGCGCATCCCAGAGAAAAAAAGTATAAGGATCCTGTGAAATGAATAGATGTGATGTCTGTCTACCATACGAGAAAGAGGCGTGATGTTTATGATGCGTGACGACGTGATGTATATGTGTTTTCCAAAAAGTTTTTTGAACTTATGAAATTCTTTTAATACCACAAGATGTAAACGAAGAAGTAGTTTACTTGACACACGATTACAAATGTTTTTACAGATTAAGGTTGCAAACGAGCAATTGTTCAATAAACAATTAGATAGTAAGTGACCAATCCATCCAAAAGCTATCATCCACGCTAGACGGGGCTGGTGCGATGCCTACTTTTTAAGAAGGAATTAAAAAAGGGAAGAAACGGTCATGATAGCCGAATGGTTGGGTGCTCGGAATTTGAGTCAAGAGACCCGAGTTCAATCCCCAAGACTCGTCGTACTAATAGGTTTTTTTCAAAAACTTATGTACGATTTATAAAGTTGTCTTGGACATAAAGACGTGTTGGTCGACCCAAAAATGTCTTCGATGGAAGGAGGGTCAAAAGGACTTAATTGACTAAATCTCTGTCTACCCCTGTATTGGAAATGGAAGCAAACAGTAAGAAAGCGGGTTTCACAGTTACTTTACTCACCGCAAAAACGATGAGCAAGATTCTACTACTTCCAGACGGCATTCACTATAGCTTTGGGGCTGGCAGATTTATGCTGCAGCATAGGTTGAGTTTTTTATTTGCTCTGTAGCTTAAGAAATTTGGTTGGCTTAAGGATTTGAATCTGTGTAGAATAGTTACTCACATTATTGTTTTTCGTGGTTCGCGCTATATTTGTACTGTCGAGATGATGGCTTTGAGCAACGCTGAGAACGACTGAAATCTGATAGTGCTCCTATATGAGAAATAAAATTCGCCAATTGATGAAAAAGCTGTACCCACGCTAATATCAAATTTTCCAAGTATGGAGCAAAAAAAAAAACTAAAATGTTAAATATGTAACTTTTATCATATAGCTCTCCCTATACTTTATTTGTGTCTTACCGAACCAACATTGTAACATTGTAAGAATCTTGTATGTTCATTTTAAACATGAGAGAAGATAATAAAGAATATAGTATATGTAGTCACAACCATCAACTGTGGACCGTCGTGTGTACCGCTTTGGTCTAACAAGGTAGCAGTGTTGCTAAGTTATAAATATTTTTATTTTTCTTGTTAATTACGACAAACTCAAAAGAACAATGGCTTACCGGACTTATACTAAAGTAATTTTAAAATATCATTACAACTTAATAAACTAAAACTCTTCAACTTCTAGATCATTATATTCATTTCATGGATTGAATTTGTTGTAACGACCAAACATGGACTTAATTAGCTTAATTGTAAGCAATTTGTAACGCACGTATGACGTGTTGGAATGAATGGTCCGTAATGTACACACAATCGAAGACCAATGAGACAATAAATCACACAGATAATTTACAAGTGTTACGCAAGCACTGTGCTTTTATGACCTACACGAAAACAAACGATTACGATAGTGTTATCTCAGTCTGATAATACTACCATTGCGTTATACAAGCCGAGTCCAGCCTGCTTACCGCTCGATACTGTACAACATAATTACGGACTGACTTACACCATGCAACATTGTTATAAATGTTTCATAATAACAACTCAACACGGTATTTTTAGAACTTGAAATCTGTATCATTTTAATGGTCTGAGCACAGATATCGAAGCCTAGCCAATCAACCCTGGAAAATCAGTACAAATGTTAGTGTCTATGGGCTTATTTGAGACGTGACAGGTGATGCCCCGGTCACCGTCTAAATGATAAACACACTAATAATTTATGAATTCCGATTATTAGTTTCAAAGATTAGCGTATTCAAGTTAAAACCAAAAATTTTATTATGTTACTATGTAATAAAGCTAACACAATAGCTGTTTCTTTCTTCTTTTTAATATTCTCGATGTTAAAACTAATCAACTTCTACAGTCATCTTAATAAATTTATTCAATTTATATTAATATTTCAACTAGCGAATACATTAATAGATAAGTACACCAGTTTTATTTCTGCATTAGCTCGAATCGCGCTTATGCAGCCAGATGTGACCGTTCCAGTGAGACTCGTTTGCTTATCTCCCTTTATTACACTTCCTAGTATCATAGGTTCTGCTAAAGAAATTCTACACTATCAGTAAGTTCTAGGTTCCCTATAACGCAGGTATAAGTATCTCATCTTCATTATGTTGGTATGTCTGGCCTCTAAAAACAGCTTTGTTTGCTTCTCTGGACCACGAACTGCCTAAATGGAGGCAGGACCACGATCTTTAAGAATAAGCGTACAACAGAAAAGATTTAAAAAAAATACAAAAGTACACAGTAACAAAGGTGTCATAACTTAATTATATTATTTAAATATTTGTTAAAAAAAACAAGATAATGTAAATATATTGTTATATTAAATAAACAATAATTATTAAAAACAGCAAACAAATGAATATCAATATTTCGCTGCAACAAGTTAACATGACCATCAGTTGTCTTTTAAATTTCTTACCAGTCACCCACGGCCGCGTGATTCTAACCACGGTCTGGACTTCAAAACATGTGGCTCGATGTCGATCTCTAAGATGAAGGTATACCTATGAGTATGTTCGAAAATTATGTCATTTACAATATGTAAAATGCCTTAAACTCTATGTTTGCAGCGGCCTCAAAGGTTTCTGGGAAACGCGCGTCGAAGAAACCAAATTGAAAAACAAAAAAACTATTAGGAATGAATGAAAAAATAAATAATAAATATAAACAAAGACGACCTGCGTATGTACCGTAGCACGAATGAACCCAGTCATATACGTATATGTACACCTACAAACATTGCAAACTATACTGCATTTCTGAGTAATAATAGATCGACACGAATGCACCCGTGACACTGGAATGTCGCTAGCTAACTTCAGGGAATCAGTGTATGAGAACAGAACACCGGGTTAAATTGTGAACAGACTACACTTCTCAATAAGAATATATATGTAACGACAAATAAAAAACTGATAAAGAGATACAGTAGCACATGTTTTGTAAAAATAAATATATAATCGAACTCGGGTCTCTCGACGCGAAATTTTGACCACCCAACCACTCGGCTATCGTGATATAATACATAATATATTTTGTGCAAAAAAAGACAGACAGAGGGCTAGACAGTCCTTTCCACCCACCTTCCACCGAAGACATTTTTTTTCCATATATTTTTACAAAGTATTTATTTTCAAGCATACATAAGTTTTTAAAAACCTATTGGACGAGCCTACTACTTGGGGATTGAACTCGGGTCTATTGACTCAAATTTCGATCACCCAAACACTCGGGTATGGTGACTTAGTGTAATAAAATAAATAAATTAATATCTTCATGCAATTCCCAATACAGGGGTAGACAGAGGTCTAGTTTAGACAATTAAGTACCTTCGACCCACCTTCTACCGAAGATATTTTCGGGACAACGTGACAGGTGGTGAGCCCGTCGCCGTCTTTATGTCCAAGCCAACGATATAATTCGTACATTTTTAAAAAACCCATTGGTACGAGTGCCACTTGGGGATCGAACTCGGGTCTCTTGACTCGAAATTCCGACCACCCAACCATTCGACTACCCAACCATATGACTTAATGTAAATGTATGTTATTTTATTTTAAAGCATATTGCACTGTAACAATTGAAAATACTTCAAGAACAAAAACGCATGCGGGTTGTTGTGAAGAATTTTGAGCTTCCCATGTGTCTCCGATTCCCTGAAGTAAAACACTCACTTTTTTTTAACGCCCGTCGAGTGTCTGTAATTTAAGAGAGAACATCGGTCTGAGATGATTCACAAATACATTACACGCATTGCATGTTACAACTCTATATCACTTGGAAATGTTTCACCAAGTGGTGTGGTGAATATATTTTCAAATAAATTTGATTCTTTCATTTCATTCGTTGAGTTAAAATTTAGAACTGGTCAGGCTACTGAACATCGTACTGTACATCATAGACGTCTTTAAATAAAGAAAGCTAGAGTACGTAGGTACTTCAACGGACTTAGGACTATTAAATACATATAAGTTGATGATTATTATTATAACTTGCCTCTATTTTAAACATTTTTGGTACATTATCTCTCGGCTTAAATTGGATGAAGTTACTATAGAAAAATCGCCATTTTGAAGTAGTATATACCTATTTGGAGTTGGTAATTAGGCTTCTGATTATCTCCGTTACAAAGCCTTATTATAATAGTTATCGCGGTTGCTTTATTGACATCTAACGACCCCACGTATTTTAGTTATACGAGTACTTTAGCCGTGGTAGCTTAGAAGGTGGTCTGGATGAAAAATATAACAAAAAAAATAACCTACTATGAAAAATATAACCTACGTATCTGTGAAATAACACAAAAATTATATAATATTTTGAAGATACCTGAAGTCCGCCAACTTCTAGTACTAGGCATTATCAAGCTGTTTTACGTTTACTTTACTATTCTTTAGGTTTTTTAACTCAATTATGATAAAAATTATGATTGCATAGGATTATGATTAAGGAAGTATGGAATGATGTCCCTTTTAGAAATCATAAATTATTCTATATAATTAATCATTATCGGATGAAAGTACATAGTTCTAACTAGATACTCGTAGTTCTAACTAGATATCTCTAAACAATAAATGTGAATATCACTTTTATATTTTTGATACCAAAACAGACCACATTTCTGACAGTTGTGGAAATGTGTTAATAATGCAAAGGTGCTGTTGTTGGTAGAGAGCACATGCTGTGTTATTTCTTCTTTAGGAATTTTAATACTTCGGCCTTGAATCCCCACCTGCCCAGACTTTCATTAGCAGCATCTATAAAAGGTAGCGATCTCTGTAATGCATTACTATGTATTACTTTATAGCCTTAAATTATATAAAATTATGTACCTATCGTTGAAAAATATTTTATAAAGCTACAATAACATCTCTGTTATTATTGAGTTTTATGTTTGCCCTATGTCAACTTTTCTAAACAAACAGGATATAGGACTAAATAAACTTAATTGCTAACTTGTTTAAGATAGTTAATTGACTCAGGCGTTACTTTGCGGAAATTCATTGTAAAGTTGTTATTTAAAAAATTACTTCGCAAGCCTCCGCATGAAAATATAAAAAGGTATATGCTACCTGGTCCGAAGAGAAGAAGAGCACCACCCTCCCTGGTGACCACACTCCCTGAGCGACCGCAGAGACTCTGGGGTCGCTCATCGTAGAGTCTACTCGCTTGAGGATGCCTTTTTTTGAGGCGAAACACGTGTCGCGTCTTCGGTGGTGGTGTGTGTTACCTGGTTTGAGTGTAGTGGTGGTGGTGCATACAGTGGAATTGGTGCACACATCTGTGGAATTGGTGCACGCATCTGTGGGAGGGAGGGTGGTGCTCTTCTTCTCTTCGGACCAGGTAGCATATACCTTTTTATATTTTCATGCGGAGGCTTGCGAAGTAATTTTTTAAATAACAACTGCTAACTTGTTTTTCATTAGCCAAAACACTTTTTAAAATCACCATAGAGTTGAAGATTCAAGAACGCGTGGCTATAATAAAAAAAGGGTACCGTAAAATGACATAAATCTTGAAAAGGTCAGAACCAAATTTTAATACATATGGCACGCAGATGCAAAACTTTGGTTGCATCTAGTTGCGTTCTCGATTTTATGCTTCTTTGGGCTCCTTTTGGCCCTTTAGTAGAGGGTAGGATTGAACGTCGCGCGCGCAGTCCGATACGGAAGGGAGATATGACAATGATCTGCCTTTAAAATTGAGTTGTCTTAGGTTTGAATTGATCGCTTATTCGTCTTCTTAACGACCTTTGCATCGCCAACGATACAGCTTTCTTGAAACAGTCCCGCTTTTCAAAAAATTGACGATTACAGTTCTATATTCGCCTCATCTTAGACGTTGCTGCCCGTCATCAGCCCGTCATAATTTTAGTTTCATATTTCTTTAGTTACCTATCCCGCTATTTTTCTGTTACCATTGAAATTTTTCTGAGATTTAACTTCTTCTTGCCATACCCAAAATATAGAAAATGGGAGGTTCAGGTTCAGAGGCTATTTTTATAAATAAAATAAATAAATATAATAAATATCTTCACGCTATTCTCAATACAAGGGTAGACAGAGGTCTAGTCTAGACAATTAAGTCCCTTAGAACCACCTTCCACTGAAGATATTTTCGGGACAACGTGACAGGTGGTGAGCCCGTCGCCGTCTTTATGTCCAAGCCAACGATATAATTCGTACATAAGTTTGTGAAAAAACCCATTGGTACGAGCCCGCCACCTGGGGATCGAACTCAAATCTCTTGACTCGAAATTCCGACTACCCAACCACTTGGCTATCGTGACTTTTTATATATTGGCAATATTTTTATATATTGGTATTTTTATATATTGGCAATATTTTTGAGTCTATGAAAATAAATATTATTGCTTTTCTTTTATTGAAATCCTTTAATTTAATTACGATACCAAATATAAAAGTATTACTTTTATTGTGATTAAAAGCAAATAATAAACGCTTGCTATTTCAGACCCGTAATAAAATTTCTCTCTTTGTTTTATCGATAATTGACAACCATGAAACGAATTCCTAACATAAAAACGAATACGTAACCCGAATGCAACCGATAGTGAACTAAAACAGGAAATCAATCGCTCGAATGCGTGACAAAAATCAAAACAGGGACGGATTTAGGCATCGTGATCAATTTTGGCGGCACCCTCGATAAACTGCTCGTAAAAGTTCACAATGGGATTAGCATTATTACGACACCCCATAAACCACGCTCATAATACCGCGGAATATTTAAACGAAATAAGATATTCCGTAACTTTCCTTCAGTATTGCTACACGACGTTTGATATGGACTTAAGAATTTGTTACCACCTTTCTTCTGAGTGCGAGGCATTTTACACGGTTGCTAACTTGAGAGAGAGTGTGGAATACACTATTTTGCCAGCTTGGAGTTCTACTAACTTTTAGAAATTTGTGTAACATGTACATTTTTTCTTTGAATATTCCTTAAATATACCGTAGCAGCCTATAAAAGTGTAATGGCCGGAATCAGTTTTAACCATAAAAAGTATATAAAACTTAATATTGATAGTTGAGCACGTACGTACGTAGTACATTAATACACTATGAATTTTGTTCTCATATGCAAGATATTTATCCCTCCATATGTCAGTAAAATAACAAATTTCTATAAGCAGTCGCCCTCCGCGACATTCGTTGAAATGAGTTTCGAGGTTCATTTTTACTCAAAAAGGGAATGTAGACTAGTTTAACTCACAAGTCACACGACTGATAATCATATAATATCACATTTAGCCATTCAAGCCATTCAAAATGCAGCCAGCGTCTTTGGTACCATGCCACGAGGAATAGGGCTCTACGATTATTGTAGTTTTTAGTTATTAAGAAAAGAAACAAAATCATTTAACCATCTCATAATATAAAAATTCCCTGAAAAAATTAAAAATAAAAAAAATATAAATATCTTCACGCAATTCCCAATACGGGGGTAGACAGAGGTCTAGTCTAGACAATTAAGTCCTTTTGACCCTCCTTCCACCGATGATATTTTTTTTGGGATAACGTGACAGGTTGTGAGCCCGTCGCCGTCTTTATGTCCAAGCCAACGATATAATTCGTACATAAGTTTTTGAAAAACCCATTGGTATGTGCCATTAGTATGTGTGAAGAAAAGGCACATCGCTGAATAGTTCAACATAATGCAGTAAGAATAAAAAGCCGTGAAATTTAATATCCTTGAGTACTCATCTACGGTAAACAGGATTTGGAGGCATTGCTGCCACCGTTATCCGATATCTACATAATGACTTGCACTAACAACATCTAGTTATAAATAATTTTACACCTTGACTTGACTATGTCAATAGCTAAAACTAACATCATAACGGTTTTGTAACTATATCTTTAGCCGTGTACGCATCATTATCACTTGTGATCACGAATAACACAAGAAATATTTAATAACTTTGATAAAGTTTAATTTGGTTTTTAAATATAAAAAAATGTCAAATCATTCGAAAAAGTACGTACGTAACCTACTTCATATCCCTCAGTGTGATCGTATTAAAGTGTTTGAAGGAAACATATTCGAATTGTGTTTGGTTTCCTTTCTTGTCCTACTTATTTTGTCAATAACATTTTGGACTAGATACAATAATTTTAATAATAACATAACATGTTAGACTGTACATTCACACTGTATAAATGTACAGTCTAACATTATTAACAATAATGTTAGACTGTACATTTTATTAAATGAATAGGTTAAATAATGTTGTCTTGAGTTTGGATGTTTGTGGTACCTTCATTGTTTCCGATTCTTTAACAAGTGTTTTAGCTAGGTAGCTTACTTGGGGATCAGAGCAATACACAGTTGAGGTAACGGGAAAGTACCGTTGTGCTATTCTATGTGTTTTATTATTTATCTATGTGTTAATCTGACTGGTATGTACGAGTATGTACGTTATTTAAATAACGTACATTATACATTATGTATAATATATATTATGTACGTAAATTCTATAATTTATTAGCATAATATTACTATGATAACAAATTATATTAAACTATTATTACCAAATAATATAAAATAATAATAACACATAAAAATATTTCTAAGTTTATATGCAATGGTATTTTCTGATTTCTATTACTGCGTAAATTTTTTACGACAGCCTAAAATTTTAGGCGACTACCATATTAAAACATAATAAATATAATACTACTTCGGACTATCGCTCATCTTTGGCTTATTCTAGGAATTCAAACTGAAATTACAATAATTTTCCGCTTCATAGTCGCTATGCGAAACGCGAGTTCTGGTCGACAAACAAAAACTAGAAAACGAGTTCGGTAACTATTGTCTTAGATCTAGATAAGGAACGGTTACTACTCACAATAATGTTTTTAAATTTTTAAGCATATTATTAGTTAAAACCACTTTAAGTCATGTATAGATATAAATATTTTGGAAATAGCTATTGAGCGAGATAATACCTTTATCACCTCAGATACCAGTAACAAGAAAAAATTTATAACCTAAAATACCAATATATAACTTTACGATAATTTAATAAAATTGACTCATTATTTTAAGGCTTTAACCAATTTTCAAGCACTTCCATTATATCATTCAATTCCATAATCAAATTCAATAAGTGTTCGTTAGTATTGTACATACGTCACTAGAAGTCGTTAGGAAGTACGAATAACAACATTATTATGGACAACGTGATGTAATCAATGAATAGTTACTTTTGGTTTATACACGGTACGTGTGTCGGTTGGGTCTAAAATTACCTAACATGTCTGCTTTTAAAATAGCAAATAAGTTTCAATTCTTATGCCCTAGAAAGAAAAGCTATGGCTTGAATATAGTTAGTCATTCTCACTTGAGTTCAAGGTAACGCTGTTGGAGCTACATAAAAATAATTATGATTTTCAATTTTTAGCGAATATACCCGCCTTTGTCTTTATGAGCTATTATAGTCACGATTATCGAGAACCACATAAAATAAGGATGATAAATAATTTTACTAGTCAAATTACTTCCTATTCGTCTCGTTCTGTCTCATACAAAGCGACCAGTTCGTTGTCTATACTTACATACATACATACATACATATAATCACGCCTCTTTCCCGTAGGGGTAGGCAGAGACCATTTCTTTCCACTTGCTACGATCCTTCCATACTTGTTTCGCTTCGTCCATTTTCATTATTCCCTTCATATATTCTCTTCGATTCAGGGTACTCTTGACCTGGCCTTTTTTCAGGACGTCCCTGATTTGGTCTCGAAACGTCCGCCTAGGTCTTCCCCTTCCTACACTTCCATTCACACTCGCCTTATATGCCTTTTTCTTCAATCGTTCTTCATTCATGACATGGCCAAACCATCTCAGCATACCTTTCTCAATTTTAGTCACTACATCTTCTTTCAGACCACAACGTTTCCTTATTTCACTATTCCTTATCCTGTCGCTCAGTTTAACTCCTAACATACTTCTTAATGCTCTCATCTCAGCTGCATTAACTCTGCTTTCATGTTTCTTCTGCCATACCCAACTTTCACTTCCGTACTTGAGTGTCGGAACCAAAACTCCCCTATGCACAGCCAAACGAGCCTTGTTAGACACCATCCGATTGCTCATAAAGGAGCGCAAATCTCCATTCACCATGTTTCCAGCATTCACTCTTCTTTCAATATCACTCTCACACTTTGTATCTCTTGTGAACTTTGAACCCAGATACACAAACTCATTCACCTATCAATTTGTTCATCTCCAATCATTATATTGCAGTATGTCATGGCCTCATCTCTTTCAAACACCTTCACTTTCATCTTCTTTACATTCATCTTCATCCCCTTTCTAACAAAAGCTCCACTCATAGCAGTAACCATCTCCTGCAACTCCTCGGCAGAAGACGCAAGTAATACTTGATCATCTGCATAGAGAAAACATTTGACGAGTAACTCATTCATTCTCAACCCACTTTCATTCTCTTTTAAATGTGTCAAGCAATTGTCCATGAACAGATTAAACAGCCACGGTGACGCTACACATCCCAGTCTAACACCTTTTTCGATATTAAACCATTCAGTGTATGCCCCGTTTATACACGTACATAAGCACAGGAATCCCTATAAAGAGATTGCAATACTCGTATGAGGATACTGCTGACACCTTTCACGGACAATGCTGACCACAATTCTATCATAGGCCTTTTCTACATCCACGAACGTGCAATAGACTTTCTGGTTTTTAGCCAGACACTTTTCGGCTATGCACCGCAACGAAAAGACCTGATCCGTACACCCCATTCCCTTTCTAAATCCCGCTTGTGCATAACATACTTTTTCGTCTGTTTCATTCACAACCCTTTCAATCAACACTTTCGCATACAATTTACCGACTACGCTGAGAAGGCTTATACCGCGGTAATTTACGCAGTCCTGCCGTGACCCTTTTCCTTTATATAATGGCACGATTACGGTTTTGAACCATTCTCCCGGTAATTGCCCATTTCGCCAGCACAAATTGAAAAGGCGGTACAGCTGACTAGCCACTAAGCCCTGTCCAGTCTTCAGCATCTCGACGGTAATCCTATCATATCCGGCAGCCTTACCTAATCTCATACTTTTCAACGCTTTTACTATTTCATCCACGCTTATCTCACTTTCATCAACATTTATATTAACCTTGGAAGGTGCCGGGTATTGTACCTGCACTTCCTCTCTTTCAAATAAACATTCAAAATATTCTTTCCATCGTTTTAACACATATTCTTATCCTTTTATAATGCTCCCATATTAGACTCCTGATTGTACTCAGCTCCGAGGAAGAAGTTTTTCCTCTAGCTGTATTGACGGATTTCCAGAAAAACTTGATGTTTGACTGAAAACTATGTTGGTATATTGTACTATTAGCCTGGACTATAAGACAAGTTCAGGCGCACCATGTTGATCCAAATAGTCTTCGGTGCAAGGCGGGTCAAAACGATTTAATTGTCCTCTGCTCTTCACAGTAGAATACGGTATACTTCTGCAAAGTTTATGTTATTTCAATTACGGTCTTATATAAATAATTCTTATTTAATTAAGATTAAAGAGATACTTTCTAGATCGAGGATATTTTACTAAGGTAATTTATTGTTTTTATTTTATTGTTATTTAGTTTGCTCTGATTTCGTAATACAATTAACCACATGTCAACTATCATCAAGTTTTAATAAATTTTTAGTCATAAAATAAAAGATATGAATAATATAGGTAAAAAAAAATACGTTTTAATGGTGAATAAAAAAATATTAAAAATAATTCTTACTAAAGAAATAAAATAATGAACTATGGTAACGGTATAAAATATTGGTATTATTGTGAACGCGTACCCCACGCATCCCTAAATCATTTCTCGAAAATATTCGATCGGTACATGTTACAAAAAGCACACCGCGCTTTTTGACACTAACACATTTTTCATTTACCATTTTATTTCTTTATTAAGAAAACTATAAAATACTTTTTAGTTCGATTCATCACCAAAGCGTGTTAATTTTTTGTAGCGACCTTATCAAAGCCGTAGGAATGAGCAGATCGTCACTTTCATGCAAAAGATCTGTAAAAAATTATTAATCCCGGCGATCCTTGTCAGCAGTGACATATGTTTTTGAATAATTATTGTGTTATTATCGGATCTTATTAAGTCTGAATTAATCACAGTTTAAATGAAATCAGGCCGTTTAAAGTATGCTAAATTCGAGTTCTAAAGAGTCGGTTACAAACAAACATACAAACAAGTAAGATGTTTGTTTACCTTATACAGATGAATCCAATAGTATTGTTTTAATGAACGGAAGTTGCACGCAATTACCAGTTAGCTTACACCAATAACAATAGCAACTAAACGAATTAACAAAAGCAACTAATTAACTACTAAGTAGTATCTTAAGGTTAAGAATATTATCTAAATAAATTTTAAATATAGATCTAGACGATTTAGCATTTTCGATCCACGTGTCAGACAGTGAAGCAAGTGTCGCCCCGAAGCCATTAACTCAAATCCTTCATTTCTGAGAATCGAACTCGGGTCTCTTGATTAGAATTCCGATGACAGCATCTGGTGCTTTTTTGTGTACAAATTATTTAATATTCTTTATTCCGACAAGATGCAAACTTTTGATACAAACATTATAGATACTTTTATTGTAGATGCTTCTATTGAAATCATTTGTATTATAATTGTAGTAATTAGTAATTGTAGATTTTAAGATTTTCAGTTTCAAAAATTAATAAAATTTGTTTGTGAAATATCGAACAAAATAGCCAACTATAAATTTACGTCAAACACTTAATAGACCATCTCATTAGTTCAAAGCACGTCGACAATACAGGTAAGGACACGAGAAAAGACAATACAGTAAGAGCATTATTAACTTGTTTATGTACGCTTCGTCATACAAAATACTAACATATTCCTAGTAGTTAATATGAATCCACCTAAGTACGTACTAATTTTAATAAGTAAGGTAGATTCTAATAAATGCTTGAAATGATTGCTCCAGAATGCTATGAGCACATTTAAAAACTTTCCCTTAGAGTAGGAAAAGAAAAAGAAAGGAAGGCAGTGGTAGATTCCAACGCCGCTTCACTAGTAAGCGTAAAAGTTATTAAGATATAAGATTTAGACCAATTCAGTGGCGCATCATATGATGCGGCACGTTTCAGAAATAATAAACATGGATAGTTAACACAATACATCGTCAATAATAGATAGAAAATGTTGACAAAAACAACTAAAAATCCTATACGAAACTTTTGATCCTTCCATGAGAGATGGTTTATGCTATACGTATGGCAAGCAATAACATCACTCAAAATTTCTACCGATTACATACTTTTATTCAAAAGAACTTTTCTTTAAAGAGGTAGGTTCAGAAATAATTCAGGTAGGTTGATAATGTTAGGGCTTTTTACGGAACTCCCCAAAAATTCCTCAAGCGACAAGTTTGTATAAAGATGCCTATATCTCAAACCTTTTCTCCATGTTGTCACTTTTTGAGTAGTGTAATTTAATAACCTAATATTATAAACAAGAAATCCTTATAATTATTTTATTAACTGTTTATTATTAGAACAACAATAAAATCAAATTTACGTACTTTTACTGCTCCGCTCTCGTCGTAGTCACATGGTTTGTTGTGTTCATACGAAAGTTTTATTAGTAGATCTCACACTAAATTACTACTGTATCAGTATAACGAAACATTCACCGCTACTCTTTATTATATTATGTCAACATTAACTTAGTTTAAACTGTGTTTACTTTCGAGTTTGTTTATTTTCGACGTATTGTTTAACG
This sequence comes from Sericinus montela, assembly GCA_029286605.1. Lineage (NCBI taxonomy): Eukaryota > Metazoa > Arthropoda > Insecta > Lepidoptera > Papilionidae > Sericinus > Sericinus montela. The sequence continues at coordinate 2,186,062 of JAGSMR010000049.1, forward strand.
GCCTAAAACACGTACGCTAACGCCGCGCGCGCAACTTAGATTGAGTTGTGTTAGGGACGTACTTTGCCGCCTCGATCGTCGTCTCGCTGAGACGAGATGACAGCTTCAATTCTTCCCTTCCCGTCCCTGCACCACCCTACTCCCGACGTCCGTAGCACTTGGTATAATCAGGGCTCTCTACATAATATACTTGTCGTGATTTTGTTTCTTTTAACATCCAACCGGTCCAGACGTATCCAAGATTGTCTTAAAGTCGAAAAAATATAAAATTAGTCTAACTAATAACTGTAGCTGTCGTACTTTTAAATATGAATCAATATTGAAAAATAAAATCTTTTGGTCTTGTCATTTGGTGCACAAGTGTAAGTGCACATTAAGTATATTTTAAGTCAGGAATAAAAAATTCCAGTCTAATTTCAGAAAACCTAATTTGTTTTTTATAAGTAAAGTTGGATGTCAGTGACTTTGTGAAGTGACTCTCTTCCAGACTGATTATAGATTAGAATATGACAAATAATTACTTGAAAACTTGTAGATTAATTATTAGTATTAAATTAAACGGAAGAACATTATTACGGGAATATAACACATCTGAGGTTTAAATAAAAAATAGAATTTGTCTGAAAACTATCCACATGTACATTTTTTGTGAATTCTCGAGAAGTAATTATTTAGACCTTCATCTCTGCCACTGACTATTTTTTGTTAAGCACGACCGGGCTTTAAGTGCCTATTGAAGGTACAAAAAAAGATTTATTTTAAAGTTGCGTTGATTGAGTTGTTACGTCGGGAGAGTGATTTCATGCTCTTGGCAACGGTTCATAAATAAAGAATAGTAGGAATATCAATTATTTTATTAAGTTATTCATTTACTTTTCATTTATAAATATTGTATTCATAAAATAAATAAATATATTCACGCAATTCCCAATACAGGGGTAGATAGAGGTCTAGTCTAGATAATTAAGTCCCTTCGACCCACCTTCCACCGAAGACATTTTCGAGACAACGTGACTGGTGGTGAGCCCGTCGCCGTCTTTATGTCCAAGCCAACGATGTAATTCGTACATAAGTTTTTGAAAAACCCATTGGTACGAGCTTGCCACCAGGGGAACGAACTCGGGTCTCTCGACTCGAAATCCCGACCACCCAACCACTAAGCTATGGTGACTTTTTTAATATTGTATTCATAAATTTAAAATTTCGTTCCTATATAAATAATACTAAATTTATACAAATGTAACGACGTAAAAATATAACGCCACCTAAGCCACCTCTTTCTTCCCTTGATTGTCAATATGGAAAGCGATTCTGACAAATCTGAGAGAGATAGACGTCGCACGGACTTTAAAATTATGCATAGGTATATATGGTTCTCTTTAAATGTCGACATATCTTTATATATTATCTCTAACATATTTTAGTACCACAGAGTATATTATCATTTGTTTAACACAGTAAACAAAATCTGCTGTAGGCGATAGTGTATTTATATATAATTAACCGTTTAATTTGACTATCAATTGAACCAAGAGTAAAACTTTTATTCTTCTTTGTTTTCTTTGTGTGTTATGTGATAAATATGAAAATTATGTGCTATATAACTACTAAATATATAGATAAAAAATGCAATAGTTACTTCAGAATCACTTTTTTTTTGTTGGTTAAAAATACATATACTTTTAGAGTTTGTTAAAAGTTCCTTAACATTGATGTCGTGCATTCGATGGATTTTAAACTTAATATGTGCCGTTTTCCAGACCCTCATTGTGCCATATCATCATTAATAGCCACGATGGCCGAGTGACGGAATTACGAGCTAGTGACCCAAGTTCAATCCCCAGCAGGAAGGTTTGTACCAATGAATTTTTCGAAACTTAAAACGGGCTTGGTGATGAATACGGCGAGAGGTTCACCGACCCGTTCACCGACCTCTTACTACCCAGTATTAGAAAAATGCGTATATGTAAACAAAAATATCAATTAGTAAATCTTGTAACAATTGTTTTAAACCGATGATTATTGATTATTTTTATCAAGATGCGATAATCCGATAATCATAACGATCTACGGACTTGGGGTCTGGTGAGGTCCTACAAAGAGATTATATGCCTATATCATCACTAATTCTACGAATATCTGATGAACCAGAAGTTGAAGAAAAGTTGTCGTACGACAAAGCCCTCCATACTTTACACAGCTATTTCAAAACATATCTATGAAAATAAGTATATGCAGCGGGTCAACAAGAAATAGATATTCTTAACTTTTCTCTCCAATCACTAATTAATGAAATGTTATTTATTGTCTTTATGAAATCAATCGACGCATTTAGCGAAAAGACATTGATCTAGAAAGTAATCCCCCGAAAAAACAAGTGTGCTTTAGTTTAGTTTAGAGCGATAAGTTTTTAGTAGTTCAGGAGAGTTCTCAAATTAAAAAAGTACTTAAATAATTTATATAATTAGCGCTGCTCGAAGAGTTTTAACAGTTGGGAAATTTACATCTCAATAATACATTGAGACTAGGGAAAGTTATTCATAAGATTACTAAACTACATTTTTACCAGAGCTGGACTTACAGGCCGCCTGCGTTCCGTCTCCATCCTAGCTAAGCCTGGCAGAAAAACAAAGCTTCTTTCTCCACGCCGCGTAGACAACGGATTAAAAGTTACCCTGCCCACCAAATATTTTTTTCTTTTTATAATATTATTTTTATATATTTAATACCTAACGCATATCCACGCTTGCGGGGGCAAAGACGGGTGAAGTCAAATGAAATCAACACACATCCGCGACCCCTCTGGTACTTGCCGCCCTAAGCGGCAGGAGTGAAAATCGGGAGTGAATGACTCCTCTTCCTCTCCCTCCTGGTTAGGCCCGCCGGAAGAAGGACGGGTCTACCTCTGTGGCCTCTAAACCCACGTGGGTGAAGAAACCCGAGATGGCCACCCGAAGGCTATGGGGCTCAGAAAGTGCTTAACCGAGCACCAGCTCACCCATCATTCCGCACCGCGCATCGCATCTGGACTTTGGCTCCGCCTCAGACTACATTTTGACCGCGGAGAGCAGGTTCTCCCTATGCTTCGCTATAACAAAACTGTCTGCCCCGGCGGCACCTCCTACGCCGCATCAGCGGTGCGACCCCCCCGGCAGATTCGCGGAGGTTGCTTGGCGAATCTCAATACCAATGCTCCATCTCCCCTGGGAAGGGTACAGAGACTGGTGCCAAAGCAACTATCTGATGTCGGCCTATTTAGGTTCCCCATTGTTCACTGTCGATGTCCAAGCCACGGTTACTAAGCCCTATCACCTCGACAGGGTGGGAACCCGTTCGGGGGAAGGCCACCATACCTAGATTTAGGTAAGCAAAATTATAAATAAATATATAAATATATCTTCACGCAATTCCCAATACAGGGGTAGACAGAGGTCAAGTCTAGACAATTAAGTCCCTTTGACCCACCTTCCACCGAAGATATTTTCGGGACAACGTGACAGGTGGTGAGCCCGTCGCCGCCTTTATGTCCAAGCCAACGATGAAATTCGTACATAAGTTTTTGAAAAAACTCATTGGTACTGCCACCTGGGGATCGAACTCGGGTCTCTCGACTCGAAATTCCGACCACCCAACAACTCGGCTATCGTGACTTTTTTAATTAATAAGCAAAATTAATGAATTAAATTAATTAAATGATAAGCAGGTTTTTACAATACCGACACTTTTCTTCTCTTCTCATATAACCCCCGTCAGAGTCGCCGATAACAGAGCTAATGTCGAATCGCAATACTAAGATAGTCACGATAGCCGGGTGGTTGGATGATCGGAATTCCAGTCAAGAGACCTAAGTTGGGGGGTAAGTGGGAAGCGTGCCCGTCGCGACCCCTGCCAGCCATTTTCAGGGCTGCAATTCTATAGCTGCACACCAATGCCATCCAGGGTTAGGGCGTCCCGTCAAGGCGACGCACACCAGTTCGTCCCCGTTGGAGTGGAAAGCGGCGAGCAAAGCGGCGATGGGGACCGCCAGCCGTCACGCACAGCTCGACATGGCGGAAGGTGGAGAACGGAGTGCAAAGGTGCCACGTGGAATGTTAGAGGCGGCATGAGAGATAAGACGAATGAGCTAATCAAAATAATGAAAGAAAGAGAATTAGATGAGGTGTGTTTGTCGGAGACCAAACGGAAGGGCAGTGGTACTAAAGAGCTTCCTGGTGGGGCCGTAGCTCTATAGTCCGGTGTCCCGGAGAGCGTGAGTGCCTGCCCGGGAGTGAGGGTGCTGCTGTCGTCTCGGTTGCTCGACTTTATGACTGAATATAAGACTGTGAACTCAAGACTTCTCAGGGTTCGCTTTAAATTGGGACTGACGAAGTTATTCCTTTTGGCTGTTTATGCGCCGGTAGCTTCGTCGTAGAGGGCTGAGCTACAGGAGTTTTGGGAGAATGTAAGAGAAGTTCTAGATTTGGTTAGGGGAAACGAAAGAATTGTTGTATGTGGTGATTTGAATGCATGGGTTGGTACCGCTCGACCAGGGTACGAGTCAGTGCTTGGAATGTTTGGTGATAAAAAGGTGACAGGTGTGACAAACACTATGTTTAGTCAAAAGAAAATCCATATGTATACTAGAGAAAGAGAGAATGAGAGAAGTATGATCAAGTTATTCCTGGTGGATGACCGAGTGCGGAAACAGGTGATGGATACGCAAGTGTTTAGGGGTGCTGACCTGGGAACGGATCACTATCTAGTGATTACTAGATTTAGGGATCTGTTCGCGGGTTGGCACCACTGGACGGCGATACCATAACCACAGTCGGTCGGTAGCATCCGAAGCTGGAAGCTTCAGGGAGCGGACACTAGGAATAAATATCAAGCAAGGGTAGCCGAAAAGCTGGACATCATCGATGTCAGGAAAGAATGTGTGGAAGAAATATGGCAGAGCCTTAGGGATGGAATGGTTAGTGCAGTGGAAGACGTGTGAACCAATGACGTCCTCACAGAAAAATCGGACGTCATGCAGCGACGGAGCGAGTTTTATAGAGAAATGTATTCGTGTGATGATTTTAGTGTGGGATCCGGGGATGACGCCGTGACTGGTACGCCAGACTGTCCGAGTCTGTCGATGTCACTGACGATGAGCTCATCAGTATGAAAGAGATTGAATGTGCGATTCGAAGTTTGAAATGTGGTAAGGCTGCGGGACTAGACAGACTAACTGCTGAAATGATCAAATATGGTGGAACTCGCGTCTGTGACAACTTTCATCTGCTGTGTAATTTATGCTGGCGGACAGGGTTATCCCGAATGATTGGCGATCCGCAATTTGGGTGTGAAATTTTGGGTGGGTGTGAAATTGGGTAACATAAAAGTACATTGTCTGCTGTATGCCGATGACGCAGTGCTTATTGCACCGTCAGAGGCAGAACTACAGGCATTAGTCACGTGTATAAAAGAAGAATGTGAAAATAAAAGTCTCCATTTGAATGCTAATAAAACTAAGGTTCTAGTATTTGAAAGGGACGAAGACAGAACGAAGTTTGAAATATGGGTAAATCGAGAATGTCTAGAACAAGTGAATTAGATTGTATACTTGAGCAGTGCGTTTAGCCGGGATGGAAGATGTGACATAGATGTAGACAGGCGAGTCGCTGCCGGAAACAAGGTCAACGGTGCCCTGACTGCGTTAGTTCAAAGGCATAATGAAAAATTCACGTCTTGCGACACATATCACAGTGCTGGTACCGACTTTGCTATATGGCAGCGAAACCTGGGTATGCCAGAAGAAGCATAAAAGTAAGTTGAATGCAGTGGAAATGGGATCTCTTCGTAAAAATTGCGGCGTTACCTTGGCCGACCGAAAGCGAAACGAAGGGGTTCGCAATATGGCAGGTTTGAAAGATAACCTTATCACTAAAATTGATAATGTAGTTGGCTATGACGGTTTTTCTTTAGTGGAAATATTTTATAAAATGGCTGTTTGTAAACGCAATAGAAATGTTATGAACAATTTTTACGATTTGGCCACTTTACATAAATACGAGTATAATAAAGTTTAACTAGCATCCAGCATGAAAAACTTCGATTTAACGGAAATGAAATTGTAATTAAAATATCTGAAATTACTAAACAGGAACTCTAAATTTTCAGGGTGTGTTAATTTTTGGTCTGTAATTTATCTATCGATTATGATGATTCATACACAAATAACAATTTAATATGAGACAATACGTTAGGTATAATTATTTTGGTTATTTTATTATTTAATTCAAAGTTAGTGAGTATCGATACTCTTTCACGCAAAAACTACTAAACCGATTCTAAAGAAACTTTACAGTAATATTCATTTCACATTCGAATAATACATAGACCACAATTTACATAGATTTTGTTTTATTTGGTCATAATATTATCATAAATATCAAGTAGGTGCGGTTCCTAAACCGAGTTACACGAAGATAATATATTGTTGTCTTAAACAGTTCTAAATAAGAGTCCACGTCATCATATAACTATTTATGGGCAAACTAATATATCCCGAATTATCAGTTATAAGTACATTAGTATTTGGTACTTTTATAATGCACTTTTTAGAGTATTTAGCTAATTCTTATCAAATTTTATATATAACCTTCTCTTTTGATTTATGGCAACAATTAACCTTAATAACTAATAATGCCAACGTTATAAATCCAAAGTTCAATGACAGATGCTGAAATCAAAGACTACGTAATTGCGGGATCCTGAACACAATAGCGATGGAAAAATGAAAAAATATATCGATGTCTGTAATATGGTCTCTACAATATTGTTAAATCCAAAGCAAAAATTTAAACGGATATTTGGTACTGTTATTAGTTTTAATATGTCACGGTTGCCGAGTTCGAACCTTAGGTGGCAGGCTCGTACCAATGGGTTTTTCAAAAACTTAAGTACGAATTATATCGTTAGCTTGGACATAAAGACGGCGATAAGCCCGTCCGATGGACGGTGGGTGGAAGGGACTTATTTGTCTAGACTAGACCTCTGTCTACCTCTGCATTTGGAATTGCGTTATTACTTTTAATGTTAATAGATTAAATATTATTAGTAAAATAAAAATTTATTTATTGATCAAGTTGATTATGTTTGCTGATTAGCTAAACCACTATTTATCTGATATCTAAGAAGTGTCCAGTATAAATAAGTATAGAGGTGAAACATGATAATTTCAAATAGAACTGTTGTAAAATGGCGATAATTCACCCAGAACTCTAGTAGGTCTTATTTTCTTTATACTAGTGTTTTGCATTTTAAGTGTTTGTTGTACTGCAACACTTTTCATGTTCATTAGGAACTCAACCAAAACTTGGAACTTCTGCACTAATTGTGCTGAAGAATATGAATTTTTCATATTTACACCAAATTATTTATTCATTAGGTTCTGATGCTACTTGTATTGGCCTTAAATCTGGAGCACGCTGTACTCTGAGCCAGTGCTTTGAACGAATATTCGTTCAAAGCACTGGCTCAGAGTACAGCATTGAATATTTTGGTTTTGGAACACCCGCAACACCAGAAGCATAGCAGATACGTTGCGGCCCTTTGAGAAAGGTATAGGCTCTTTTCTTGATGGTCCCTAAGTCGTATCGGTCCGGAAAAACCGCTGACGGCAGCACATTCCCTAAAGTGCAAGTGCGTAGCAGAAAATTCCGCAAAAAAACGCCCTGTGGTTGAATGCCAAGTATCAAGATGGTGTTGGTGGAATTTTTAACTATGTCGTAAGGTACGATGGTAAAATTCACATAGCTATCCGCAGAGGTCAGCAGAAGATCCAGCAGGGAAGGTGTATGATCCTCCACATCAGGAACCCGCGTTGACAAAGTTATCAGTTGTGTCAGATCATATGCTACGTCAAAAACAGATCTCCCCGCGTGATCAGTGGTTCGACATCGTAACCATTCGGCGTGGTGGGCGTTGAAGTCACGAAGTACCACGATCTCTGCGGATGGGATCTGCTGTAGCACGGAATCTGCAGCCATTTGGATGAGGTCGATGAGTCGGTCAGTTTCGGCATTACCGCTGTGGGACCTATAGAGGCACCTATAGACGCGAGAGTGGTCGTCGCTGTCTATGCGTAGTCAAAGGGAGAGGCTTCCTTCAAGGCTGTCGAGGCGTTGAGAAGGCTGAGTGGCACAAAAGAATGTTCCAGCTTGTACTCCGGGTAGGAAAGATAATAGGTATCCGCCGATGAGGATAAAATTATTAATTATGTATAATTCATTCATGAAAAATAAGAATGGTACCATAATACTTAAAATCAAAAAAACATTCAATAGTTGCCTTACTTATTTATCAGTACTTAGCACAACACAAAAACGCGAATCGCGAATCCTAATATGTTACAAAATTAAGACAATTAAACAAACGAAGCCATATCAACAAAAATTCAAAATTTAAGATTACCATCGGTTATAAAGTAAAACTAAGGACTCAGTTAGCCACCTTTCGAGGTTTTGCGTATTTAAATGAAAAATACCTCTGATCGTAATCGATGTTACATGTCTCTATACTATTATTTAGTACAGAGACATGTAAGCGTAGCTCTCGTTTAGGTTCTCCCTACTCTAAATATAAAACTAACTGTAAATAATTTTCGAGGATTTGTTAGTTATCAAAACAGAAATAATTGAATATCTATTTTCTATGACGAAATAACGATTCACTGAATCGATTCAGAACTAGACATCGATAAAAAAATCGGCCTTCGATTCTTTTTCGGCTAAACCGATTCTTGTATTAATTGATTTCATCGCCATCCCTACTTAGGACCGGGCTGCCGTCTGACAACATAGCGTACAAAGTGATTTATTTACTCTTTACCACTGAGTACATTATTAAAACTGAGGATTCTTTACAGCCTACAGTAACAATCAAAAAGGATTGAATTCTTTAGGTTTTGGCGCGAAATTTTAGTGATGATGGTTTTGTTATATGGTACATTTTAAAATATATTTTTTATAAATATTTGTTAGTAGTTCTAGGAATGTTTAAGTACAAGAAATTTTAAATAATTTTTCAGTATCCTAAATATGGTATCGTCAAATTAAAACGATCAAGACCAAAGAGAAGAGGTCGGATACATCCTATACTATCCATTAATATTGCATAATGTACAGCCTATAACACTTTTTTTTTGTAGGTAAAAGCAATAGTAACTATGGCGTTAAATCCAATAAAATATTTCAGTAAAGATCTTATTAATAAAACAACACCATTGGATGTATGGTTACAAGGAACAATTGAGCAAACTGTTGGAAATGACATAATAATAATCTCTGATGGGTATGGAAGAGTGAAAGTAACAAAATGTGAGACTGCTGATGGAGTAATAGATAAAAACACTATACAGAAAGTTTAGTAAATATTATTTTTATCATTGTTCATCGAAGTCCCAATAGCCAAGTGGTGTGTTTGTGTTTTTGGTTTGATAATTTGAGTAATATAATTCATACATACGTTTTTTGAAAAACCCATTGGCACAAGCCTGTCCCCTAGGAATTGACCTCAGGTCTTAACTTGAAATTGCGACCACCCAACCACTTGGCTATTATGACCTCAGGGAATATCGTGAAGATATTTTTATTGCTAATTACTGGAAATGTTTGGTCCAAACTTGATGCCTTTTAAGACTTCCCCATGGAAGAAGTAAAAGAAAAAAACTCATTATATCTCACGGTTTCTATTACTTGTGCATATTATATGGTGTATCAACAACTGACTTTTTCCACAGGAGGATACTGCTGCATTATAGGAGTAGCAATAAATACTAAGGGTTTGCCAGAAGTACAAGCAACCAAATATATTGACCTTTCAATGAAACCTCAAATGAAAATTACTTGGGAAAATGAAGTATTTGAAGCACAATTACTACTTCAAGGGAAAATTTTTCCTGCTATTATGAAACATAAATAAAAAGCGTTTTTGTATTTATGATTTATTTTCCCCTGCCCTTTAAGTGTATATGGAATGAAACATTACAAAAACTATATAAAAATAATATTTTTCAAAAATAATTATTTTATTTTATTTTTAAACATTTTAAATTGGTATTTGAAACATCAGCACTTACAAGTAATGCAATACCAACATTCAAATCTTTTCCATCCACTTATCATACTTCATAAAGTTTCATTTATAGATATAACAACAAATATTTTGAAAAGTTAGTGTTGCTATGCTTTTAAGAGAAAATCAGCAATAATTTGCTAATAAAATTTCATTATTATTGGTAATTATTATGATCCTTTTATGTTTCCCTGATTGATTATAAATTGAAATATATTATTTAGAATTATATTTATAAGTATATAAATGTAATAAAACAATGTAACCCATAAGACTTATTTAACATAGATACAACAAATTATATATTTATTTTATAACTTAGATCCAGACTTCAAAAGAGGGCCCAGTTTCTGAGCTAGCATTAAATTTCCGGAAATCTTAAGCTTGCCTTTCAAGTATGCAGCCTGAGGATTCAAACTTCCTGATGCAAGTTCAATAAGGTCACTATCTGATACTGTCATTGTAGTGTCGGCTTTGACATTTTTGGGTTGACCTTCATACACAACACCAGACTTCAGGTCCAAAGCTGTTGAGGAAATTAACAAAATGTTATCCATTTTCATTTTTATAACAGAAATATTTAAAATTAGAAGAATGTAATGAAGTATTTTCCAGTCAACTATATGACTATTATATCTCAATTGATTTGATGTAGTTTTCACAAAGCAAACCACAACTTTAGACAAATTACTTTTTATATATGGATGTGGTTGCATGCACTTGGTTTCCATCAGCATCAAAAATATGTTAATTTAGCACTAAAAATGCCATTATCTATAAGCTACCTACACGTGTTATTTATTTAATCAAATATAGGCCTCATTACTTACTTTATTTAAAATGACACAAAATAATATTTTAAAATATGTCAACCACATTAAGTCATAAATTTCAATAATTACAATATTCACTGAGAGATGACAAGGAAATAAAGATATCAACTTTAATTATTTCTAATTTAGATGTATTATGATCTGTTTTATGATATGATAGTGTTTCATAAATATAGGGAAATACTCACTCCACTGTTTTACCGTTTTCCCGTTCTCCGTAATGTTATATAGAAAAACTGCCCCAACCGATTTTGCCTGAGCAGGATTAGCTTTAACATGCTCATCGATTTTAACAAACAGACCATCACTCTTCAATGCACCTGATGATGTAGATTGGGGAGTAGATGCAGATGGTGCGGAAGAGTCATTTTTAATTATTTTCTTTAAGTCTACGTAGGCACCTAAAAGAGAAAAAGAATTACAACTTACACAAAGCATCCAAATTGACTATGTTTTTCCACAGAATAAAAAAAGCAATTCTGATGGCTCTAGACTAACTACTATAATTATACTATACTTCCAAAAGTGAGCATGTGTTTTTTACAAATGAACAGTCGCCATACAATTTATCTGCCTGTGTAATAGCAGGTAGCAACATGAGATTTGTTTTACACTGGTTACAAAAATATCGTTGGCTTGGACATAAAGACTGCGACGGGGTCACCACTAGTCACGTTGTCCCGAAAATATCTTTGGTGGAAGGTGGGACGAAGGGACTTAATTGTCTAGACTAGACCTATATCTACCCCTGTATTTGGAATTGCGTGAGGATATTTTTTGATATCCAATTTGCACCTAGTTATTTACACTTAAAATTTACTTGTGGATAGACCCTGTGCCTAAAAGTCATAACAAAAATTCTTGAATTGATATAAACATTTGGTTCGCGTGTAATTATTTTATTGTAACAATATTCCAAATTTAGTTATTCTAATAGATGAGAAACAAGCAAATGTTCTTTTTCCTATTACAGAGGCAGCAGATATCTAGACAGTTTAAAATTTCGAGCTACATTTCACCGAAAATACATTTTGGGACAGCGTGACTGGTGAGGAACCCGTCGCCCTTTTTATATCCAAAGCAACGATATAAATGGTACATAAGTTTTGAAAAAATCTCATTGGTCTACCTCCTGGTAGCAAACTCAGGTTTATAGACTCGATTTCGTGATCTCCCAACCAGTCGGCTATCGCGTTAGCTCTTTCTTGCTGAAAAAAAAAATAAGCGATGAGACATCTGAGAACTAAGAATGATTACTGGCTATCTTTAACAATATTCAATTTTGCTTTTGAGGTATCACGGTTATATTACTGAATTGCTATAATATTGATTGTCAGTTAATTTTTAACAAACTAACACACAATAGACTGCATGAACATTATTTAAATTACTTTAAGTAAAAAGCCACGATAGCCGAGTGGTTGGGTGATCGGAATTTCGAGCTCACCACCTGTCACGTTGTCCCGAAAATATCTTCGGTGGAAGGTGGGACGAAGGGACTTAATTGTCTAGACTAGACCTATATCTACCCCTGTATTTGGAATTGCGTGAGGATATTTTTTGATATCCAATTTGCACCTAGTTATTTACACTTAAAATTTACTTGTGGATAGACCCTGTGCCTAAAAGTCATAACAAAAATTCTTGAATTGATATAAACATTTGGTTCGCGTGTAATTATTTTATTGTAACAATATTCCAAATTTAGTTATTCTAATAGATGAGAAACAAGCAAATGTTCTTTTTCCTATTACAGAGGCAGCAGATATCTAGACAGTTTAAAATTTCGAGCTACATTTCACCGAAAATACATTTTGGGACAGCGTGACTGGTGAGGAACCCGTCGCCCTTTTTATATCCAAAGCAACGATATAAATGGTACATAAGTTTTGAAAAAATCTCATTGGTCTACCTCCTGGTAGCAAACTCAGGTTTATAGACTCGATTTCGTGATCTCCCAACCAGTCGGCTATCGCGTTAGCTCTTTCTTGCTGAAAAAAAAAATAAGCGATGAGACATCTGAGAACTAAGAATGATTACTGGCTATCTTTAACAATATTCAATTTTGCTTTTGAGGTATCACGGTTATATTACTGAATTGCTATAATATTGATTGTCAGTTAATTTTTAACAAACTAACACACAATAGACTGCATGAACATTATTTAAATTACTTTAAGTAAAAAGCCACGATAGCCGAGTGGTTGGGTGATCGGAATTTCGAGCTCACCACCTGTCACGTTGTCCCGAAAATATCTTCGGTGGAAGGTGGGTCGAAGGGACTTAATTGTCTAGACCAGATCTCTGTCTACCCCTAAATTAGGAATTACGTGAAGATATTTATTTTACTTCAAGTTTTTGACACTCCATCTCGTAGGGGTTCGTCCAACACTACGTTTGCCTGTACGAGTTTGCCACTCGAGAAACTCGCTTCCCACTCCAGTTCTACGAGGTATGTGCCCGGCCCATTGTAACTTCGACGTGCTGATCTTTACGGCTATGTCCGTTACCGTGGTTCTGCTGCGGATGTCTTCATTACGGATTCTATCACGCAGAGAAACACCGAGCATAGCCCTTTCCATAGCACGCTGCGCAACTTTGAGCTTCCTCATACGGCCCGCAGTGAAGGACCACGTCTCAGATCCATATGTCATCACTGGCAACACGCACTGGTTGTACACTTTGGTCTTGAGATTCTAAGGTGTTTAAGACGGGAAGATGGGGCGTAGTTTCCCGAACGCTTCCCAGCCGAGGTGAATTCGTTGATTGAACTCTGGTTGAAGTTGGACTTACCTTGTCTGACAATTTGTCCCATACGTCAACTATTTCGAGTGTAGTGTTCCCAACGATAACCGGCATTGGTCCGACATGGACGTTAGACATGACATTTCGTCTCGTCCATGTTCATCTTTAGACCAGCCTGTTGAGAGACACTATTGAGGTCACTGAGCATGATATGAGCGTTGGACCACCGCCCCACGAGACGGAGTGACGACTTGCAAAATGTTGTGGGAATTCGACGGATGCAGGTGGCTGAGGACCGTTCACTGTGGAAAGTGAAGTGTGAAGAGTTATAGGTGAGGCCAATGTTCAGGAGTGGACTCGTGATAAGCTGTAAAGAAGAAGTTTTGTCAACTTCAAAATTATTGATACTTACCAGAGATTACAACATTGCCTGTTTCCTTGACTTTGGTCTGGAAGTGGACGCGGGTTCCTTCCACCCACATCTCAGTGGCAAGTGTCTGTCCTGGCAGAACAGGCTTTGCGAAACGCGCTTTAAGCGCTTTGAAGTTGGAGGAGTCGTTGCCGCCATATCTATAAGTATGTGAATTAAGTAACACTTTCAATTGGTTTTCAAAAATAATCTTAATATATATATATATATATATATATATATATATATATATATATATATATATATATATATATATATATATATATATATATATATATATATATATATATATATATATATATATATATATATATATATATATATATATATATATATATATATATATATATATATATATATATATATATATATATATATATATATATATATATATATATATATATATATATATATATATATATATATATATATATATATATATATATATATATATATATATATATATATATATATATAGAAGCGACCCACAAATTGAAATTAAAATCATACCTATATATAAATCATATTAAAAAAACGAGTGTGCCGAGACCACAAGACTAAAGAAAAATTTCATTAGCTCCATCTATACATATATAAAGTTTCTAGAATATTTAAATTTATTAAGGTTTTAGATTGACACAATTTTTATATTTTCAGAGAATGAAAATGTGTGCTCGCATCTCTCTCTTGCTCCCAAAGTATAATATTAGAAACGTAACTCTCTCTCTTTCTAACTTCACAAACCCATTTCTTCCTCTCTCCGTTCGCCCCGCCCGAACAGTTTTCATAATGCTCTGGTACACATTCACCAGCTCACTCCTCAAGTCAAACAGGCGTTTTGAAGTTTTAGTTCAATAATATGGTTTATATTACCATTTCAAATTAAACTTATAATTTGTAAGTATATATATTGTTTTTTTTTTAATTAAGTAAAAAACAATCTTTTCTTGGGTTTGTAAGACTTGTTTTTGTAAGTTTATTGGGTTTGTAAGTTTTATAAAACAAGAAGGAATAGTGATAAGATAACGAGTATACATCCAGCACAGACAAGTAATTTTTAATGCCTAATCGCCTGAAATTCGTTTTTAGAAATTACACTTTAACTAGCAGTAATGCCTGCTGAATGAAGAAATAAAAATTAACATGCGGATTTACACTTACTTCGCTAGAACATGTCTTGATGAGAATCCAAGAGACGCCAAGCCATGCAGAATAGGTTTGGAATGTCCTGCGGCTGATGCTACATTCGGATCGATGTGAAGTGGGTTGTAATCACCAGACAACCTAGAAAATATTTCTCGTTCAGTCTTTGTACACCTTTAAATTGACAAGATAATTGGAATGTACAATTCTTCTCCACATCTTAAGGTAAGGTATCTTTCTCCATCACAAGGTCGCGGAATTTATTTTACACTAAGTATAAGTATGTTTAATTAGTAAATTAAGTCTATGCTATGCACCTGACTTTACACGTACCGGTAAAGAGCTGCTTGATCCTCACTGGTGCGTTGCTCCACGATGGCATCAGGCGCTCTTTTGGGCGCGGGCAGTACGTTGACCGACTTGGTGCTATTGCGAGGTCCGCCAAAACCACCCTGTCCAAGAACGAATATGTGCTGCTGTGTGCGGAACAACAAGCACTTGTCCTGGAATATCTCGCCTGAGAAAGTTCAAGGAAAGTAAATTTAATTGACATGTCATTGGGCAAATTATAAAGTACGTAACGAGTAAACATCAATAGAGAAGGAGCCGTTGTAGCCTTATTGTAGGCTTTAGGTTCAGTTGCCGGGTTAAAATTAATAAAAAAAAATTATTCGATGGTATTATAATGCTCAAGATAGAGGCACGAAACCTGCATATCTGAGAAATAGTAAAAAAAATGAGAAATTTAAATAAATGTAAAATCGACCGACATAGTAGGGATTTGAAATCTCGACCTTTGCCATACCGTAGCAGCGATGCTTTTACCTCCGAGTTAATAAATAATAAGGATAAATGAGTAAAAGTAAAGTCTCGATGTCATAACTGTAAATTTGTGGACATTGAGTTAGAAGGTTATATTTGACAACTGTCGCCAACGTTTCCGAGTTTCTTCGTATGTGTGGTAAGTACATTTTACTACTTACTGTTAACAATGGCGACGGCGCTTGATCCTTTGTCCAAAATATCAACGACGTAATTGCGAATCGTGAATTGACCATCCGTGCCGGGGAAGTCGCCTATGAATTCAATGTATTGTTCACCATGAAGGATCTGTCAAATAATTACTGTTTTAAAGATAGTGTACATTATTCTTAACTAATTTGTATTAAATAATTTGTAAATAGACATTACATACATACACACCAGCCTATTAAAGTCCATTGCAGGTCATAGGCCTCTACCAAAGGGTGGATTTGCCATAATCGCCACGCTTGGCAAGCTTACGCTTACGCTTGGCGATCGCAGTACCAGACACCTCGCACCTTAGACGCTAATGCCCATCTTCGGTCTGATTATTTTGGTCTTGTAATTTTAGAGATGGTTATCGCGCCATCTATCGATTGCCATAACGATATTCAAAGCCGTTTTCCTTAGTCGCCTTTTACGACATCATCGGCAAGAGTGGTAATATTCTTACGCCGTACATTGTCAGGAAGTTTTATTTTTGAGTAACCTTTCAATTTTATTTACTGACAATTAAAGGGGGGTGGTAATATTTTGTATATAGTTCCAGAACTATTTTAAAATCCTACATTAGTGAAATCTGCGTGCTTCCCGGGTGGCATAGACTTGGCGACCACGGGAGACTCCATGACCATTCCGGGGAGTATGAAGAAGGTTGGCAAGGCCGCAAAGTTTTCATGGCTCTCGTACAAAAATTTCAAATCGCTCGAATTAACAACCGACGCACCAACTGCAATTACAAATAAAAATTATCATATTCAGAGACATATGTGGTATTAAACTTGCTATAACAATGACAGACTATTAAAACATAAAAAAATAAAATAAAAAATATTTTCACGCAATTTCCAATACAGGGGTAGACAGAGGTCGAGTCTAGACAATTAAGTCCCTTCAACCCACCTTCCACCGAAGATATTTCGGGACAACGTGACAGGTGGTGAGCCCGTCGCCGTCTTTATGTCCAAGCCAACGATATAATTCGTACCTAAGTTTTTCAAAAACCCATTGGTACGAGCCTGCCACCTGGGGATCGAACTCGGGTCTCTTGACTCGAAATTCCGACCACCCAACCATTCGGCTATCGTGACATATTCGGCTATAACCCTAATAACTAAACTTAACTAAACTAATAACGTAACCAAACGTGTTGTAATTATATTGTACGCCCAATATCACGCGTAACGATTACTGACTTTAATCCTTAACAGCAGTCAAGCAAAAAAGTAATAAGTCCATTTTTTTTTCGAGGGTGCCTTTAGTGGTCACTGTACCGACCGATGGTGGGACGACCATCTCAAGAGTTACCGACCGGTGATCAGTTACAACGCGAGAAGGAACTGCACCGAGATCATACATGAGATTATATATGAGCCGTTCGTTACATATGTATCTGTCATGACGAAGAAAATTAATATCTTCACGCCTCCATGGGTAGGCGGTAGAGAGGTCTAGACAATTAAGTCCTTTCGACCCACCTTCCACCGAAGATATTTTTTGAGACAAGATGACTGGCGATGAGTCCGTCGCCCTCTTTATGTCCAAGCTATCTATATAATCGTACTTAAGTTTTTTGGAAAAACCAATTGGTATAAGTCTTGAGAAACGAAATCGGGTCTCTTGACTCGAAATTCCGACCACCCAACCATTCGGCTATCGTGACATATTCGGCTATAACCCTAATAACTAAACGTAACTAAACTAATAACGTAACCAAACGTGTTGTAATTATATTGTACGCCCAATATCACGCGTAACGATTACTGACTTTAATCCTTAACAGCAGTCAAGCAAAAAGTAATAAGTCCATTTTTTTTCGAGGGTGCCTTTAGTGGTCACTGTACCGACCGATGGTGGGACGACCATCTCAAGAGTTACCGACCGGTGATCAGTTACAACGCGAGAAGGAACTGCACCGAGATCATACATGAGATTATATATGAGCCGTTCGTTACATATGTATCTGTCATGACGAAGAAAATTAATATCTTCACGCCTCCATGGGTAGACAGAGGTCTAGACAATTAAGTCCTTTCGACCCACCTTCCACCGAAGATATTTTTTGAGACAAGATGACTGGCGATGAGTCCGTCGCCCTCTTTATGTCCAAGCTATCTATATAATCGTACTTAAGTTTTTTGAAAAAACCAATTGGTATAAGTCTTGAGAAACGAAATCGGGTCTCTTGACTCGAATTCCTATCACCCAACCACTCGGCTATCGTGACTAACGAATGATTATGATTATTTTTTTATAACATTAACGGTTGGAGAACAGACTTGCCAAGTCGTTTCATCTACCGTTACATATATATATATATATATATATATATATATATATATATATATATATATATATATATATATATATATATATATATATGAACACTCGCAATACCACACGCCTTCAGGAGAGTGAAAGTGACTGGAAAGAGGGAACGGAAAAAAGGGGAAAGAGAGAGACGGAACGAAATACCGTTGCATGTCTCGGGTCATGGTTGCGTATCACATTTTTACATACTCATACTCTGCATGTATACGTATGATATTTACAGGAAGATAAATATGTAGATATTAAATGACTGAAAATAACACGTAAATGAACATAATTTTTTACGCTACCTGAATCTAAGAAATTATAAAGTGTGCGTTGTCATTTGCCTAATGTAGCTACACGTTCTTATAAATTAATCGCAAATAATAATAAAAAACTTGACATTCATAACTTATCTTATCATTACCATATCCTTTACATCAGCGCGGTAATTATTACGTAAATGCAAATAAATTTTTTAGTGTTGTCATGGGTTTAAAATTAATAATGTTTGAGCTGTTCTGTGTTGAAGGTGTTATATTATAAACTTCATATTATATACATGTTATGCACTTGTCTACTTAGAACACTCGAATTATATCAAAATGGCCACCTCAGCAAGTTTAAAGAAAATGACATATAGTCGAAAAATTTTATTTCAATAACAGTGACACCTATCGGGTAAAAACTATATTACATTTTATGCTTGTCCAAGACCAAGTAACACATATGCACAAGATTTCATTAAAATCGATTTTTTCGGAGATTAGCGTGGACGAACATAGTCAAACGAGAAATGTATTTATGCCGTCACAACATTATTTATAGGACAATACGACAATATTTCATAAATGTTCGAATGGCTTACTATCAATCTCCTATCCCACAAAGTATTAACAGTTCAAATTTGTTTCAGTGTCAGACAGAAAATACGTACATATATTATATTTTATTACGTACATATATATACTGTGTATTTTATTAGTACCAATGCGATGACAATGAAAATAATACTTGTTAGTAACATGTGAAGTCATCGCTTCTATTTAATATTAATAATACAGTAACCAACCTTTTAAGTAACAAAGGTCACTGACCTTGAATTCAAAAGGCGCAGAGTATGTTTGTTTAAAATTTTATAAGAAAAAGATTTTGAAGAAATAAAACCATTCGTTGATCATGTTTTAACGCAATTTTTAAAACTGACAGAAGGCAATTAAGCTCTTTCATCTATTTCATCAGGGCTTGTATGGGACAATGTGGTAGGTGACGAGCCTATCGGTGTCTCAGAGTCCAAGTTACATGTTTGACAAACATGTTTTAAAACTCAGATCATTGATTAAATATTGGCTATGTCATCATTATACATCAACTATAAATCGAATAAACTTCACAACGTGATTATCAAATCGTTTTTTTTTTGCTGCAAGCTTATCTTTAAATCCGATCGTTTTCAATCAGATTTTTTAAGTTATTTTATTTACGATCTGTACCTAGTATGTAACACGCTGCTGTTCATCATTGGTCTAGTATTATTCGAGATGTTAATTCCGCCATCAGTCGGTAGCTAATGGTATAAGTCAATTGCATAAATTTTACTCTTAGTCACCTCACAGTACACATACAAGACCTCAACTCTGATACGATGAAAAAAAAAATATCTTCACGCAATTCCCAATACATGGGTAGACAGAGGTCTAGTCTAAACAATTAAGTCCCTTTGACCCACCTTCCACTGAAGATATTTTCGGGACAACGTGACAGGTGGTGAGCCCGTCGCCGTCTTTATGTCCAAGCCAACGATGTAATTCGAACATAAGTTTTTGAAAAACTCATTGGTACTGTTACCTGGGGATCGAACTCGGGTCTCTTAACTCGAAATTCCGACCACCCAACTACTAAGCTAGATGAGGTGATACGATGAGGTTTCATTATTTGTCAATTATTATAAATTTATCTTCCATCTTCAAACAATTAATTCCACTTGACGATTCATGCGCAAACTCCGTAGTTCAATAGCATAAATTATCATTATTATTATTACAGCATATTTTAAATTAGAAAATTTATGGGGTTTCCCACTAGACTTTACCCCACTTTCCGACCCGAAAGGGTAAATGTTTCGTGCATTCTTTTAAGTCATAAAAAATAATAACAGCAAGACTTCGTTTCATTCGTGCAGCGTTGATAACAATGGATGAACGATAAGATACATAATTTTAAATTTTACGTAATCTAACAAGTACATGTGAAATAACAAGCAAGGTCATTACTAGATTAGATAGAAACAAGAAAGAAAAAAAATAAAAGTTATTTAATTTATCATGAAAACTCCTACTAATGTACGTACTAATTCAACTTAAACGTTGTCTATGGTCTTTCGATTTTTGCCTTGGTATTTTTGAGGTCTTTGAGGTATGTATTTCGCCATCTTCTTCAACGTTTCTGGTAGCGTGAAGGCTTTACCCTTAGTCGACTCTTACGACTCCCTCGAGGAGAAATGGACAGATACATTTTTACACAGATATAAAACAAGACCGGAGCAAAATTAAGCCAACCAATAGAGGGCTGTAAAAAGAGCAGTTCGCAACTACGCTCCTACAGAACCAGCTGTTCCAAACAGCTTCACCCACGTGATTGTATTCCATGAGTTTCATTTCTTCGTTATTACTCAAGATAAGTTAAAGGTAACTTGAATACTTTCATATTCAATTTGATCAAAATAGGTCCAGCCATAACAATGTAACAGAGACACACGAGTTACATTTATAATTTTACAATCATAATATTAGTACAGGAAAAAGGAATAATACTTAATATAAAATAAATAACACTAAATATAACTTATTAATAAGGAATATATTACATCGTTGGCTAGGACGTAAAGACGGCGACAGGCTCCCCACCTGTCACGGTACCCAAAAGTGTCTTCGGTTAAAGGTAGGTCTAAAGCACTTAATTATCTAGACCTGTCTGACCCAGTAACAAAAATAATAATAATCACATACATAGGTAGGGACAACATCACAAACGTTGCTCTGATCCTTAAAGTAGCTTATGCACTTGTATAATGGAATCAGAAACAACGAAGGTAACACAAACACCCAGACCCTTGAAAATGTAGAAAGAGTGTTTTCTACATTGACCCAACCGGGGACCGAACCCGGGACCTCAGAGTTGACGACACCGTGAAAACCGATGTGTGCACCACTCGTCCACGGAGGTCGTCAGATTGTACCACCAATATTGGGAATAGCGTGAAGATATAATTTTTAACATATTAAGTAAGAATATAATGGATGTTTTTTCCTTGTAACAGCAGTGGCTTTTTATTTACAACTTACCACCCAGAGCATACAGCGCGAGATCCTTTGAGTTGTAGCTATAAGTAGACCAATAGGCTTCCTTCTCGTTATCCAACTTGCTTCGCTCTTCGAAGTCCTGTGTTCAAATATTATCCATTTTGTAATTTATAATTTACTATAGCCGAGTGGTTGTGAGTCAACAGACTCGAGTTCGGTTCTCAGGTAGCAGGCTCGTACCAGAGTTTTTTTTTTAAACTTTGTACGATTTGTATAGTTGGCTTGGATATAAAGACTTGCTGGCCTCCTGTCACGTTGTCCCAAAAAATGTCTTCAGTGAGAAATTGCAAATGACGTGAAGAGATATATATATATATATATATATATATATATATATATATATATATATATATATATATATATATATATATATATATATATATATATATATATATATATATATATATATATATATTCATATATATATATATATATATATATATATATATATATATATATATATATATATATATATATATATATATATATATATATATATATATATTAGGGTTCACCTTTTGGTAACCACACGCGCAGAAGCTGTCACTTGACTTTACTTTTATTCTACTTTTATGATAATAATAAAAAAAATCTTCTAGCACGGCGCCTTCTATTGATGAATTACCAGTAATGTGATTGGGTAAAATTTGTTTCTTCTTGTAATTAATACGAACCTGTTTCTGAACATTAATTTAGAATTGGAATCAATGGCCTAGTTACCAGTTTATGTAAATTGGTATTTAGACTATGATTTCAGTAAACTGGTAAGTATTGCTAATAAAAATTACATATGAACTTTCACCCCTTTACGGTTTCATTTGTTATATAATCAAATTTATTGCACACAGATAAAACAATGTTACAAACATTACTCTGATCACAGAGTAAGTGGCCAAGATGTGGGATGTCGTAAAATTGGAAACAACAAAGGAGTTTTAGAGTTTGCCAAATAAATCTCCTTAGGCCAATTTGTTTTAAAGATTTCTTCATTAATCAGTGTCTGAATAAGTAACCTGATATGGATACATAGACAAATAATACATAATATAAACAACATCTGCAAGTTTGTAACCAGGAGACTCGAAAAGTTGTTGGTGGATTTACTCCAAAATTTTGACATACTGAGCCATAAAGGAATGTGGCCGGATTTAGTTAATATTAATAATAATAAATATTGAAAACTTAATGGTGAAATGTTTTCAGTATCATAAATCTCACCTGCAATTTTTCCACTAAGTCCACAGTGACCTCCGCTATTTTGTCCAGGTGGTATGCGTTTTTCATACTCACTACTTGTGGCCAGGCCTCCTTGACGGACTCAGGAGTTACAGGATCGACAGGCTTATTCCTAAACACAATAAGTAACATCGCTAAAAAATTTAGGAAATATTATATTAAAATATACAAAATGTTCCTTTTGTTATTTAATTATAAGTCCCGATAGCCAAGTGTTTGGTTGATCCGAATTCGAGTGAAAAGACCCGAGTTCAATACCCAAGGGGTAGCCTCGTACTGATATTTTTTTCGGAATTTATATACGATTTATATTGTTGGCTTGGACATGTAAACGAAGACTCACTTTTTGAGCCGTCACGTTGTCTCATAAAAATATCTTCGGTGAAATGAGGGTCGACAGGACTTAATTGTCTCGATCGCTGTCTACCGCGGTATTGAGAATGGCGTGTAGATATTTCTTTTATAAAAAAAAATTATAAATAAAACTGTGTTCCATATAACCAACATACCTAAGAGGAGTTCCACTAGATCGCACGAGATGTGTTTTTGCAGCATATCCCAAAGTGGAGTCGATAATAATACCATTGTCAGGGAAAGATTCGTGCGCCATATATGCCTTGATAAAAAAACAGTGACAATAATTTAATTATAAAACTATTTCTCAGTATTTTGTGGAATGGTAAGGGCAGGCAAACATTTTAAATTAAGATTTACATGAAAAGTACATAAATATACTTACTACAACAGGAGCAATCAGCTCCGGTTTCATGGCTTGGAACATCTCGGGAGGCAATATATCTTCTGTGAGACGAGAGGCGGCGGTCGGTACAATCGTATTCACTTTGATATTATATTTGGCGCCCTCGATAGCTAAAGTATTGGCTAAACCAACAAGACCCATCTTTGCAGCGCTATGAAAGATACAATAAACCTTTAGTGGGACTAAAAATAACTTTTTAACCGTAAAAGTAAATACCAAAATGTCTAGTTTCTATTAGGGTATATTATGAGGATTCTATATTAATTTTGTAATTTGTTGCAAAACTGAATACAATTAATTTGTATCTGGCAAGACAAACAGACATGGCTTTCTGGTAATAATGATGACTAATTTCAAATTAGCAAACATTCTTCATACTTTATTTATCATTAAATATATGGCATTACAATTCAATTACCAAAAATTTTATGTTAGCCATTACCTAAATGAAGCAGAGAAATAATATTAAAATGTGAGTATATGTATGTGTATATGTGTAATATGTGTATATTATGTACCAAGGCACAATGGGCAAGTACCGGGAGACTGGTGCAAAGCTCGTGCCATTATATAAAGGAAAAGGGTCACGGCAGGACTGCGTAAATTACCGTGGTATAAGCCTTCTCAGCGTCGTCGGTAAATTGTATGCGAAAGTGTTGATTGAAAGGGTTGCGAAAAAGTATGGGATGCACAAGCGGGATTTAGAAAGGGAATGGGGTGTACGGATCAGGTCTTTTCCTTGCGGTGCATAGCCGAAAAGTGTCTGGCTAAAAACCAGAAGGTCTATTGCTCGTTCGTGGATTTAGAAAAGGCCTATGATAGAGTGGTGAGGAATGAATTGTGGTCAGCATTGTCCGTGAAAGGTGTCAGCAGTATCCTCATGCGAGCATTGCAATCTCTTTATAGGGATTCCTGTGCTTGTGTAAGGATAAACGGGTCATACACTGAATGGTTTAATATCGAAAAAGGTGTTAGACAGGGATGTGTAGCGTCACCGTGGCTGTTTAATCTGTTTATGGACAATTGCTTGATAGATTTAAAAGAGAATGAAAGTGGGTTGAGAATGAATGAGTTACTCGTCAAATGTTTTCTCTATGCTGATGATCAAGTATTACTTGCGTCTTCAGCCGAGGAGTTGCAGGAGATGGTAACTGCTATGAGTGAAGCTTTTGTTAGAAAGGGGATGAAGATGAATGTAAAGAAGACGAAAGTAATGGTGTTTGAAAGAGATGAGGTCATGACAGACTGCAATATAGTGATTGGAGATGAACAAATTGAACAGGTGAATGAGTTTGTGTATCTGGGTTCAAAGTTCACAAGAGATGGAAAGTGTGAGAGTGATATTAAAAGAAGAGTGAATGCAGGAAACATGGTGAATGGAGCTTTGCACTCCTTAATGAGCAGTCGGATGGTGTCTAACAAGGCTCGTTTGGCTGTGCATAGGGGAGTTTTGGTTCCGACACTCATGTACGGAAGTGAAAGTTGGGTATGGCAGAAGAAACATGAAAGCAGAGTAAATGCAGTTGAGATGAGCGCATTAAGAAGTATGTTAGGAGTTAAACTGAGCGACAGGATAAGGAATGGTGAAATAAGGAAACGTTGTGGTCTGAAAGAAGATGTAGTGACTAAAATTGAGAAAAGTATGCTGAGATGGTTTGGCCATGTCGAGAGAATGAATGAAGAACGATTGACGAAAAAAGCATATAAGGCGAGTGTGAATGGAAGTGTAGGAAGGGGAAGACCTAGGCGGACGTTTCAAGACCAAATCAGGGACGTCCTGAAAAAAGGCCAGGTCAAGAGTACCCTGAATCGAAGAGAATGTATGAAGGGAATAATGAAAGTGGACGAAGCGAAACTAGTATGTAAGGATCGTAGCAAGTGGAAAGAAGTGGTCTCTGCCTACCCCTACGGGAAAGAGGCGTGATGATATGTATGTATGTATGTATGTATGTATATTATGTGTACGCACTAAGTTTGCCTATTATATCAGTTTTTCCTATGTGGGTCTGCTGGAAGATATTGAAATAAGCTGTACCGTTGTGCAAACTCTGTTTCATTTTTATAAATAGTATTGTGTGTACATAAATTTATAAATAAATAAATAAAATACCTGTAGTTAGCTTGGCCAAAGTTTCCAAACAAAGCAGCATTGCTTGATGTCATTACCACTCGACCATATTTCTGCTTCCTGAAGGTCTCCCATGCTGCGTGTGTGGTTTTAAACGCTCCTTTCAAATGTACGGCCTGGATCAGGTCCCAATCCTATCGAAATATATGAAACAACTATTTGACATAAAAATTAAAAAAGAATAAGTAGGCCTTGTCTGTCGCGTAAGAGAAATATCGCCTATGTTAGATATACTAACATCACCATAACATCGTTTATGATACAATTCTATTACACCACAAAACTTTTCCTACATGGCTGCTGATTATGGGTTTTAAAAGAAATCTATTTTTTTTTTTAATATTTCACCACCAATTATGACGTTAAATAAATGACAGTCTTGTTCTGTTGTGATAAAAAATTATTCTCTGGCTAGAATAACAATTTCTGTTAAAAAAGAGATGTGGTTTTAATTTATGAATACAAAGTTTTGGTGTAGCATTCATATATCGCGCGACCATTGTATCAAAATTATTCCTATTATATATTAAAATTATTATTTTTCACATTGTTCAGAACTCTACAGGTTGTTATGAATGTATGTAACATACATAACTTCTACAGATCGTTGTGTATGTTACAATCGTTGTACTGTAGAATTCCACTGCAAGACATAGGCTTCTCCAATTAGTGAGGGTTTGCTATGAACACCACGACTTACTGAGGACACTGCTGCCCACATTTCCATCACATTTTAACACATCGTGAAATATGTCTAATATGAACGCAAAATGTTTATCATACTCCTATGTATGAATGAATAGTTTTTTGTAAAACTATACATACACACATTGGGACAACATCACATATATTGTTCTGATCCCAAAGTAAGTAGCTTAACCATTTGTATTATGAAATAAAAAACAAAGAAGCTTCCACAAACTCCCAGATCCGAGAAAATGTAGGAAAAGTGCTCTCTACCGACCCGGAATCTCCCTCGGCCGGGAATCGAACCCGGGACCTCAGAGGTGGCGACACCATGAACCGGTGTGGACGCCACCAGCTTAATAAGGTCGCCACGTTTTTGTAACATTCTTTAACATAGAGGATAAAGATTATTAGTTGTATAAGTAGATTAGATTAATAGTAAAGGTCTTTAGTTATGTGAGTATCGTATAGCGACTGACTTTTGTGTTCCGTATTGTAAGTGTGGTGATAAAAACAAATCCTTATTTGGGGTGATATCAAATATAACATCTCAGTTTCGAAAATGAATTTCCACAAAGTTCATTCCTATTTATATCATACAGTGCTATAGTACTTAGTATATTACCTGTTCCGACATTTTGGTAAAACTTTTATCTCTGAGAATACCAGCATTGTTGATAAGTATATCAATACGCCCGAAGTTATCTAAAGCTGTCTTTATAATCTTCTCTCCCTCGACAACAGAGTTGTAATCGGCGACTGCGATACCACCTACAAACAAATACATTCTTAAAATTGTATTTGTTACGTAAAACTAATAGTTTACAATTCATTTTTATTTCAAATCAATTCAATGTGCTTTAAACTGGGTTACAGAAAAAGAAAATCAATATAGGACCTAACGAAAATAAAGATGCAATATAAAATACTAATACAAATAATAAATATAATATATATACATATACATACATACACACATATATACATATATATACATATACATACATACACACATATATACATAAATATACATATACATACATACATATATAAAACTTAAAAAACATTATTATGACTGTAATGACCAATCACTAATTCTAACTGACAGTTAAAAGGTGTTCACGTACAAGTCTTTTAAATATCGACTTATTGGTAACTTTTCTGATGTCTTCGGGCAAAGAATTCCAGAGCAGTGTAGCCTGAATGGTAAAGGAGTGACCAACAAAATTGGTAAAGTTGCAGGATACTCATCTTGTAATTAGATGAAGACCGCAGGCACCGATCATGAATTGAGCATTGAAACTGAAATTTATCCTTAAGATACGAAGGGTAAGTAGTATCATTTATGATTGAGAAAAGAACAAGCAGAATTCTAGATTTCGCCTTTGTTGAATAGTAAGCCATTTAAGACGAGAACGGTATTGTGAAATATGGTCATACTTACGAAGGTTGAAAATATATCTTATACAATTATTAACAAGGCTCTAGCTTGTTTAGAAGATCTTTGTTCAAATCACAGTAGCACACATCTGTATAATCAATGATTGGTAAAATGAGCGTCTGGACAAGCATAAGCTTAGTTTCCCATGGAAGAAGATTTTTGAGGCGATAGAGCACTCGTAGCGTGGCGGTTACTTTACGGCTAACTTCAGTTATGTGTTTTCCCCAGTTCAAGGTGTTATCGATATGTAGCCCAAGATTTTTAACAGAGCCCGAAAATGGAATCACTGCATCGTTATAACGTATGAAGGGTAGGTTTCCAACATCGACTTTAGCTAGCATTTTAGTACTACCAACCAGCAAAGATTGGCATTTTGTTGCATTCACAGATACTCCAAAGCGTAAGGACCAGTCTGATACTGCTTTCATACAGTTAATTTATTATTTAATTTATTAATTGCATCGTGGAATTCTTCAATATCAGACTGTACATAAATCTGCAGGTCGTCTGCATACAGATGGTACGAACAATTAATATTAGAAGTGATAAAATTTATAAAAATTGAGAAGATAATGGGAGAAAGTATACCGCCTTGCGGAACGCCACAACCTAGTCCCGCCCATTGAGAGGTCTTTTGTCCCATATAGACCGATTGCTGACGTCCGCGAAGATAAGACGAGAACCACTCCAATACCGTGGAAGCGAATTTAAAGTTAGAAAAAATTTCCAGAAGGATATCATGGTCGACTGTGTTAAAAGCATTCGAAAAGTCCACTAGCACCATAACTGTAACTTTCTTTTTCTCCATACCCTCACGAATATCATCAGTGATTTAAAGTAGTGCAGTTGTGCTGCTGTGGCCAGGACGAAACCCAGACTGAAAGTTACTCAGTAGGTTATGTTCATATACAAATTTGGAAATTTGCTTATGTACACAGGCTTCCAAAATTTTAGAGAGAAATGGCAATATTGAAATAGGACGGAAATGATGAGGAAGTGTAGGATTAGGTACTTTGGGGAGAGGTCGCACGAAAGCCTTTCTCCAAAGAGAGGGATATTGTCCAGATTCTAGGGAGAAATTAATAATGTGAATGATAGCAGGAAGTATAAATTCAAGGATGTTGGCTATCATAACCCTACTAACCTCATCGCATCCCACGGCCCTGGATTTTATTGCCAGTACTGCCTTACGTACCTCATCCTGCTTCACGGGAGAGAAATTAAAGACAGGGATGTGTGGAGACTGCATTGAAGCAATGTATGCTATGGTTTGTGCCCGGATGGTAGGGTCCATTGCAGTAGTAGCAGTAAAGTATAGATTCAAATCATCGTGGGAAAGACAAGGACCATACTCCATGATAGGTGATTTACCTACGCCCATCGAATTGAGAAATTTCCACACATCAGCTGGTGAAGAGTTAGTTATATTGTTTAGGAAGTATCGGCGTTTAGCAGTTCGTACCATCTGGTTACACCTGTTCCTAGCCATTTTAAAAGACAACCAGTTTTCTTCAATACGAAACCTCTTGAATCGCAAGAAAGTTCGGTTTCGCCTGTCCATTGCCCTCCGCACATCGTCAGTCATCCAGGGAGCTGGCAAACGTTTAACTCTGACCTTATGGACTGGGGCATGGGCATCATACAGATTAATTATCGCGCTATTTAGGGCATGTACCTTTTCACCGACCGTGGAAGCAAAATTAATTTGAGACGCATCACTGTGCAAATTATCCAAGTTTATCTTAGTAAAGTTACGGAAGTGTAAAAATGAAGTACCACGTTTAGGCGGTCTAAGCTTATACGAAGCATAAATAAGGTCATGTCGGGAGAATCCTGGGGCTGGAAGCTGACCATGTGCAACCACATGATCAGAAGAACTAGTAATAATGAGATCTAAAAGAGAGTCTTCAGTGTTCAATGTTCTATTTTAATTTCACACGATTATTTTTTGCTTGACTGCTGTTAAGGATTAAAGTCAATAATCGCTACGCGTGATATTGGGCGTAAAATATAATTACAACACGTTTGGTTACGTTACGTATTACGTTACTAGTTTAGTTACGTTTAGTTATTAGGGTTATAGCCGAATATGTCACGGTAGCCGAATGGTTGGGTGGTCGAAATTTCGAGTCACAGAGTTGTCTTCTTGCTCATGTAATGGACAGGGTGCAGTTTGTTATCTTTAGGACTTCTCTGTAAAAGAACAGCTCCATATCCGTCAGCACTCGCATCGGTATGTACTTCTGTTTCCAATTCAGGGTTGTATATTCGTGAAACTGGTGAAGCACAGAGTAAATCTTTCAGTTGAATAAATGACCTCTCACATTTCTCGTCAAAATTAAAAGGAACATTCTTCTTTAGTAAATCCGTCATTGGTTTGGCAATCAAGGAGTAGTCTTGAAGTATCCAGTTAATCCAAGAAAAGACTGAACAGCTTTCACATTGTCTGGTTTCTTGAATTAGCTACTGCTGTGATTTTTTCTTTCGATGGCCGAACTTCGTTCTCTTTTATAACATATCCTAGATATTCTATTTGTTTCTTCATAAAATAGCATTTCTTCCAATTAAACTGTAATCCATATTCTTCGGCTCTTCGTAAAACCATATTCATCTTTCTGATCGCTTCTTCTTCAGTCGTTGCAGGTATGATTAGATCATCAAGATAAGCTAGAACGGTA
Organism: Sericinus montela; assembly: GCA_029286605.1. Lineage (NCBI taxonomy): Eukaryota > Metazoa > Arthropoda > Insecta > Lepidoptera > Papilionidae > Sericinus > Sericinus montela. Next base: position 2,216,939 of record JAGSMR010000049.1, read on the forward strand.
CCATCAGCTTGTACCGGTCTTGAAATATGTCGTTTATAAAGCGCTGAATATATATACTCATACATAAACACATAAATATACAGATATACATACATAAATACATACTTGGATTAAATAAATATGAAAAGTGAAGATAGAATATTAGGACAAGATAACTATAATGATGATGACGACTTCTTAATTACTAAACCTTGTTAAGGTTAATTATTTTTAAATGTAAGTTTACTTGTTTACGGCTTGTACAGCAAACGAAGAAGAAGTGAAACCAGAACGGTGAAGTGGAATGGAGAGAGTAAGAGTCTCCAAAGAACGAAGAGGTCTATCATGTGTATTACACAGAAATTGAAACTTACGTTTCAAATAATCTGGTAGACGGTCGTCGAATAATATAGAAAAAAGTGTAAGTAGTGTCCTGGTGTGTCTTCGTTGACGAATGGGAAGCAAATTTAGCTGAGATCGGAAAGAAGAAACATGATCAAACTTACAAAGGCAATAGATGAATCGGACACAGTTATTTATGAGACGATCCAGCTTGTCTAGATGGTTTTCATTAAGATCAGTGCAATACACATCTGCATAATCAATAATAGGCAAAATAAGAGACTGCACCAGAATTATCTTTACCTTGATTGGAAGGAAGTTTCTAAGTCGATTCAAAGCAGTCAACTTGGCAATGACTGAACCACTTATGTGCCTATGTGGTTGGACCAATTTAGTGTTGAGTCGATACAAAGACCAAGGTTTTTGACGCAGTTAGAATAGGGGTTGCATAATCCATCAAATGTGACAGGAGCAATAGAGCAAATGTCCAGTTTAATTAACTGGCGGAACTTGTGTACGAATTATATATCGTTGGCTTGGACATAATGACGGCAACGGGCTCACAACCTGTCACGTTGTCCCGAAAATATCTTCGGTGGAATGTGGGTCGAAGGGACTTAATTGTCTAGACTAGACCTCTGTCTACTCCTGTATTGGGAATTGCGTGAAGACATATTTAGTTTTAATTTTTAAAATGGAATTTGTTTTGTTTGAAAAACTTGAAAGTAACTTTTGTGACAGGCAGTAGGTAAATTGCAGATATAAAGATTAGATAATAAAGGCAGTTCTTTTTTAAATCTCTCTTTAATTAAATAACAGGCTTTTGTAAATTTTATTGCGGTGTTTCATCCCCATATTGGCCACCTTTATTCATTATTTGCCATGGTAATTAGCCACAGTGTTTTAATAGTATCTATTTATGTAGTTAGCTAGTATTATATATAACCTTTTATTTATATAACCTTTTATTTTAAATTCTAACAATCTTTTCGCAAGTTTTGCATCAGCCCAACTTTTGTGATCCTGATAATTACTTATATATAAAAGCAGGATTTGGTTTATAAACCGAAAAGACTATAGCATAATTGCCACACTGAAAATATTGGAAGCTGTCGCCTGTGACTGATTAGCAAAGTACCAAAGGGAAAATAGCATCATATATCTAATTTTGGTATAAAAAACGAGATAAAAATCAATCACAAATTTCAACAGACACAATACATGGCTAAAAAAGGATTATATTAAGCATATTTCAAACAACTGGGGTAAACAGAAGTCTAGGTAATAAAGACTTTTAAATCCACCTTCCACCAAAAGCTTGAAAAATGAAGCTGGTTACTATGAACTATTGCATATCTGTGGGCAGTTGGACATATATGACTCTATTTAATATATCAAAATCTTCTACAATCTCAAAAAATCATTAGAAAGTATTATATGAATAAAATCAATATTACTGTACAAAGCCAATCTCGGATTGGATTAATAAAAAACTCATTAACAAAATGAATGCTAGAAATATTATCTTGCAAAAACATAAATATTTTATATTCAAAACTAGAAAAAACCTTAAATTGACATTAAAAATAAATAAAGCAAGTAACTGAACTCTTATCTAAAAAAAAGTTAGTATTCTCATAACTCTTTTCTCACATATAAAATGACACGGAATAAAATTTAAAATAAATACAAGTAATTACTCAATTAGCGGTGAATTTAGTAAATTAACATGATAATTTTTAATAGTAGTTAAATTTTTTTATTAATCAATTAAAAGAAACACCAGATGTTGATTGAATTTTAGAAGAGTTTAATTAATTTCTAGAAACTACTAAAAGAGCATGCATGCATGCATTTTTAGCAGAAAAAAACTACTTCTAATCACTTCGACCCATCTTCCACCAAACATATTTTGGGACAATGTGTCAAAGGGTGAGCCCGTCGCCATCTTTTATGTCCAAGTCAATCATATGAATCATACATAGGTTTTGAAAAAAACCCATTGATATGAGCCTGCCACCTGGGGATCAAATTCAGGTCTTTCGACTTGAATTCCAATCACCCAACCATTCTTGGTTAATAGTAAAGTCATGATAGCCAAGTGGTTGAGTAGTCAGAATTTCAGAGACCCGAGTTCTATCCCCAGGTGACAGACTCATACCAATGGGTTTTTCAAAAAATTATTTATGAATTATATCATTGGCTTGGAGATAAACACGCCAACAAGCTCACCACCTGTCACATTGTCCAAAAATATTATGAAGATATATTTTCGTGGAAGGTGGGTCAAAGGGTAAGTCACTTTTGATTGTCTAGACTTGACCTCTGTCTACCCCTGTATTTGAATTGTGTGAAGATTTTTTTTTATATTAATAGTAATAATCAAATAGTAAAGATTTTTCACTGCCAAAGTTTACCGCAACCCTTAACTAACAATATTTCACAGGGCTCCATACTGAGCCCACTTCTTTTCAATTTTGCATAAACATCATAACTGACCATAAATTATGCAAAATATCTTTGAATGCTGATGGCACCTGCATTTTCTATTTTGGGTATTCAATAAGTAACCTCATTTCACAAGCTCAATCAGGTGTATATATGTGATGTTAGTGAAGTCAATCAAGTATACTAATGATTAACAAATATAAAACCACATGTATCATTTAAAGCTAAAATACAGAACTCAGAAAAAAATATCTAAAGGCTATCTATGTTGATATTATGTCACTGAAGGGTCAATAGAAAAAACAAGATCAAAACAGTTATGATTTAACATTTCATTAAATAATTTATATTCATTTTTATTATTTATTTGACTTATTAATTTGGATGAGAAAAATTATTTTCATAAACAAGGAAAAAATATTAATATCTTTAAATTGTACATAAGTTCTGAGACATTTACATGGAAAAACCATGAAAACAAAGTTCAAGTAGTTTTATATGTTGACTAAACATGTATTACCTTTATTCTTGATTTCTTGAACAACAGCATCTGCAAAAGTGGACTTCCCACTTCCATCTCTTCCGCCCCCCAGATCATTTACTACAACTTTTGCTCCTCTTGATGCTAAAAGCAATGCATAGGCCTTGCCTAATCCACCTCCAGCACCAGTCACCACAGCTACACAGCCGTCAAATCTGAGTTGTTCCATTCTCTAAAGTTATAAACAGTATTAAATAAGTTTTAATTTTTCCTTCTCAGAACTGATAACAGATTATTGAACTGAAGAATTTATTATACTTTATCAAACTTGAATTTAAATGAGGTGCATGACATGCATAAACTAGACGACAAAATGTGTACAAAGTCCAAGTTTGCGCATTAAGGAAATTATACATACAGAATTGTAAGAATTATGAATATGGGATAATTATACTACAAAAAAGTAGTTCTAAATAAAGGTAATGAAGATATATATAAAAACGCAACCTACAGAATACTTATATAGCCCTTATTACGAGTATAGAAATTACTTTAAAATAATAAAATTTATCAATTAAACTGAGCCCCGCTATCTGTATCTGAGTAAGTACCTTCCGGGATCACATAAAATAAACTAATTATTACGTTCGCAATACACGAAAGACAATCGAATAGAATTTGACGTTGACAAATGACAACCGATGTTCAGTGTTTCCATTTTTGCTGATTTCTGTTCCCCACGCGTTGTAGGTTCAACTCAGTTTAATGACCGTAGAAGTCAAACCGATTCACAGATAGGATTAAACCTGTTTGATCGATTCGTTTAGACGTAACCGTATGCGAGGTCGATATTTCGGTCGAAATCTTGTATGTAACTTTTATTCAAACCCATTTTAATGATTTGAGAAAAACTTAATTGTAATACAATGAATTACAAAATCACCTAATCAATTGAAAGTCACGATAGCCGAGTGGTTGGGTGGTCGGAATTTTGAGTCAAGAGACCCGAGTGGCTCGTACTGATGTGTTTGTCAAAAACTTATGTACACATTACATCGTAGGCTTGGGCATAAAGACGGCGACGGGCTAACCACTTGTCACGTTGTACAGAAATTATCTTCGGTGGAAGGTGGGGCGAAGGGACTTAATTGTCTAGAGTAGACCTCTGTCTACCCCTGTGAATTGCATGAAGATATTTATTTATAAATTATTTTACCTAAACAATACAATAGGTTTCTCTCATAGGCTAAGAGAGGGGACTCGGGAAGGTCGAGTCTTCTCGACTCGATGCAATAATATAAATTACTACGTTATAAACTCGACCCGCACATCACTAACGAACGTTGAAATGTCAAATTCAAAACTTAAAACTACACAACTTGGAAGTGTTAAAAAGCTAAAAGTTAAAGTAATACTTTATAATTATATAGTAGGGAAAATAATTATGCAGTGTATAAAACAGGAGAATTAATATCTTTTCTTCAGCACGTTTTGAATGGAATATTTCATGAATTCATTTAAAAATAGTATAAAAATGTAATATAACTCCAGGTGGAAGTATGAAACAGTATTTCTAAAAGATTAACTTTGTTTTATACAAATTCAATTTATTATAATTATTGATAAAGTAATAAAAATATTACAATGGATATGATTAATAACTTTATGATTAACGATCCTTTAGCTGGTAAGATTTTAAGAACAATGTTGAACAATCATTAAACTATTCTTCATAAAGTAATAATTCTGTTTATATTTTTAGTTATTTACAACGAAGGCCTCTGGCGAATCAGCAAAGTATCTGCGTTGTATAATTTGCAATCGGATACTGTCAAGTTAAAGCAATATGCATCAAAAATTCGCCAATATATTGTTATTACTGTTCCAACAAGTACAACAACAAGATTTAAAGTTCATTTTGAAACTCAGCCATATTTGAAGTATTCTCAAGATGACCCCAGTGGATTAATGGTATTTTTAATATCTTGTATACAATAACAAAAGTTCATGACATAAAAAAATATCTTCATGCCATTCCTAACACAGGAGTAGACAAAGGTCTAGATAGTTGTCCTTTCAACCCACTTTTCACCAAAGACATTTTTTGGGACAATGTAACAGGTGATGAATCTGTGGTCTGTTTTATATCCAAGCCAACAATATAAATACAAGACTTAGGAATTAAACTCTGGTTTTGTGACTCAAATTCCAATCACCCAACCACTTAGCTATTATAATTAATGACATAATTAAATAAATATGATGTTATATATATTTTTTTTATAGAAAAGGGAGGCAAACAAGCAGTATGTGATGGTAAGTGATTACCGCCACCCATGAACACCTGTAATACCAGAGGCATAGCAGATGCATTGCCTCCCTTAGAGTGCCCCCAGAATTGGGGGAAGGGGGTGTGTGGGCCACCGGTTTCCTGTACTCACCAGATGAAACAAAGAAGTTTGTTAGACTTCTACTTCACGCCGGTATTCTGTGAGGTTGTGGTACTTCCCCAGTCAAGCCGGCCCATTCATGCAACCATAAAAGCTGATGGGTTGCTCTACCACTGTAAAAATTATATCCAATTTTTATTGCAAATAATTTTTTTTAATCACACTACTTACTTTCATACACCTGGCATTACACATTGAATAGAATGCCATGAGGCATGAAGTCCCTTTGTAGCTACAAAGGGACTTAGTTAAGCAGTTAAAAAAGAATAAAAAGTAACAGTTTTAGGGCCAACTGTGGGTCAGGCAGCCATCTTACAACATAAGAGTTGTATAAGTTTTATTTTTCTGTTTTATCAAATGTCCACTGTTGAACATGGCTTTTGTTTCTGTATAACATACAAAACAAAAAAAAGGTTGGTGACAGGTTTACCAATTACTATAGCAAATCCTAGATAGAAAAATGTGTGTATGCAACAAATAATTGTATTAATAAATTTATCACCTTTTAACATTTTATTTATAATAGCTTATTCTCAGGAGAAATGTTTTTTTTTTCATAAATGCAGAAAAATTTTTCTTTAAAACATAATTGAGTAAACCATTATTATCCAATATTGTTTCATGTCTCAAAATCCTTAAATATCCTTTTGCTTTGAACTTCAGTAGTGATATGTAAACAAAACTGTGTTATTTTCAATCAGATAACGGTGTCATGTTCTCAAAAAAATATATCCAAAGTGATTTACCGTGGTATATTATTATCCTGGGGAATGAATACAAAAGTGGAAAATGCTGTTCATTTACCTTACCTACTTGAACATGGCCAGCTACGAATTGGCAAGTCGGTGAAGGCAACATTACAAAAAATGTTTGACTGCAATATTAAGCAGTTCTGTTTCTCACAGGTATATCATTGTTATTAATTTTTTTTATAATTTAAGTGAATATCTATTGATTTGAATTGATTACCATCATAGAAGAACCATATTCAACAATTTTTATCATTATAAATAATATGACATTTTTCCCTTTTAACCCTTAATTTGGCAGAGGTTCAATGTGTTATATATATGTAAAATTTATGTATATTTATAAGTTTAGGGTAGTAAGGAATCCAGAAAAAAATAAAAAAAAATGTTGAGACCATCAGCTTTCCAGGAAACCAATGTTCATCAGAGTGAACATTGCCAAATCTGTCGAGAAATACCACTTTATTGTAATGTTTACTGTGATGAACATAATCAAATTAGGGTACACATTCAAACAGGTAGTGCAGTTTACAAAATATTTTTATTTATATAAAAAACAAAACAAAGACATAACAAAATATCTTTTATAAAATAATAGAGCCTTTTCTAGCATTTCACAAAAAACTTAGTATTATTTTGTATGAAAATTGAGAAAACAATGACGAGATTTTTTTCCGGTAACAAAACAGAGTCTTATATTACATTTCATGCAGTACAAAGCATTATTTTTTAGGCAATATTTGCACCTCCCCATGTCTTCTTTTGTATTAGGAAAGTGGCAAATATTGTTGAAACGAGTGGGGCCAATGGGCCTGGGTAACTTAGGGTTCTTTATTGTTGAAATTTCAACGATAGAGTGAGAACGTTCAGACCGGTTCTTTTTTGTTAAATTTAGATATAGATCTTTCCGAAATATTTTCAGACATTTTTTTTCTGTCTTTAGTTTTTTTTTATATAAAATCTATGAATTATTTATACTTATATCTAACAACTGGCAAAATATACCTATATACCATCTTCTAAACTTGAATGGTATTTTATAAAGAGATACTAACATATCACCCAAGTCTACACCCCCCATATGTTTATTGTACTCCCTTACTATTTGAGGACAGTCAACATCTAACTTTCGCTTTTCTACCTTACAATATCTCTTTATTTTATGCACAGGTGTGCATCCAACAAATGAACTTATCAGAGTGACAGGCTTATTGTCGTTCCAGCGAACGAGAGCCAGCTTGGTTTTGTCACATACGACCTGTGAATAAGCTCCTCTCAGTTTCTTTTTCATTGCCTGTTCACTAGGCAAAATAGATCCAGCTCCCCTGGTTCTATTGTTACGAATCGTACCTAAACCAAATACGCCATAATTTTCTTTTAAAATATAAAATAACTCAGGCGATGAAAAAAAATTGTCACAAAATATGGTGGCTGGCTTTCTTTGAATAGATTGACACAGAGCTATTACAATTTGTGCCCCAAACCCAATTGAAATTTCTTGTTCAGTGAATTTATGAAAACGGAATGTATCTTCTCCTCCATATATTATAAAGTCATAAATCATGCCACTTACTCCAGCTTGCACGTAATTTTTGAATCCCCACTTGTTGGGTTTATCTTTCATATACTGCTTTCTGTTGCCTGCCTTTCTTGCTTTATAAGCAGTCATCATCTCATCTATACTAAATTTGTTTTCATTTTCTTGCAGCAAACAGTTTTTTCTTATTTTTTCTGCTATTGGTCTTACTTTGTAATATCTATCAGTATCTTCTAAGCTATTATCAGCAAAGTGTAGAAATCTACGAATCTGTCGATAGCGTTCTTAACTCATTAGATCTGCTATCGGAGCATACCAGAATCTACTGCTCCAATAGTCTAGGTAACTAGGCATTGAGACAATACCCATAAGTATATGGATAACTATAAAATCACGCATTTCGTCTTTTGTCACTTGAGTAGATTTGCCAGTTTTTGAACAGAGTATAGATTTGACTGTACAATAATATCGGTCACAATGTCTGAAGAAAAAAAAATTAAAATATTCTAGGGAATCTGCAGTGGGCAGGAAAGAGGCATTCATTATATTATGGTCTTGGTTTTCTATAATTGTAGCTTGGTGACGGAAGGTGACGCTTTTTTCCTTTTATAGGTTAGAACAAATTTCGGAACTTTCTTTCGTCTTTTAGCCAGCACTGGAGTAATGTGCCTTTGGGCTCGAGTTTTCCTGGTAGCACTTTCAGGAGTTGATAAAAGGGCTTCAGGCGGAAGAGATGGTATAGAAGATAAGAAAGGTATGTTCTCGTAGTTCGGTTCTCTAGTCGGCGTAGCTGGGCAAATTTGACGTAGAACTGGAGTCAATTGCAATGATGTTTCTGTAAAATCAAATTCAGGTGGATCGTCCCCAGTGTCATGATCTTCAGCATCAGGTTCAGGACTGCTTAAAATTCATTGTCCATGTCGGACCTATCACTGGTATCTGAGGGAGCATGCTGTATAGGTACAAGCGCCAATATTTTTGCCGTGCGTCCATGCAAAGTGTGCGGATGGCAACAAAAAATACCGAAATAAGCAAAATAAAACCCATAACTTCAAAATGTTAAAAAAAAAGACATAACTATTTTGGATTAATTTATCATTAGGTATTTGGCATCGTTTACCGTGATGAACATAACAAATTGTAGGTACTTTATAGGTTATTTAGCAATGTTCATCACAATAAACATAAGCTTTTGGCGGGTCATAAAACTTGAGGATTCACATAAAGGCACATAATTCACTCACCAAAATATAACAAATAGTCTAGATAAGTTAGTGAAAGCATTAAAATACTTGAAACAATAGAAAATCAAGTAAAATCTTTTTATTTACCTTGCGGAACATAGACGACCTGCGAGGCGCCGACATTTTGCTTTGACAATGACAAGTGTTGCCAGGTGCGTAGACTATTTTTTTACTATTAAAAATATATACGGTATGATAATATTACAAAAAATACGAATTTGGTGTAAAAATATAACGAAATCGTTTTTTTTTTCATATGTTTCTCACAGTGAACAAAATCAAATTAAGGGTTAAAAGTATACAGATTGCGTATAATTCTGGAGTTATTGGAGTTTTCTTAATTTTTTCATATCTTAATAATTTACATTTAAGTTTTTTGCAACTGTCCAATGGGTAATATTGTGTGTTTAAGAAATTAAGGCAAACACATGTGAAAAGAAATCAAGACAATCAGCATCTTCATGCATGTTTCATAGTTTAGAATATTCTCAGTAATTAAATTAATTTTTATTTTCAGTATCAACTACTCCAATTTGGCTTCAATTTTGTTGAAAATCCCACATCAAGGAGTACCGACCTATTTACTTTTTCTTACATAACAAAATCGGATCACAAGAATAAGCTAAATTTAAAATTTGAAGTTGGTGATGTGCAAATTATATGGAATGGGTAAACACTTATTAATATACTTTTATAATATACACATATATAAGTTTGAAATAATGGAACTTGAAGCAGAACTAAAAGATGATCTAATAAACACATTAAAGCCATTTTAACACAGAGATATCACAACAGTCAGTATATTTTGCTGCCGCTGTACAGATCAGCTGTTGTTGATACATGGGCATCAGATAGAGCACTAATAAACCATTCAAAGACTTCTACTATGCTTCAAAGATTAAGTAGAATATGATGCATAGTAGGAATATACTTTGATAAGTCCTCCTGTAAAATAATCAGAATATTAAAAATAATAGTACTTACTTTATACTAATTTGCACATTTTTCTGTTGCGGTTTTGTTGTAACCTGTTGCATTTTATTATTACATATGTAGATCATAATCGTTTTTACCAACATAAGAGATGAGATTCTAAATTCAAACTAAACTATATACGCAATTATTTTTAATTATAATAATATTTTTTCACAGAATAAAAGAAGAATTATCCAATACTTCAGAACAAGTGAAATTAGCATATCAAGTGTTGCAAAATCAAATATTTTATTCTGTCACGCTAGACGTGATAGCTATGCACCTTTGTGAAGTAAAACTTTCAACAGCTGAAGTCAAATCAAATGGGAGAATCAAAATGAAAACACCTGAAATTGTGAATTGCGTTTTTACAGTGTTAAATGAAATAATGAATTCCCAAATAGTAGACATAAATGAGACTGTATGTAAATTATAATCATTGGTTAAATGTAGTCTTTTTCACATATTTTCTCTATTCTGGGGCCAGAGATGGGGGTAGAGATCTAGACTATTTAATCTCTTTGGCCACTGTTTACTGAAGCTTGTTGGAACTACATGACAGATCCATTCATAACTGTCCAAGCCATCTGTACAATATACTTACTTAAATAAATATGCATAATATATACATACAAACACCATGACTTGAGCACAAATATTCAGATTCATCATACAAATTGTTGCCCCAGCAGGATTTGAACCCACAATCCTCAGTTTTGAAGATGGTCACTACCAACTAGGCTCTCAGAACTTCTTACAAACACCTTACTTTTGTTGAATTTAAATTTGGCTTAAATAAGTATGTACAATTTCTTTTTTTTAACATTTACTTTCATGAATTACGCTTTACAAATGTGTTTGCATAAATCTTATATTTTACTACATCATTACAATGTGCTAATCTTATATAACCTATTTTCTGTAATCATATCTTCAAGTTATTTTGCATGCAGTCCTTTTTTGTTATAAAGTTCCCCTTTTATTTTTTTTTATTTATTTATCTTCACGCACAATCCCTGACGGGGTAGCCAGAGAGAACAGATCGCCAAGTGTCACGATCCCTACATACTTCTTTCGCTTCTTTCAGATTCATCATCTTCTTCATACATGCACGTCTAGGTATCCGAGTACTCTTGACCCTCCTCTCTTCGAGCAATTTGCTCACATGGTCTTCGAAAGTTAATCTCGGTCTACCTCGACACCTTTTAATATTAACTTTCGCGCTATATATTTTCTTCACCATTCGGTCTTCACTCATTCGCTCAACGTGCCCAAACCATCGAAGCACGCCCTTATCCATTTTTGAGACAAGGTCATCTTTCAAACCTGCCATATTGCGAATCTCTTCGTTTCGCTTTCGGTCGGCCATGGTAAGGCCGCACATTTTACGAAGAGATCGCATCTCCACTGCATTCAACCTGCTTTTATGCTTCTTCTGGCATACCCAACAATTAATATTTCAAGTTCCCCTTGAAATATTAATTGTTAACCATCAATTTATATTTCATTCTTGTGCATAAGTATTTGACAGCCCATCTTATCATCTCATTAAAGATAGGAAAACGTTTATTTCTCTAGTATATGGTAATTTGGTAAAATATGAGATAAAAGTTATGTTGATTGCGAAATTGTGTCTAAAATAATTTTGTCTTCATGGATTTTTCCAAGAGCAAAGCCGTCTATGAGGGTATAGATTCCTTGGGTGATTAATAAATAAATATCACCAGTATAATCATACAGCTAAGGTGTATACGATAGATAAATAATATTTTAATGACATATAATCTGTAGACAAAATGGTTTTTTTTATGTTCTGTTTTACTCAAAATAAATTATCAACTATTTCAAAATAGTTGGAGATGTAAATTGAAACTTTAGTGACATACTATTCTGTTATTTATTTATTATGTTAAATTTTGTTACTAAAATTATGTTACTGCAGAAAATACAAAGAAAAGTATAGAGGCACAAGTTCATTTAAGCAATAGTAATTTATTAAACAATTATGCACACTATTCATATGGATTAGTGGATGGTGACGTAATACAAAGTAATTGCTAACTTTTCATATACACAGTTTATATTTTTTGGTTCTTGAAAAGCACTTCAATTAATATATCTAGTAAATCTATAGAATGCAAATAAAAAACTTTTGACATATTATTCAACCAGGTTCAATGTAATATTTATATAATTACTTTGCTATTATTACAGAAGACAATTACAAACTTAATTAAAACATTAATTTCTTATAGTATAATTGTGTATTACATAGACAAGATATTAGAAGATTACTGCCACATCAAAGTAATATAATGAATATGTTTTATCTAAATGTAGGTAAATAATTTTGTCATTTGACTTGAATTATTAATTCAACAATCATTTAATGTCGTAAATAGAAAAGTAGGCACCTATTTTAAGATAAACCAAGTTACTGTCAGTTTTGAATCAATATAAAAACTACATCTACTGTGTATACTGAAAGAGTCATATTTTTATGTTCAGAAACATTAATAGATGTTTTTGAACAGCTTCCTAAAATAAATACATTGAATTGAGATGCAACATATAACACAGCATATAAATATATCCTAGTAAATCCGGCATGCAGTAAGTCGTACCATTGTTTGTTGCACACAGCTGCACTCTTCCTGTCAAATAAACAACTCAAAATTAAAAGAACTAAAAATTTAACTAGTGAAATTAAAAGAGTTTATTCATTTGGTGGTGGTTGAATAGGTCGCCAGCAGACAAATTATGCAGACACATTAATATGATCACACATTTCTATTTATATCATTCGTAAATAAAATTTTGCCTCTAATATACCCACAGCTTACTGGCTTTGATATTACAAGCTTTTCGTGTAGTTTCAGAACCATAGGTCCGAAACGGGTAATATTCCTAAGGGATGCAAATCCAACTGCACTAATTAATCATAACCTAAGTATGTAAACTTTGTTTATATTTATTTATAAATAAGTAAATACATACATGGATTGGGACAACATCACACGCAATTCCCAATACAGGGGCAGACAGAGGTCTATTCTAGACAATTAAGGCCCTTTAACCCAGTTCGATCCCTAGGTGGCAGGCTTGTACCAATGGGTTTTTCAAAACCTATGTACGAATTATATTGTTGGCTTGGACATAAAGACGGCGACGCGCTCACCACCTGTCATGTTGTTCCGAAAATATCTTCGGTGGAAGGTGGGTCACTTAATTGCTTAGATGAGTCCTTTGTCTACCCCTGCATTGGGAATTGCATGAAGATATTTAATTTTTTTTATTTTTATAGCAAATATTGCGTAAAATTGTGAAATGTAAAACAATATTTAGGCTATATTGTTACAGTGGTTTAATGTTGTAGTAGTGGTTTAATAATGTATAAATTTTGAATATACACAGATGATAGGCGTGTTTAAAGAACTAAAATTTGAGTGTAAAGATAAAAATTGCATAAACTGCGCAATAGAATTACCTCGTGCCTGTACTTAAGGCGCGTTAGTCCATCTCAGTGTGTGCAGCGCAGCACCTAACAACAGCCGCCACCGGCCGCCCCTCCAGCCCCCGCGCCCCCCGCACCACTCGCCCCTCCCGCAGTCATGTACTGCGGCCCGATCTTAATACCGTTTGCCTGTTCATAGTAAAAAAAAAACAAATGAAACAAACTCAAAGTAGAATTCCCTGTATCTATGTAATTATCATCTACAAGACACTCGCAATAGCTGTGTGGTTGGGTGATGTGAGTTAAGAGACCCGAGTTTGGTCACCAGGTGGCAGGCTCGTACCACTAGGTTTTTACTAAAAACTTATGTACGATTTATATCATTGGCTGGGAAATAAAGTCGGCGACAGGATCACCACCTGTTACCACCACCACATTATTCCAAAATATGTCTGTGGTGGAAAGGTCGAAAGGACTTATTTATCTAGACCTCTGACTACCCTAGTATTGGGAATGGCGTGAAAATATTTATATATTTTATCTACAAGAAAAATTCATTTCTAATGCAGGTTCCAAGAAATATATCTCCACTTATATTACCTCTTTAAAGTGCTGTGTGTAGCATAAACTAAAAAATGATCAGCATGCTTATCTTTAAAAAAAAAAAAATTTTGACTGACACAAATTGATGAAAGTACTTGAAATAGCAATTATTACAATATACTATACTGTATATATAATATAATTCTGAATTTTTACTTATATTAAACATCATATTATGTGAGTTTAAGTGACCCTATTGTCACATACATATGTATTTGAAAATGAAATGAAAAAATGATTGCTTAATAAAGTTATGTCAGAATATTACCTCGTTGTTTATATCAAAAATGCCTTCTTGAATTTTTTCATATATCTCTTTTGCTGTGTTAATAAACGCCTCCTCCACATTAGCCGCAGTTTTGGCTGATGTTTCCATGAACACCAGGCCATGTTCGCGAGCGAAAGCTTCACCCTCCTCTTTCTTTACTTCGCGTCGTGACTCGAGATCACTGTAATATTTAATTATTGCATATTGTATTATTAGTCACGATAGCCGGTTTGAAGGTGGGTTGAAGGGACTTAAATGTCAAGACTAGACTTCTGTCTACTCCTGTAATGGGAATTGCGAAGATATTTTCATTTACATACATACGTATATATATATATATATATATATATATATATATATATATATATATATATATATATATATATATATATATATATATATATATATATATATATATATATATATATATGATATTCTTTGTAGAAAACTTTTAAAATTGTTACCAAGTATGTAAATATATAAATTGTGGCTTTTAGTAACATGGATTGGCATAATACCAGGGAGCTTACACTTAAAGGATATGAGAGAAATAGAAGGGATTTGTTAGACAACACCAAGGCTGAGGTGGAGTAATTGAAGTCCAGATTGTATGTTTATACTTTAATAATTTTTACTTTAACTTTTTATCATAAGAACTATAACCTTTATATAACATAAGATTTTCTTATGTTAAATATTTTTATATATCTTAATCTTTTAAAAATCTTCAAGTTTATATATACACTAGGCGTCAAAACAAACCGCGTATATATAGGCGTATATACACTAGGCGTCAAAAAAATCGCAAATCCCAAAAAAAATAATTTAAATACTGTTTTAACACAACAGGCCACAGGCAGTGTTGCAGTTTGAGGGTATCATTCGAAAGGTAATTTCATTAGCTTTCAGGAATTTTAAATGAATTTTACTTTTATAACGAGACGAAAGAGAAATTAATGAAAAAGACAGGGTATGTACAAATATCCAAATTAATAATTTATAAAAAACTTAATAAATACAAAAAAATTCTTAAAACCTAGTGTTGGGGGGGGGGGGGTCCCTTGCCTTGATAACGGTGTAGCGGATGATGTGGTGCAGGAAAAGGGTAGCTACCCGCCAGGTCGGGTGATCGTGACCTGGGGAAGACGTCTCCTCCAGTGTGCGCCATCGGTAATAGTATATAAGCTTGTAATTTTGCAAACTTCGATAGCGCGATGTAGGCCGTCGATTTGTTTCCTGAGTCCGCCACTTGCGAGCTTCGTATGTGGAGACATAGATGTCACCACATCACTCCCCCGCTGAGACTGGAGGTCGGAAGTGCGGTGAGTTTGACGTTGAGCAATATGGCGTTGCGGTGACTGGCTGTGACCAGATCTACGGTGAGTCGAGATTTATGGTCACAATGCCGATGCCGGAGTGTCAGCCTGAGGAGAAGGGGGCCGCCGACAGACTGATCCTCAGTGGCTGACAGCACTAGGAAGCACGCGTTGTGTCGACAGTAGTCAGGTGCTGTGACTGCGTTGATGACGTCGATGTTGTTGGAGAAGCTCGCTGCGTTGTTCTTCAGTGGTCACCGTCGGTTGGCGGTGAGATCACGTCGGGGTCACCAGTGTAGCGGATGATGTGGTGCAGGAAAAGGGTAGCTACCCGCCAGGTCGGGTGATCGTGACCTGAGGAGGACGTATCCTCCACAGTAATTGTGCGAACTTCGATAGCGCGATGTAGGCCGTCGATTTGTTTCCTGGATCCGCCGCTTGCGAGCTTCGTATGTGGAGACATAGATGTCGCCACTACGGCTTCCATGCGATCTTTTATGGACCTTACAAGGGTCGCCACAGCCTCTTGGGGTATTTGTTTCCACCCTTCAAGTACCGCATCCTTAAGCTCTTGAAGAGTGGTTGGAGCTGGATCTCGAGCTCGCACGCGCCGTTTTAGGTCATCCCAGAGATGTTCTATTGGTTTAAGGTCTGGACTTCGTGCTAGCCAATGCATAACAGGGATATCGACCTCCTGTAAACAATCCCGTACAATAGCCGCGGTGTGGCAATAAGCATTATCATGCATTAACATGACTCCATCACCGACATAACCAGCATACGGGACCACATGTTCCTCCAGGATTTCAGTAATGTACCGACCAGCATTTAATGACCCTTGCCCATGGCCACTCCGAGTCCGGGAAACGCACACAAGTTCCGTTTTCCCGTCGACGGAAATGCCGTCCCAAAACATACACGAGCCAGCCCCGTATACGACGGATTCTTCGAAGCAGGGTTGTGTGAACATCTCCCCCTGTCTTCTGTAGACCCTTCTACGTCTGTCATTGCAGAAGAGACAGACCCTCGTCTCATCAGAGAAGAGTACGGTCAGCCACTGTTCTAGAGTCAACTCGCAATGATTGCGAGCAAACTCTAGGCAATCTCTGCGATGCTGTGCAGTAAGTTTTGGACCTTTAGCAGGTTTATGAGCTGTTAAACTCTTTTCGTATTACCTTCTTCTTATTGTAGAAACACTCACAGATGTTCTCCGAGTTGATCGAAGCTGTTGTTGCAACTCAACAGTATTTGTAAAACGGTTTCGTAAAGATGTGGTAATGTTGTGCACCGTTTTCTTCCAGATCCCGGTTTTCTAACCAGTCTGCTGATAACGTTGGAACACCCGTCGAACTTAAAAACGGGACAGGTTCAACTGTCGAGCAATGTCACACTGCCGCATCCCAGACTGCAATAGGGCAATCACTTGAGCGGCTTCTTCAGAGCTGGTGTCCATCTTTACTTGTTCTTACTTGGGTTACTTATTCACGTGTGTTCACTGCAAAGTCTAAATTACGACTGACCCATATCTCATCCAGATCGACCCTTTTATACCCTAATAAAAAAAATATCTTCACGCACTTCCCTATACAGGGGTAGACAGAGGTCGAGTCTAGACAATTAAGTCCCTTCAACCCACCTTCCACCGAAGATATTTCGGGACAACGTGACAGGTGGTGAGCCCGTCGCCGTCTTTATGTCCAAGCCAACGATATTCGTATATAAGTTTTTGGAAAACCCATTGGTACGAGCCTACCAACTGGGGATCGAACTCGGGTCTATTGACTCGAAATTCCGACCACTCAACCACTCGGCTATCGTGACTTATACCCTAATGATTTATTGTATTTACGCGAATACAACACATTTAACATAAAACGATTTTCGGATTTTATCGCGTTTTTAATTAGTTTTTACAAACTATTTTTATTTCCAGACGTTTTGGTTGCTTAACAGCAACCGTGGTCATGGGGGGACTGCTTTTATACCCTTTTTAGGTGGTGTAACTACTAACGTCCTTACTAACTAGCATTTGACAGTGTTTATTTTTGATGCTCTATAATGATAAATGTTTTAATGATTTCATGACTTTTTTTTTATTAATAATGTAAAGGTATTCCAATACCCATTTCAAACATACCAATATTTATATAAATATATACCAATATTTATATAAATATAATTCGTTTCTAGCCATTACAGCCATTTTTCGCGCAAACTCAGAGAGGTGCGATTTTTGTGACCCTGAGTGTATATATACTACATTTTTCTGCATTTAATCCAAAGTTGAAAGTATAAAGAAGGATGAAACAGGTGGCATAAGAAAAGAGTTAAATACAGTCAAGATTCAACTATAAATACCAAGTTTTGGCTAAATCTGGTCACTTATTTCAGAAAATACCAAATTTTTTGTATATTTGCATTGCACATAGGAAAGGCAAAAATAATTTTAGGTTTCAACTCATTTTCTTTCTTACTATACTGAAAACTTTTCTACAAATGGCTATAAATTGGCCATGTAGCTCTTTTTCCATGTTATATTTAATACAATAAACATAAATTTTCATTTACTCACCTCTTGTTACCAATTAACATAATGACCATATTGGAATTGGAATGCTGTCGGGCATCTTCAAGCCATGTTGTCAGGTGATTGAAGGTATCTCTTCTGGTAATATCATATACTAGAAGGGCACCAGCTGCACCCCTGTAGTATGAACGAGTTATTGACCTAAAAAAAAAGATATTTCTCATATACACATATATTTTAGGGACAACATTACAGTTGGTAAGCCAGTCCTGCGATATTAATCATTAATTTTTTTTAAAAACACTTGAATTCAAGAGAACTAATTCCAGCAATTGAACTAGTCTCCTGATTCTAATACCAACCACTTATCTGTGATTAGCCACCATTTAAATAATATTATAATAAATATTGCTATTATTTACATATGTTATGGTATATAGAAGAGATACAGCAGTAAAGAAAAGTAAGATAACAGTAGTTTAAAGGCCATTGTATTCTTATCTATTCATTGTGTTATTAAATAAAGAGCTTAATTTTCTTTGTTTAAATTCACAATACCTGAATGCCTCTTGACCGGCCGTGTCCCAAATTTGCAGCTTAATTTGTTTGCCATCAATTGTAATCATACGTGCACCAAATTCCACACCAATAGTAAGATCATGTACTGGTTGGAATCTTTTATCTGTGAACTGAAGGAGTAAGCAGGATTTGCCCACTCCTACCAATATTAATGGTTTATATAGTGTATACATCACTAAATATCACTCAACAGATTAAGATAGTTTACAACTATAAGCCTTAGGCGAAGCCAGACTTTTCTGTGTAAAGGATGGAATAATAATAAAAATTTAAAAGTTAACTGGTATATAAAATTTCACAATTTTTACCTGTCCCTTTCTTGGCTATTTTTTAAATCTCTCTAAGAGAAATAAAACAGTGTATGGTAATTGCTTTAAGTTTTATAATATTCTTTTTTAACTACCATTTGCAGAAAATGGTATTTAAAAAAATACAAAGAAATCAAGAGTTAATTAGTTGAGAATGCTAGCAGGCATTCGCTTTGTTTAAGGTGTCAACAATTATTATTAAGATGATGGAAAAATTGTTCTTACTTAAAATACTATAATAATTTTTAATAAAATATTATTGAATTTAACATTAATTTAACGAAACAATAGGGTTTTTTCCAACAAACAAAAGGTTTTCACCAAATACAAAAGAAACTAACTTAACTAGCTATTACGCGCGAGCGTAGTTGGGAACAAAAGATTTACTATATATATTGATAACGATCTTGAAAATTATATTCCTCAGAAAAATACTAACAATTTAACTATATAGTACATATTAAACGACATGTGGCAATGGTTTCAGAATAGTCATGTTAGATATACATTAGAATTACTTAAATATAAAAACAACAACGAAGTATAATATCAGGAAATAAAATCAATACCTGTGTCGCCAATGATGATGTATTTAAACAAGTAGGCGTATGCCATTTTCACTGTTTCTCTTTTTTTAGATGGAAGACCAAGAGACTATTTATTGAATATAAGAATAACAATGTAGTGAAGGACTGACACAAAAAATGTAAGACGCAATTATTAATTAAAATGAGTTCTACAGCTGGGTTCGCTTCACTCGATTTAATTTGTCATTGTAAAAATTATGAAATTGACAGCAGACAGAAGTCAAAGAGAATAAAAGGCAGATCCAAAGGTTAGATAATACTTGTCAATTGATTTTTTTATCTGTTCTCACTGAAAAAAGGGCGCGTAGGTAACATTAATTTAGTAAAAAAATCTTTATTTCTTTATATATTCACGCATTCCCAATACCGGGTTTGTAAGAGATCTAGATAGATTAATTCCTTTCGACCCAAATTTTCACCGGAGGCTAGTTTGGGATATCGTGACAGGTTGTGAGCCTATGGCCATCTTAGTGAATTTGCGATACAAATTATATGAAAAACTTTGGTACAAGATATAAGCTTTTCGTTCGGGATTGAATTTGTGTCTCCTGTAAAATATTTTTTATAAATTAGAGCCGCAATCCATTACTTTGAATGTTTGTATTTATTAGTTTGACGTTAAAAGTGTGTACATATTCGACAATTAGATCGATGACGTAAAGTAATGTCATTCAACAGCTGTCAAAATTGAATAGCAAACAGCGTTTTAC
This sequence comes from Sericinus montela, assembly GCA_029286605.1. Taxonomy (NCBI): domain Eukaryota; kingdom Metazoa; phylum Arthropoda; class Insecta; order Lepidoptera; family Papilionidae; genus Sericinus; species Sericinus montela. The sequence goes on from JAGSMR010000049.1 coordinate 2,237,499, forward strand.
TTGTCTTGAAAAAACTGGCAAGTACCACCGCACCAATATACCGCAAAAATAATTTATTCCGTCTCATTTATCTACATAACTTAAACGTATGTTACTCATTTTACTAGAAAAGGATACGCAAAGTTAACATCAATTTGACAACATTACTATTTCGTGTAAAGTCACGATAGCCGAGTTGTTGGGTGGTCGGAATTTCGAGTCGAGAGACCCGAGTTCGATCCCCAGGTGGCAGTACCAATGAGTTTTTCAAAAACTTATGTACGAATTTCATCGTTGGCTTGGACATTAAGGCGGCGACGGGCTCACCACCTGTCACGTTGTCCCGAAAATATCTTCGGTGGAAGGTGGGTCAAAGGGACTTAATTGTCTAGACTTGACCTCTGTCTACCCCTGTATTGGGAATTGCGTGAAGATATATTTTTTATATTTTTTTTTTACTATGTCGTGACACTAAGATAGATCTCTGCGGAACACCTCGTTTTTCAGCATGAATGTTTGAAAAGAATTTCGGATATGGAGTTTAATTAAAAACATCGGAGAACACATGCCCTAGTCCTAATCTAATTATTGTCGAACTGGTCAGTTTATTAAAACAACCATATTTAAAGAGTTATAGTTTGTGAGGGATAGTTAGCTGGATTTGGCCATAATATTTGCCCCTTTCTCGCGTAACTGATTGCCAAAGATTATTCCAAGTTTCAGTATATGCTGTCTGGAATAGAGCTTATAACTGTCACCACTAACTCTGTGACGGTTCTTACAACTTAATGTTTTTAGTTCTAATAAAATGAAAAGTGAAAATGAAGATGAAATGATGAAGTCTTTATTTCTTTATCTTAATCGTTTGTATGATAGTATTAGATATATCTGTAGTTGGAGATTCTGCTCTTCCATAAATAAACATTATTACAAGATTAAAGAAAGAAAAACAAAATGTACTTCAAGATTGAAGTACATATTATAATTAAATCTATTTGGAACTAACTAGTACCTTTGAAACAGTGCGTTAATCCATAGAATTGTGGCTCAACAGATTAAAGGCCTATAAAAGCCAAAGTTGGCCATTTCGAATAGGATTCTTTTTTTAAGTCACGATAGGCGAGTGGTTGGGTGGTCGGAATTTCGAGTCAAGAGACCCGTGTTCGATCCTCAAGTGGCCATACCAATGGGTTTTTCTAAAAACCTATGTACAAATTATATCGTTGGCTTGGATATAAAGGCGGCGACGGGCTCACCACCTGTCACGTTGTCCCGAAAATATCTTCGGTGGAAGGTGGGTCGAAGGGACTAAAATGTCTAGACTAGACCTCTGTCTACTCCTGTATTGGGAATTGCGTGAAGATATTTATATTTATTTATTTTTTATACTTTTTTTATTTGTTTGTTGAGACTAATAAATATAATGGTGTAAATTTTAACAATATTACAATACTTCATTAAAAATGCATTTGCGAGTCGTTGGATTATCGGAATTCGATTTAAGAGACCCAAGTTACATCCCCAGATGTCAGGCTTGAACCAATGGGTTTTTTCAAAAGCTTATATATGCCTTGTGTTGTTGGCTAAGCTTGGATATAAAGATAGCGACGAGCTCACCACCTGTCAAGTTGTCCCAAAAATATCATGAGTGGTAGGTGGGTCGAAAGGACTTAAATGTCTACAGTTCTGTCTACCCCTGTGTTGGATATAATATTATAATTAATTAAAATAAAACGATTTTCGGATTTTATCACGTTTTTAATTAGTTTTTACAAACTATTTTTAGTTCTTGACGTTTCGGATGCTTTGCAGCAATCGTGGTCACGGGGGGACTGAGGTCTTGAACATCCCGCTGTCACAGCTTCCTTCGGCTACCGTCAACTTTATTCATTAATTTTGGATCCGATTTACAATATACTTGCTGCATTTTTGAATCATCTTAACTCCATCCACACCAAAATTCAATTCACCATGGAGTCAGAGGCAAATAATTTTCTAGCTTTCCTAGAAGTTCTAGTAATTCGGAATCCTGATAACACCTTAAGCCACACTGTATATAGGAAAAGACCCATACCGATCGTTACTTAAACGGTGCATCTCACCATCGTCCAGCTCAGCTATCTACCGTGGATAAATCTTTGTTTCAGAGAGCACGAGGGATCTGTGACAGTAAAGACTTGGCCGCCGAGCTTCAGCACGTCAAGCAAGTTCTGCACGACAACAAGCTTCGGGTTCGGTGCCTACGTCACAGTAACCGAGTGAAGACGGCCACGGTCGAACGTGTGCCTGCTGTGTTACCATACATCAGAGGAGTCACTGACAAGATTGGCTTTATCTTAAAAAGAGCTTCCATTCTTCTTCATCAAAATATAGCCGATGGTTGGGTGGTCGGAATTTCGAGTCGAGAGACCCGAATTCGATCCCCAGTTAGTAGGCTCGTATCAATGGGTATTCCAAAAACTTATGTACGAATTAAATCGTGGGCTTGGACATAAAGACGGCTACGGGCTCACCACCTGTCACGGTGTCCCGAAAATATCTTCGGTGGAAGGTGGGTCGAAAGGACTTAATTGTCTAGACTAGACCTCTGTCTACCCCTGTATTGGGAATTGCGTGAAGATATATGGGAAGATATGTGGTCTCTCTTACATAGGACAAACAAAAAGATCTATAAAAACTCGCGTTAAAGAACACATAGCTGATGTGAAACATAGACGCTTTAGGAAGTCTGCAGTCTGTGATCATATACTAGATGGGCCCAACCATTATATTAGATTTGACAAGCCACATGTCCTCGCGAAAGAACACCAATTCCTACCCAGGATGATTCGTAATTATTTAAATTAAAAAACATCCTAATTTTAATAGAGAAGTTGGTTGGGTAGTACCACCTGCTTGGGATCCAGTCATTAATAAAATTAAATCCAGGACTAAGCATACCACTGCTAGACCTCAAGATACAGTGAGCACATTCTGCGTAAATCGGATCCAAAATTAATAAATAAAGTTGACGGTAGCCGAAGGTAGCTGTGACAGCGGGATGTTCAAGATCTCAGTCCCCCCGTGACCGCGGTTGCTGTAAAGCATCCGAAACGTCGGGAAATAAAAATCGTTTGTAAAAACTAATTAAAAACGCGATACAATCCGAAAATCGTTTTATTTTAAATGTGTAGTATTCGCGTAAATACAAGAAATCATTATAATAATTATTAATATATTATTGTAATTATGCTCATTAGTATTCTTAAATATATTTAAGACTTTAATCTGAGATTCAAAGTACTTAGTATTCGATTTAGGTATTTGATTCCTTCCAATCACGTTTTATAAACTTAAATTCATTAAATTGGGGTCATTGAAAATGTGATGTGGTAGGTTTGACTTATTTTTAACCTTACATTTTTTGTGTTTTTACCTTACATTGTTTATTTTAACCTTACATGTTTGACTCGAGAAATACTGAATAAAAGTAATCCAAGGGTGTTGATTGATAGTGTTTTAGCGCAAGGGCCTAGGAATTGATTTTGTACGAACTGGCGCATGCATATCAAATAACATTATTAACATTGTATTGAATAGAACACCGTGTCATCGATAGATTGAGATCTTTAGAAAGCATCTAAGGATCTGAAAGTTGCCGAATATAACGGCTTTAAATCTAACAGTAGTAATATGCAAATCCTCCGTATGGGAGAGGCCTATGACATGCAGTGGACTTAAACAGGCCGCTATCTATGTGTATGTACATCTAATAGAAATCGTTCAACGTGATACAATGATCGCTTTTGGTTTCGATTTTTCGCCACAGAGAAATGCTTGCCTGCTAAGGTTGGGTATATGATAATGTAAAGTTCCGGAAAGTCAGTACATTTTTACGTCCATTAAGGTTTCATGGTTTTGTTGTAGTTAGTAAAATGGGCAGTAACGCAAGGATTTAACTTAAAGCATTATAAGAAACTACTTAGCTTTTGATTGTTATTATCTATATTATTTAATATATAAACAGTCACGATAGCCGAGTGGTTGGGTGGTCGGAAGTTCGAGTCGAGAGACCCGAGTTCGATCCCCAAGTGGCAGGCTCGTACCAATGACTTTTTCTAAAACTTATGTACGAATTATATCGTTGGCTTGGACGTAAAGGCGGCGGTGGCACTACCTGTCACGTTGTCCCAAAATATCTTCGGTGGAAGGTGGGTCAAAGGGACTTAATTGTCTAGACTTGACCTCTGTCTACCCCTGTATTGGAAATTGCGTGAAGATATTTATTTATTCAATTGTTATATTTTTATTTATATATAAATATATTATTTAATAAATTTACAATATAATCACGTAATAATGTCCCGAAGGAGTCCAACATTGCATCGAGAAATATGTCAACAAGGCAACCACGGTGGTCAATATGCGGTACCGATTTTAGATGATTTTATGATAATTTTTTTTGATACCCACGAAAAGAAAGATCGAGTTAAAAAATCGAGTTTTGATTAGTTCGAATCGAGATCCAAATAGCACCTTCTGTCAACCTGTCAAATAAATGGGTTTGTTATTATTCTTGTTTCAGTGTAGTGCGATGTGAACTATCTTTTATAAAGTAAAAAAGATATGTGTTTTATAAAAATAATTTATATACATTCATTTTGTTTGTAACATTCGTTTTTCATATACTTACTTTTTATACAAAAGCTGTGTCTGCTTTAACCTTAAAATTATACAATGCCGCTGATTATCAAGTTGTGTTTCTAACAATGGATTCTGTAGATGAGATTACACCTGACAAAAATCCTCAATCAGGAGACACACCAAAGGAATATAAAGGTATAAATCTTAGCCACCAAGCAATGCATATATTTACATCACTTTACACTTGGTTATTGTTTTGTTTCAGCAAACGGATCTCGACCGAAACGCTTGTATTCAGTAAAGAATGATGATGACCGAAAAAGTAATTTAATAATAAAGAATAATTCATGGAATAACAGTACAGATAGTATAAGGGGAGGAGATCAGAAACATGTGCCGAATAATGTGGACATCAATAACATATACAACCTTGAGAGTCCTAGTACCAGTAAAGTGGAATTTAATACATATAATTATAGTGAAGACGAAAACATAGACAGGCATGCGTGGCAAAGACATAAACAATGTTTGGATAATGCAGGCAGTAGTAATGTTAATGGTCCATCAACAAGTGGTACTAATAAATCTTTTGATGTTGTTGAAAGCAGTGGTTTTAGAGAAAATAGAAAAAGGCCTTCATCTCTGAAATTAAATAGATCAAACTTGGACGCAGATGGTAGTTCAAGTGACACTGGAAATGATGATTATTCATTAGGCTCAGAAGATGGCTGTATATATACTTATAGAGGTGGTGAGCACTTGGCAGATTTACCAAGTTCCTTTTTCAGTCTTGATATGGGTTTACCATTGGATAAGCATTTGCCCTTGCCTCTCAATTATCCTGTTGCTCAACCGGGAGGTGCAAATAACAGAGAACCAGGTTCAAGGGCATCCAGTCCTGATATGGACTTTTTAGAGATGGATTTCGATCCTGGACCCTCTTGTGAAGTAGATACGGGTGATGAATCTACACCCGATGCTGATTTGGATGAAGTAAATAGTATGCCTGAAGAAAGTGAGCCAGTTATTAGAGGGACTTCACCTGAATACTTGGGTAGATCCAACCAAGATCCTCAGCCTACAAGGTCAAATAATTCAGCAATTCAAAGTGACCCAGAACCACATTATTTTAATGTTGCATCTACAAGCCGTGGGCTTGATTTATCACAAAATTATGTACAGGAAGAAGTAACTTGTGATGAAGTATATGGTCCATATATAATACATGTAAATTTTAGAGGTGAACAGTTTTTGGTAAAACGAACAATGTCCAGTCGGACAGCAAACATACTTAATCTCCATGTTTCAAATGGTGATTTGGTATCCCCAAGAGAAGTATTAAATTGTGAGTGATCCCTTAAATTAATTTGTCTTTTAATTTTTGTATATTACTTTATGGTAAATTTAAAATTAAGTGTCAGGATAGTCAAATGGTTGGGTGGTCAGAATTTCGAGTCAAGACTTTGATCCCCAGGTGCCAGGTTCGTACCAATGGGTTTTTCAAAAACTTACGTACGAATTTTATCGTTGGCTTAGACATAAAGACGGCGACGGGCTCACCACCTGTCACGTCCTGAAAAATATCTTCGATGGAGGGTGGGTCAAAGGGACTTAATTGTCTAGACTAGACGTCTGTCTACCCTTGTATAGGGAGTTGCGTGAAGATATTAAAATTAAGTAAAAGTTAATATGCTATGTGCCTATTAGCAAGAGATTTGCTATGAAAAGTCTGTTTCTAATTTTCACATTCAACTTTCAACTCTTTTTTTAACACTTTTATTTGTTTATACACATTACGTTTTTGTGCCCTGGCTACCTGTAATTGAAAATTCTCTAGTCTGGTGCATGTGGTTTTTTTTATAAAATTATGGATGGAAAAAACTATAATAGTTCATGTTGATTATCATTTTTATTGTGTAAGCTAATATCCAAAAGTCATATCCAAATTTTTTCAGATGAGGATGATCATCAGGAAGGACCACATGCATACCAAATAAATCAAGGTGAAAGACCAACTTTAGACACTGCAAATTTATCATCAGCTCTGTATCACATCACCATGGCTAAGAAACTTATGATTGAAAAGACTTGTTCTGACATTGAAAGACATGATGATGCTAAAATGGTAATGATTGGTGTCTTTTAACACTAACAATAATTAGATTAGCTAAAATGATAATAATTAGATACACTGCTCACATTACAGCGAGTGTTCATGGATACTGATTGCATAGTACCTGTGTCAATGTTTGAGGAAATTTCTTGTTCAGCAGTGGACTTTTCATTGTCTATGAAGACAAATAAGATTGCACCTAAGGCATTCATGTGTCGCAGCAAGTACTCACACTGTATGTCTTAGGTTTCTCACAAAATTTTGTGAAAGACATACAAATTAATAAGTTCCAAACAAATTACTACAATCTCAAAAGACATCAGAAGTACAGTAGAAATGATTAGCAATTGGTATTTTTACCGAAAAATAGTTTATAATGGTCTGGGTCAACGAAAATCATAATCAAGAAATATCAGACCAAGTAAACATTCAGCAATAATGAATGACTTTAAATTAAGATTGCCTAGAATTTAAATTAATTTTTTTTAAGTAAACAAGAGAAAGCCTATGGAATGAAAGACCATATGTGAAAACAAAAGCACTCCTCGTTTCATATTACATATATTTTCATTTTGTGTAATCTTGGGTAAATAAATGTTGGCCTATATTTAGGTAATGATTTTATGTATTTTTGTGGATTTTATCTCTATAAGTTTATTACCAGAGTTTGACTGGGAGAGAATGTCTGTAGGCATTAAGACTGCCCTTTGTGACTTCTATAAGAACTTCATCAGAAAAAACAAAATTGTTTATATATTGTTTGTAGATTCAACAACATTGTGCAACATCAAGCAATGACTGTGACAGTCAATGTGTGGAACCACCTCGATGTATGGTATGGTCAGAACGTGAAGCATGTGAACGCCAGGTTACCCAAATTGGCACATCTGCCTGTGGTGCAACGGCAGTTGTCAATGTTTTTGTGAGTAAAATTATTTTCTTATTTACTCCTAATCAAATTTCCTGTTAAACACTTACCATTTAAATCTCTATGTATGGGTACATACTATCAAGGAGGTGGTCAAAAATTCGGTGGAATGAAGAGGTTAGTGGGGATTAGTTTTCTCGTTCAGATAGGCAAATTTTAACTTAATTGGGTCAATAATTTTTGAGTTATTGACCTGCAAACAACTGAATCGGGAAGAAGTCAGCCTGTATAGAGAAAATTGGACACCGCAACTTTATTAAATCCTTTACCATGCAAGAAAAATCGTTTCCAGCTGATTTTCAAGATATGTTAGCGGTTTATGTGGACTCTGTCCCTGATAAATCTATGATTTACAAGTGGACTTTGGTCTTTTTAAACAAGTTCATTGAAGACCACCCCCACTCCAGACTGCCAATTGAGACCACCACACCGGAAATCGTCGAAAAAATAGAAAAGCTTGTATTGCTTGTGTGTGATTTAAGCTTGACCCTGCCAAGCATTTTTAAAGTTACACAGAGACGAGTAATTGAAACAGTATTAAATTACATCCAATAGTTAGTTTTATTAGTTATCATATAAATTAATATATATCAAATTAGAAGTCTATTCTAACTAGTAGTGTCAAAGTACACATGATAGTGCAAGCTACGGCTTTACTTTCAATTGACGATTTTCTCAGACCGGTGATGTATAATCGCCATGTGTAGCAATTATGGTTAATTCACCTTGCCGTTAAATAAATAAAATAAAATTAAAATATAAAATAAATAAAAAAATAAATATAAAATAAATAAAAAAAAAATAAAATTAAATTAAGCTATTCAGATTTTTTTATTAATGCAATTCTTCGCAAGCATGCAAAGCTTGTTTAAGATTTTATGGTATAAAGAAACATGTAGCATAGTATTGATATACAAAAAAATAAGTATTGGCAACAAACATTTAAAATACCTGTAGTTTTCTGTTTATTTGTAATCACTTATTCATTTTCAGATTGCACTTGGAGTGCCCGTGGACATTGAAAAAATTAATACCGCTGTAGGTACAAGACAAAGAGCAAATAATGCACCGTTGGCTAGGTAATTAACCCTTGAAAGTGTTATTTTACTATTCATTTAGTAATATTAAATCTGTATAAATCTACTTTCATTTCACCAATGTAAAAAAATTGTGCTTAAGTTTTCACTGTCTTTGACAATGGCTGCCAAATGGGACTCCTATTATTAGTCACAGGAGCTGAGATTTTACATTTGTACTTTTCTAGGTATTTACTGTCGCGTGCTGTGGCCGGTTGTACTGCTGCAGATTTAGTCAATGGAATTCAAAGGGCTTCTGATGGCTTGGTCACGGCGCGGTTCTTTCCCACATACCCTGAAAGAGCCTTTTCACTTTCCCATTGGTTAGCTGACTGGATATCACTTGGTAAATATATTTGTTTTTATCTTTAGGGGTTTCCCAATACAGGGGTAGCCAGAGTCTAGACAATTGAGTCCTTTCAAGCTTTTTCTGGGAGCTTATTTTGGTAAATTTTTAATTGTGGTTCATATTGATTTTTACTCTTATACTGCTAGCCAAATGAGGAAGCTCAGATTTGCTCAGCATGCTATGGAATGTGCTTTGCTCTGTGTGTTTCTGTAGATAACAAAGACATCCGCAGCAGAACTAAAGTAACTTACATAGCGCACTGAATGGCAACAGGTCAGCAACATAGTTCGAAGAACTGATAATTTTAAGAAAATAGGTTCTCGAGTGGCAACCGTGTTCAGGCATGAGCAGCGTAGTACAAACCTCCACAAGATGGATGCTGGTGTCTGAGGACCATTCTTTGTGTAAAATTTTATGTTCGGCAGTGGAGTCTTGATAGGCTGTAAAGAAGAAGAATATTGATAACCTACACCTTTATTTTTTCTGATTATGTTAATGACATGTACAAACTGACCATGCTATTCTTATAACATATTCCAAATTGTCGAGTAATAATAATTATATTTTAATTTTAGGTGCAGTACCAATACTAACATTGAATCTGCAAGTGGGTTGTGATGGTGAAATTCCTGATGCATGGCATCATCAAATGGTATTTGGTGTTTCACCTCGTGGTGTCTATCTTTGTAATCCAGTGGAGTGCGTTTCAGAAGCCACGCTATGGCCACGCCTAACTTCACCGTCAGTTTTATTGGTGCGGACTAAGGATATATTAGCGAAGTTTAATGCCCACACGGATTTGACTCCACTAATGGCTGTTCCAGACAGACGGTTTGACACTTTCAATGTACTTGGTAAGTTATACAAATTAGATTGGTAACTGTGTACTATCCTAACAACTTACATGATATTATTATATAAATTTATGTAATGTAGAAATTGGAACGATAGTCGAGTGGTTGGGTGATCTGAATTTAGAGTTGAGAGTCCCGAGTTCGAATCAGGTGGCAGGCTCGTACTAATGGGTTTTTCAAAAACTCATGTACGAATTATATCGTTGCCTTGGACATAAAGACGGCGACGGGCTCATCACCTGTCATGTTGACCCAAAAATATCTTCGGTGGAAGGTGGGTCGAAGGGACTTAATTGTCTAGACTAAACCTCTGTCTACCCTTGTATTTGGTATTGCGTGAAGATATTTATATTTATTCATAGTAATTGGAGGTTTTGATTGTAGGTCAAGTAGCTAATGCTATCCGTGAATGGCGCGCGCGTGGTTGGTCGGAACGCGGCGGGCGTTCGCGACATGTTCGTGTGCCGGCCGCGTACCGCGCTGGAGTTACTGTGGCCGCGCTCACCGGTACCGAGGCGCACCGGCGGCTCGTGCACGCCGCGCCGCCCCCGCCCGCCGTCTGCGACCCGGGTACGTACGCGACGCCGGCGCGCGAGTGTGTGACGTCACAGTGTCAGCAGTCACCGGCGGCTCGTGCACGCCGCGCCGCCCCCGCCCGCCGTCTGCGACCCGGGTACGTACGCGACGCCGGCGCGCGAGTGTGTGACGTCACAGTGTCAGCAGTCACCGGCGGCTCGTGCACGCCGCGCCGCCCCCGCCCGCCGTCTGCGACCCGGGTACGTACGCGACACCGGCGCGCGAGTGTGTGACGTCACCGTAGCTGCACTCACGTATGCTAACCGGCGTCTCGTATGCTCCGCTCAACCTCCTCCCGCCATCTGCCATCCTGATAGGTACGCAACGTCGACACGCGTGCGTATGACGTCAGCATAGTTGCCAGCGTCTCGTGCTTGCCGCACTGCCTCCGCCCGTCATCTGCGACTCTGGTACGTATGCAATGTCGACACGCGAGTCTATGACGTCACCGTAACTTGTCTCACTGGCTCCGAAGCCACGACGGTGCACGACGTACTGCCTCCGCCCGCTATTTGCTAACCTGGTATGTACGTACCATATTTACACGTAGTTTATAAGTATTGTAAATATTAATATTATATTTTTTCTGTAAATAAAGTTTTGTTCTCTATGTACTCTATGTATAAGTACTCCATACTACGGGGGCTGATAACTTTTGAGGCACATATGGGTACACTTTAAATTAAACTAAATAACACAGCATGTTATTTGGTATTTTAAGTGAAGCTTATGCATTTTTTGTATGCTCACTGTAGATCATAGAAAACCGCCTTTTCTACCTTGTCTCGGGTCTGGGTATGTATTCATTACTGTAGCTTTAGTGTTCCCTACTCCATAATACAAGTGCTTTAGCTTATTAGTCGCGTTCCGAAATGTCATCGGTGAAAGATAGGTCGAGAGTACTACATTGTCTGTATGTGATGTTGTGCATAAAAGTTAACACACTTTAATTCCTGTTTTAAGATATACGTAAAGGCGACGACTGAATGACCATGGCGGCGACTCATTCCACGTGAAATAAATAACCAACAGAAAAACATCAACATACGAAAATACTTTAGAATACCACCGATTTTGTTAGAAATAACATTTCGAATGGATTTTATCTTCAATGTTGGCTTTACGTTAGTTATAAGTAACATTAATCCGATATTATAACATTAATAACTCAATAATCCATCTTGGAGTATATTTGAAGTGTAAATATGAGTATAATGAATTAGAATAATGTATAATTCTAATATAAGATTCTAATTCTAATTAATGACTTAAATTTAGTAAAATAATTTTATATTGCAGTAATTTAATACAGATATTTAACTTATATTGTTATGGTTTCATTATCAATGTTATTTTCCGTTAAGGCCTGTATCATTTCAGTATGATTCATACGTTCATTCGCTAGTTATATGTACATTAGAAAACTATTAGTGTTTTGTAACTCTGTTTATCCGAAGCTATGTTATTGGCTAAATTTTATTAGCCACTGTGGAAGTAATACATTTTGTAAATAAATGGTAAGGGATAATACATTAGTCAATTGGTGCTTACTAGTCAAAATTATAATAGCACGACCATCATTATAATGAATGATTAAAATATGTGAATAAAAATAATAATACTCGTGTGCGTTAAATGTATTTATTCTCAGTTTTATGTCAAGGCTATTTCATATAGTTCTTAAAATTATCTTATCAAGGACAAAGTCTCTTCACATGATTGTATAAGAATTTTATTGTGTGACCAGACTGACGCGGTAATCAATGTTGTAGCAAAGTTAACATCTACAGGCAGAGGGCGCTATGTGTCTGTTCTGACATTGGGTAAAACTAGATTTAAGGATGATTAATTGTAAGTTAAGTAGTATTGGTCTTAGAAGTCATCTCAAAACCTATTTCTTTCAAATATCCTTATATATATATATATATATATATATATATATATATATATATATATATATATATATATATATATATATATATATATATAATTTTTCGAATAGTATTGAAAAAAAATTGCACACTGTCCTATTATTTTGTTCTCCACTTTCTTTTATTTTTCATCCAAAGCTTCTACCTATATTTAGTATGAATCGAAAATATAAAATATTGAATAAAATCTTTGGACATTTATTTTGACAAACCTGTAATGACCAATAGGTTGCTAAATTGTGTTTTCCAAAATTAAACAATTTCCAAAAAAAAAAACAAAACAGTTACTTAATGCAGAAGAATGACTTGACATTCCGGTAACTTGTCATTCATGGATATTCATAATAGATTTTTTTTCAAATTTTCAGCGCAGAAAAAATTCATCCTTTGTAAATATCTGTAGGTATGCCACGTCATGTCTGTCACACCATCAACCATTACTTTCACGAGTATTTTTATCTATGTTTTCGAAATTTGCGTCGCGCGTTGAATTGAGGTGTTTTATCTCATAATATATCCCAGTTTCACTGTAAACCTTTGGCGAAGCTATTGATGAAAGCAATGTTACGTATAACATTATATTTTTGGATTATACTATGATAGATACATCAAATTATTTGTTTTATTTATTAGATTCCTTGACACATTTGTGCATAAGATAATTAATAGTGCTGGTTTTTCGTAATGGGGATTTCTCAAAATCATCCCTTAATGACGATTGACGATGACATTATTTTATCGCCCATCTTTGCTATTGCTCGAAATGTTGGTACTTCTTAGTTTACCTGTGGGTTAATTAAGAGGAACGTACATTGCGGGGACCATCTCCTGTGGAGAAAGAAGGCCGCTCCAAGTGGGCTGGGCCGCTCACTTCTAGCGTCGCTGATTTTGCACCGCTAGCCTTGCTCTCTTCACAGCCTGGGTAGAATCGTGGTGCAAGAGAAGTTTTGGATGAAGAGGAGTTTGAAACATATTATTTTATTATATACTCGTAGATGATATTATCCCGCCTATGTCCCGTGTGGTATCGGTGTAAAAGTATTGCCATTCTCTATCTTCCCGTGGGTGTTTAAAAGTTGACTAAGGGAACAGCCATTGACTACCGACAGATAGCGGTTTATCTTCTCGGATGATACCAGACCATTATTAGCAGTCCGTATATGTGAAGCAGCGTCTTAGGTGCAAGGTATCTGGTACTGCGGTCGGCAATCCGTTTGTAAAGCTTGGCGATTGTCACATATGGCAAACCTTCCCGAAAGGGTGAGGCCTATGTCCTGCAGTGGAATTTACAGGCGGTTATGATTGACCATTGATGATGTTATTATAGAGGATGATGTTATGATTAGCCATTCGCACAATCTTTCACGATTTTGGCGGAGCTTCACCTCTGAGTGTCGTTATAATGTGGCTCGTTCCTCCCTGCCCTTCGTGACCGAGTCGTGGTTGGGGGCCACACCAACTGAAGGTCTCATCCGCCACAGTGCCGGGTGGGCAGGTGCATCCACTAAGCACCCACAACCTGTGCCCCATACTCGGAAAGCGACTCGAGGGGGAATTGCTTTTGGAAGACAGTTTGTAATCTTGTTTGTCTTCCGGTAGGTCTAGCCAAGATGGAGAGAAAGAGGATGTATTTTCTCCAGAGGATAGGCTGTGTAAGGCCAGCGTACGTGGGTTCGCGGATGTGTGTGAAGGTATTGTCGTTTCCTACCAATATGTGGCGATGGCGGTACACTGTTAGTTTTTAATCGGTGCGAGCCACCAGTACTTGCCCCTGCCAGGAGGGTTTATAGTAAAGCATCTCCGTAGGAACTTGCCATAATCACCACGCTTGGCTGATTGGCGATTGTTGTACCAGACTGCTCTCACGTTAGAAGCTGCGGCCCCTCATCAGTTTGTATAAGTTTAGTCTGGTATTTTACGAGAAACTCTCTTAAATTTCTACTCGGCCCCCTGACGGAAGCAATAGGAATTTTTGGGTTTTTACGACATACAAGGGTGGAGAGTTGTAAAAATATATAAAATATCTTCACGCGATTCCCACTACAGGGGTAGACAGAGGTCAAGTCTAGACAATTAAGTCCCTTAAGCACAATTGTGTAAAAAAAGTCACGATAGCCGAGTGGCTAGGGGGTTGAAATTTCGTGTCTAGAGACCCGAGTTCGACCCTCAGGTACCAATGAGTTTTTTCAAAATTAATGTACGAATTTCATCGTTGGCTTGGATATAAAGGCGGCGACGGGCTCACCACCTGTCACGTTGTCCCGAAAATATCGTCGGTGGAAGGTGGGTCAAAGGGACTTAATTGTCTAGACTAGACCTCTGTCTACCCCTGTATACGGAATTGCGTGAAGATATTTTTTTTTATAAAAAAATTGAAGAAAATGTAAACAGTTATATATTTGGATATTTATAAGACAGATAAATTTTGTGAATGTGATTATGAATGTGATATATATATATATATATATATATATATATATATATATATATATATATATATATATATATATATATATATATATATATATATATATATATATATATATATATATATATATATATATATATATATATATATATATATATATATATATATATATATATATATATATATATATATATATATATATACATTAAATACAAGAAATCACTATAAAAGTGCTTCTTAAATAACTACATGTTACTTATTTCGGGCTTATAAGATTTACTACAACTAATATTAGGGTAATATTTATCCAGCACAGTTTGAAAAAAGCTAGATGAGGGTGTAGAATTGTGAGGAAGAGATTGTATTTTCCGTACAACAGAATCATAGGTAGCGTGTTCTTCGTTAAAGTAAATATCTATGAGGTTCAGGTCCTTGTATAGTTTTCGTATGCGGTTTACGTTCGTTTGCTCCCAACTGCCATAGCATGCTTCAAACTCTTTTCGCTGTACATCGTTGCAACGCTGTAGGGCCTTTACTGCTAACCATGTACACTTTCCTGCTTGAATGTCTGAGCCCGTTTTACCTGTCCGTGAATCATCATCAAAGAAATCCGTAAAGTCATTCTGTAAATGAAAATCACAAAGTATATTAATATCGGAAAAAAATAGGTGGTGGTGGACGGAGTGCAGAGTTGGCACGTAGAATGTTAGAGGAGGCATGAGAGATAAGACGAATGAATATAAGGCTGTGAACTCAAGACTTCTCTGGGTTCGCTTTAAATTGGGACTGACGAAGTAATAACTTCGTCAGCCCCATAAACAGCCAAAAGGTATGTCAAAAGGAATCCCTTTTGGCTGTTTATGCGCCGGTAGCTTCGTCGTTCAGGGCTGAGCTGGAGAAGTTTTGGGAGAATGTAAGAGAAGTTCTAGATTTGGAAGGAGTTCTAGAGTTCTAGATTTGGAATGAATTCTTGTATGTGGTGATTTGAATGGATGGGTTGGTACCGCTCGGCCAGGGTACGGTACAGGAGTCGGTGCTTGGAATGTTTGGTGATAAATGTGTTAACGATGCTGGCAAGCTTATACTGGCTGTATGCAAGGAAAAGGGTCTTCTTGTGACAAACACTAAGTTTAGTCACAAGAAAATCCATAAGTATACTAGAAAAAGAGAGAATGAGAGAAGTATGATCGATTTATTCCTGGTGGATGACCGACTGCGAAAACAGATGATGGATACACGAGTGTTCAGAGGTGCTGACCTGGGAACGGATCACTATCTAGTGATTACTAGATTTAGGGTCTGTTCGAGGGTTGGCGCCACCGGACGGCGATACCAGAACTACAGTCCGTCGGTAGCATTCGAAGCTGGAAGCTTCAGGAAGCGAACACTAGGGATAAATATCAAGCAAGGGTAGCCGAAATGCTTGACTTCATCGATGTCAGGAAAGAATGTGTGGACTAAATATGGCAGAGCTTAGGGATGGAATGGTTTGTGCAGCGGAAGACGTGTGTGGATCTGTGAAAAGAGGTAGTAGTAAAAAGGGTGATGCATGGTGGAATGACGAAGTGAAAGAAGCAGTTAATAAGAAGAAGAAAGCATGGTTAGACTACTTGGCCTCTAGTAATGATAAGGATATGAGAGAGAAGATGAAAGAAAGATATAAGCTTCAGAAAGTTCACACGAAAGCATTGATTGAGGAAGTGAGTAAAAGGAGTAGAATGGAAGCGGATGAAAGGTTGTCACACAACTTCAAGGAGAACTCCAAACTCTTCTGGAAAGAGGTTGGAAGGACCCGGAGTGGTTAGACAGCCTTAAGAATGAACAAAGTGCTTTTGAGAACCAATGACGTCCTCTCAAAAAAATCGGACGTCATGCAGCGATGGTGCGAATTTTATAGAGAGATGTATGCATGTGATGATGTTAGTGAGGGATCCGGGGGTGACGCCGTGACTGGTACGCCAGACTCGGACCTCGATGCCACTGAGGTCATCAGTATGAAAGAGATTGAATGTGCAATTCGAAGTTTGAAATGTGGTAAGGCTGGACTAGACAGAGTTACTGCTGAAATGGTCAAGTATGGCGGGCCTCGCGTCTGGGACAGCTTTCATCTGCTGTGCAATTTGTGCTGGCGGACGGGGGCTGTACCGGATGATTGGCGATCCGCGGTCATTGGGCCTTTATATAAAGGTAAAGGTTCACATTATGACTGCGGGTGCTATCGGGCGATCAGCTTGACCAGTTTAGCAAGTAAAGTTTACTCGAAGGTTTTGACAGGTAGGATGCAAGAGAAATCGGAAAGATTTCTATGGGAGGCACAGTGCGGATTTAGACCTGGAAGAGGATGCACGGATCAAATGTTTTCTCTCCACATGATCACAGAAGATTTTCTGTGCTTTTGTGGATCTTGAGAAAGCATTTGATAAGGTTGTAAGGAAGAAAATGTGGGAACTGTTACTGGGGTATGGTGTGGATGGTCGATTGCTAAGGGCTGTGCAGTCATTTTACTGTAACTGTAAAGCCTGTGTGCGGATAGGGCATGACCTGTCACCCATGTTTAGCGTCCAATCGGGCGTAAAACAGGGTTGTGTCATGTCTTCCTGGCTGTTCATACTGTATCTTGACAGCTGTTTACATAAGCTGAAAGATTGATGTTTGGGTGTGAAATAATACTACGAAAAATAAAACTAAGGCTCTGGTATTTGAAAGGGACGAAGAAAGAACGAAGTGTGAAATATGGGTAAATCAGGAATGTCTAGAACAGGTGAATGAATTTGTATACTTTGGGAGTGCGTTTAGCCGGGATGGTAGATGTGATTTAGATGTGGACAAGCGTGTCGCTGCCGGGAACAAAGTCAATGGTGCCCTGACTGCGTTAATCAAAAGGCAAGGCGTAGTGAAAAGTGCACGCCTTGCAATACATAACGCAGTGTTGGTACCGACTTTGTTATATGGCAGCGAAACATGGGTATGCCAGAAGAAGCGTAAAAGCAGGTTGAATGCAGTGGAGATGCGATCTCTTCGTAAAATGTGCGGCCTTACTATGGCCGACCGAAAGCGAAACGAAGAGGTTCGCAATATGGCAGGTTTGAGACGATGATTGAAGATGAGTGAAGACCGGATGGGGAAGATAATATATAGCGCGAAAGTTAACATTAAAAGGGGTCGAGGTAGACCGAGACTAACTAACGAAGAGGGGTGGGTCAAGAGTACTCGGATACCTCGACGTGCATGTATGAAGAAGATGATGAATCTGAAAGAAGCGAAAGAGGTATGTAGGGTTCGTGACACTTGGCGATCTGTTCTCTCTGGCTACCCCGTAAGGGATTGTGCGTGAAGATAAGTAAGTAAGTAAGTAGGAAAAAAAATATTTCATATTTCCAATACTGGGGTACACAGAGGTCTTCCCCCCTGTCATCGAACCCTACTTGGAATAATTTGATGTTCGGTCCGCAACCGCATTTTGTCGGGGGTGGTATTTTATTAGTGGCGCTTAGAAAAAAATTTAAAAAAGTTGATTTCTTTCGACTTTATTTTTGCCATTTTTGTGATGTAGTTACCATAAATTTCGTTATAATATCCTATGCAAATTAATATTTGGGAAATATATTTTGTTTTTTAATAAATATTTCATCTTGGGAATTCTTTGTACTTCTCCGTAATGACCGACCGTCTTTTCATTAGGTTTCTATGACTAACTACAGTCAAGAAATAATCAAATAATTTATTTATCGGAATAAGAATGTACATTCGTTTATCGATAGTTATTTTTAATCGACCACCCTTTCGTAATGAGGTATCCTCTGCTATACACCCTAAGTATTCTCTTTTTGGTCAATCTTTTTCTTTTTTAAGATTGTACAAACATGTGATGTGATTTTTTTGGGAATAGCTTGGGAGCGATCACGTCATTATCACGGGCTACTGTCATTAATATATTAATTTATATTATAATAAATCTTCCCATAACTAATAAATAACAAGAATGCATACAGTTATAACGATTTCGCGGCTTCTCGTATGAAACTACGTATGTATTTAAAATATTGCGTATCTGGTTTGCTGTATAAATCTTTTGAATAGAATAGAATAGAAAAAACATTTTTTCAGCACAAGCAGTTCATACATATGAAAGTATAAGTACATATTAAGTTTAAAATATAAAATAAAAAGGTCGCATTGTGACGAAAAGGCGTTGGCTCATCATGTGCTGTGTGAATATGGCTTCACTCAGCACTGATTTTCAGCCTAGAAACCTATTCATTGGCGTCATGAATATAGCACAGCTGTTACGTATAGCCTAATCCTTCGATAAAAATAAAAAAGCCTAAACCTTCAAAAACATAAAAATAGCAGCAAAAAAATTACAAAACAAAAGACACTATATATTAAATTTTTCATAATTGTGTGTGGTAACAACAACAACGAATTATCAATTAAAATGGATAAGTAATAATAATGATGAAGAAAAAGGAAAAAAAAGAAACATTAAAATGTGAATACGGATGTGGTGCTAATATGTCCATCAATACGGTTTATATTGATAAACATACCGACAAAACAGAAACATACAAACATTTTTTTC
Source organism: Sericinus montela (assembly GCA_029286605.1). Taxonomy (NCBI): domain Eukaryota; kingdom Metazoa; phylum Arthropoda; class Insecta; order Lepidoptera; family Papilionidae; genus Sericinus; species Sericinus montela. Next base: position 2,256,938 of record JAGSMR010000049.1, read on the forward strand.
TTGAGAGCTTAGGCAGTTTATACTAAAATAAAAATAAATAAAATAGTAAACGGCATTTTGAGTAGGCTACAGTTAGAATCTGAAGATTACTCGTTTTTACCATGCCTCGAATTCTTTATAAACAATTGCAAAAATAGTGGGGCGACAAATTTCGAATCCGCATCGGGTGCTAGTGATTTATGCTATGCCAGGGGTTGTTGTAAAAATGTGTTTATATCATTTCGTATATTTTTTGACTGTTATAAATTTCTTTCATCTACAGTCAATGTCGAGTAAAGTCGGGCGTACGGACATTTAACTGCATTATAATCCGCATTTCTATGTCGTCTTTTATGACATCTATGGTGGAAAATTCTGCCACCGACACCAGTCGGCAAAATATGTGCAATAACTAGAATTTTATGAATAAATTTATGTGTCAATATATTTTTCCACCTTCAGAAAAAGTTCGCTATTTAATTATATAGTGTTAAAAGTAAGTAAAAAGTCTTTCTTACGTTAATTTGACTCCAAATCCCAACATCTCTAAATATATTGGCTACATTTTGATAAGAATCGTTATTGTATTTATTTGATAAGATTAATGCTGATAATATTGGAAATTTTGTAGAGTAATAGGCATATTTATGTAAAGCTATTGTTTTGTAATGATCCATAGTGAAATTGTTGTAGTTTCTGGATTTTGCTGTTATGGCATCTAAGTACTGTCCGACGTTGCAATGAAATAAAGCCTGTAAAAGAATTTTAATAATTTAGTTATTAAATTATAATATAATCACTTTTCAAGATTCGTCCACGTCATTCAAAATGTTTACCTTAGAGGGATTCGTAATGAAGACAGATTTACTACCTACAGAGCTATCGAGTCGTCATATATGTCAATATAATGTATTATTATCAAATCACCGAAAATTTACATACAGGCCGTTAAGTACACATTTTTATACCCTTAAATACACAAAAGTCCATCCCGTAAGAAAGTATTGCCATACATACATACGTACATAACGGCCTGTTAAAGTCCACTGCAGGACATTGGCCTCTCCCATGGGGAGGATTTGCCACAATCGCCACGCTTGGCAAGCGGATTGGCAATCGCAGTACCTAACCACTCGCACCTCAGACGCTGCTGCCCATCTTCGGTCTGCTTCGGTTTATTTCAGTCTGATATTTTTTGAGATGGTTATCTCGCCATCTATCGGTTGCCATAACGATATTCCAGGCTGTTTCCCTTAGTCGCCTCTTACGACATCCACGCGACGAAAGGGAGTGGCAATATTCTTACACCGCTTCCACACGGTCAAAGTATTGCTATAATCACCACAATTTGCAATGCATTGGCGGTTGCTGTAATATAAATGGCCCGAATTTGCCCGATGTTGCTTGTCCGGTCTGTTTAGTTTTGGTCTGGCATATCTGAAATGATTATCTCGCCATTGGTTCAAGGTTTTTTTCAGTCATCTCCTACGACACCCAGGGCAAGAATGGAATTGTTTTAGTCTTATTTCTATACCAAACAAGTATTTCATAAAATTTTAATTGTATGTACATTCCGAAAATATAAATGTTGTTTTTTTTGCCAACGTCATATAAAAATATGTAGTTATTACCTCATTGAACAAGTTTATTAAATTGACGTACATTGGCCCTTCAAAATTTTTCTTTAATAACTCGAAAATAAAGGTGCGCAACATACTAGCATCATTCATAGCCAAACTTCCTACATCGGGCAGCATATGCCAACACGGTTTTCCGTTCCGTGTTTTGGCGCCATCTTCTATATCATCCACTATCAAAATGTAAGCCATTAACTGAAAATTAATGAATAAGTTTCATTACCTGTCTTGATTTTATTTATTTTAGTTTAGCTTTGCCTGCGGTATTATCCATGTTATTTTTAGTAGCTTTTGGTTTTTAAAAAACCAGAATTGTTTGTTGGTTTTGAAACATGACAAATACATATTACCACTCTGCAGACGTCTCAAGAATATTTTTTACCTTACAAGAGAAGTCAGATGAGATTTTTTCTCACAAAATTACGACAAGTTATTAGAATTCGGTCTTCAAACGCCACTTTTTTGCTAAAAAAAGCGAAGGTCGTTTTCAAGTCAACAGTCAAGTATTTTTTTCCTTTTTAGCATGACCATGCATAATTTTATGCAGCCTAGTCTATTTTTGGTAATTCTCATTTTATTCAAAACTTTTTATTTCAAAATTGTTATTCTCACTCGTTCTAATGAGTAGGTACCATCAAAGGCCTGGAGACAGAAGGCTGTCCAGGGAAATCCTTTTATGGAAATAAATAAGCGAAACGAATTATTCTAAATGTCAGCTCTTTTTACGGTTCCACAGTTTCTTAAAATTTTTTTCCTCAAAATAAATTATTAATCACCGAAATAAGAACATACATTCGTTCATGGATAGTTATTTTTTCATCCCAACACCATTTCTTAATAAGGTCCGTCTAACGGAGAAGAATGAGGCCATAGAAACTCCGTAAGTATCCTCTTTTTTTCTTGGAATACCTTTGAAGCGATCACCTGTTATCCAGGGTTTACTGTCATAAGCATTTTATATTAGAAAATCCCTTCCTATGTAGTTTTTCTGTACTGAATTTCTTAAACTTGTTTTTAGGCGGGTTTGGCATATATATTGGGATATTGTTACAGAAGCGTATACATCGCCTCATAAACGAGTCATTTACTCGTAGTTAGTAACTGGCGTTACAAGCTCGTGCTTGTTTCTAGTATTTATGTTATACACATCAGTACCCTGTTTATGTGTACACACATTATATTTTCATAATATGTACATAATTTTAATATATTGAGAGACCAATGCGTGTGGCATATACACCGGTTTTCATGGTGTCGCCAGCTCTGAGGTCCCGGGTTCGATTCTCGGTCGGGTCAATGTAGGAAACACTTTTTCTACATTTTCTCGGGTCAGGGTGTTTGTGGTACCTTCGTTGTTTCTGATTCCATATTACAAGTACTTAAGTTGCTTACTTTGGGACCAGAGCAATGTATGTGATGTCCCGACCAGAGCAATGTATGAATGTAATTATTTCTTTAAATTTTTCTCTTTTTTGTTATTTGTTTTCTACATCAGCTGGATGACCTCATAACAGAATACCATATGATATTATAGTATGGAAGTAACTAAAATAAACAAGCTGTTTTTATATGAGCCAAGTTTTCCGTACTTTATAATATGCTCCAGAGCTTAGTTTAGTAGAGGGAAATACAGAGGCCCCATTGAAGTTTTATACTAGGGGTGATAATAAGTTTTAGCCTATACTAGTAAAACAGTTGTATCCACAATGTTAAACTCTTCATCATCTAGAGCATATCGCTATTACCGAAATCCTTAAGGTATAATGTTGATCATTTTATATAATTAGTTTTATTGCAATTTAAATGTAAATTGTTAGTATTATTACTAAACTATTTTTGATATAGTATTGCTTATCTTTTTTCATTTATATATGTGGAAATACCTAACGTATTACCGCCCCCGCGGGAGCAGGAACGGGTGTTGATGGGCTTGCACTGACTAAGATCCTACGGTGCTACGCCTTCGCCGCACGTTGGTAGCGCCACGGGAAAGCACACATCCGCGAACTCAATCGCTCTATTTTTATTTATAGAAAAGGCCGGCCAAACGAGCAGGCGGCTCACATGATGGTAAGTGATTAACGCCGCCCATGAACACCCGCAATACCTGAGGCATAGCTGATGCTTTGCCGGCCTTAGAGTGCCCCCCCCCCCGGGGGGGGGGGTTAATGTGGGCCTCCGGTTATCTGCACTCACCAGACGAAACGCAGAAGTTTATTAGACTTATACTTCACGCCGGTATTCTGTGAGGTCGTGGTACTTCCCCTGCCGGGGCCGGCCCATTCATGCAACAACAAAAGCTGATACGTGGCTCTACCACCTAAGGCAGCCCTTTCTCGCAGCCCTGGAACAAAGACGCGTTTACATATGATCTCCAAACGCACGTGGGTGACAGACTTCTCTGAGCCTGCCGCCGGAGGGCCATGGGGCTCAAAAAGGCCGGACACCAATCAATCCGTCACCCCGCAGCGGATCTGGCCTGTGTCGCCGCAGATCACATTTTGGCCGAGGAGAGTAGAGAGAGCGACGATTCGCAATACCGACTCCTCTCCCCCCCGCGACCCTACCTCAGCCGCATCAGCGACACGACCCCGGCAGAGTTGCGGTGGAAAGGAAGCATGGCGAAACGATATACCAAAACTAATCTTACACCGCGACTCCACCTCGGCTGTAGAGGGTAAGGAGAACAGTCCGAAAGTAACAACTCCGAAGTGGGCTGACCAAGCGGCCACTTGGAGCGGCTATCTCGGGCCAGCCTTACCCCGCTAAGTTAGGCCGGCCATATGGATTCTTCTTGGTACACCGTGGGAGTTCAAGCCACGGTTACTAAGCCCCATAGCCACGACAAGGCGGGAGCTCGTTCGGGGGGATTATTGCTTACCTCGTCAAGTGTAAAAAGATATCGTTTGATTTAAAAAATCAAAGAAATACCATCAGCAAACCACAACACTCACAATTACGTCGTTATTATACTCTAGTAAGTGAGTTAAAGTGCGCCCGTTATTACCATCGACCCAAAGGAATATAAACCATCGATTTGGTTTGATTCTTGAGTATTATTACATATGTTTTGTTAGTTTAGAGCAGCATTTCTGATACCATAATAATGTCATTTCCTGATAAGTGTTTCATGAGAGTATTAGAGAGATCACAAAAATAGCTAAAGCTTCTAGTGAACTCTCCCAAGCCTCAAACACGCATAATTAGCTCTACATCAGCATCATTTGTAGAGCGATTCCTTATATACCTAATCGATTGTATGTGACGACTCATTTTTAAATAAATAATCGAAAAAATCACACACTGCTTCTTTGATTGCTTTTTCTTTTCAAGAAAATAACATTACATCTTAAAATATGTGATCGTGTGTGAAGCTATAAAGTAAGAAGTATGATTATTCGGATTATATGATAGATGGAAGATACTACAAAATAAAATGTCTTACCATTTCAACACACCACGCTAAAACATATTGTTGGTTTTCTAATTCACCTTTTACTTCTTCAGGTTTTCGAAGTATTTCATGGCTTAGTATTGTCTTTTCTCCTTGTACTTGGTTTCGTCCGCGCATATAGTATTCTGCAATCTATGGCCCAGTTATAATACGAGTACCTTAACCACTTCAGTAACTTTTTACATTATTCTGCTTTTTATAGTAATCATTTTACTAACATTTAAAATATATTTTAAATATAAGTAAGAGTGTGAGCTTACATTTAAAATAAATTTTAAATTGCAAAGTTTAGAAAAATTTAAGTCTTAAACTCTTGAATTTTTTATTGGCACAATTGGAGAGAGGTTTAGTGATTGGAATTAATAAACCAGTGCCAAAAAGTTTTTTTTTAATTTGTTCAAGATACAGATCTTGAACAAATTAAAAAAAAAAAACTTTTTCATCAAACAAGCTGCAGTAAAATGTGAATCGGAATATTCAACAATATTTAGACTCTGATTGTTAACTTAAGTCTTAAGATTTTTAAGTTATTCAAATATGATTGTTTTCAAATAGTTAATTTACTCACCCTTTTCATTCGATCCCGTAATTCCAATGATGATAAGACATTTGTTTCTTGAACTCCCTTGTCAACAATAACAGACAAAGAATTTAGGAATTTACCGTAGGCGTCCTTTGATAGTATCGCTTTATTCGATTGTGAAGGACACCTTAATGCACAAAGTATAATTAACTAATTGAAAATAGCGTAAAAAAGTAACTGTGGTACGTAAAATATATTTATTGCTGCACATAGTTGCATTAATACAAAAATTTATGAAAATTTTCTTAAATAAATGAGAAATTTATATTTACTTCTTTTTTATTTTTATATTATATTTTAATTTATACATTTTTCATTTATATAAAAACTGAAAGCTCAGCATGCCTGACATACTATATGAAAATATTATAAATATGTGTCGTAAGCCCACATTTTACTTGTTTTATAATTTCAATATACCTAAAAAAATTGTATATTCACATATATATTTGAAATAATTTACCGTCTTGTAAAATGAACACGACATTGGTTTATTCACTAGCAATAAACTTAAACGGCTGCTTGGCAATGCAATTTCCATTTATTGGTTTGAATTGTGTATAATCATAAAAGCTAGTGCATATCTTATTTAATAAAAGACTTTTATGTATTACGTCTGAATTTTATTATTTTTTACAATTATTTACAAATGGAAACTTTTAAATTCGTTTCATATTTCGTGTGTTCATAAATTCTGAAAGTAGTTACTTTTCGGATAATTGCAAAAAAATCACTTTCTTCGCTTTTGAACAAAGTTCAAAAAATTATATAATAGCCAAACCAAATGTTTGGCTATTATATAATTTTTTGAACTTTGTTCAGTCAGCGACATGCATGTTGAGCATGAGAAATTTGGAAATATAAAATAAAAAAAAATATCATATTGAAACATACCATTGAACGCAATTTCTTGATAGGTTTAACAACCACTTACTACGTAACATTGTGTGAACAAATTTACTGGGAAGTTTAAAATTAAAATAGTAATATACGACCAACGACTTGCTTGTATTGCAGGAGAAATATATTAGACACACGTGAATATTTAAATTTAATTTATATCTTCTACACTTTATTGTTTTCGATATCCCCGCTTGGTTTTTTATCGATTATAAGTTATGGATACAAAAGAAACCAGTTTTCCTTATGCCATTATAAAACATACCTCACTATTTATTGTATTTACTATTTGCATAAAACAAATGCTGCAGAATTAGTAACAAGCGCGGATTATGTACAGGATGAGTCGACATTACATATACTTATTAATATTTACTTTGCTGATTTTATATATATATATATATATATATATATATATATATATATATATATATATATATATATATATATATATATATATATATATATATATATATATATATATATATATATATATATATATATATATATCTATATATATATATATATATCCATATAATATATATATATATATATCCATATAAAAGCTAAATCCTACCTTATATAAACAATGAAGTAAGATAAAATGTTCTCAATAAGTTCTAATAATGTTAGAAGGTTTTAATTTTTCTTTATTAATAAAGTTTTATTTCTTAATACAGAGGTAGCCAGAAGTCTAAACAATTTAGTCCTTTAGACCCATATATCACTGGAGTTTATTTTGGGACAACGTGATCGGAAGTCAGCCCGTCGTCATCTTAATGTCCAAGCTAACGATATATATACATTGTCCCGAAAATATCTTCGGTGGAAGGAGGGTCAAAGGGATTTAATTGTCTAGACTAGACCTCTGTCTACTCCGTATTGGGAATTGCGTGGAGATATTTATTTATTTATTGTTTATAATCTTTTTAAAATGATATACATTTGAAATGGATACTTCAGTGCCAGGAGAAAAGCATTAAAGAAAATCTTGCCTAGAAAATTACTGGCAACTTTTAAACCAAAACCGCCTCTAAAGTTTTCGGTTGATGCGTCTCCTATAGTAGTATCTTCTGTTTTTAAATATATTTATTCTGATAAATCAGAAAGTCCATTAACATTTCATTTCCCGATGTTTGTTGATGTTTTATCTCCCGATGCAATTAAATACCCTCAAATAAATAAATAGTAAATAAATAAATACATACATAGATAAGAACAATATCAAATACATTGATCTGATCCCAAAGTAAGCGCTTAAGCTCTTGTAGTGTTGAATCATACACAATGAAGGTACCACAAACATCTAGACCCGGGAAAATGTAGAAAAAGTGTTTTCTACATTTACTCGACCAGGAATTGAACCCGAGACGTCTGAGATGGCCACACCATGAAAACCGGACCGTACACCACTCGTCCATGGAGGTCGTCAAATAAAGAGGGAAGCCTTAGCAAATTTAAATGATTTTATGCATTTTAAAGTTTTGTATCGTAATTATAAATTTATGCAACAAAAAGGGATACCAGTTTACGTTGAAAACAGAGTATTAAGGTGGGCATATCATATCACTTTATAACTTTAATGTGATTTATGGAAAATCTAACAATAATATAGCAGACTTTCTCTCAAGAATTAAAAAAGTGACAAGTGATCAATTGTCTCAAACTTAAATATTTACATTATAATCATTAATAATATTTTGATCGCATTGATTGGAAATATTTCAAAGAGGAATCTTATGGAGATCCTATCCTAAAAAGGATTATAAATGTAGTAAAAACAGGGTTATGGTCTAGCACCATGTCTCGTGACAATGAAATATTTATTTATTTATTAATGAACTCCTTCGGTTTGCCGGCGTTCCAAGTAAGCTTCCTATAAGTATATTATTTACGATGCACTAAGGTAAGTATTATCCATCGAAATGGTCATACTTGTACGTATAACGACATTTCTAGGTAATAAATAACTAACATAATATGTGTTAGAAGATAAATTTAATGTCGTAAAGTCGCATCAGACTCTGTATAGGTCATGTTATCTTTCAGTATCTATTCACTTAAGTACACAAACGGCATAAGCACCATATGTAAAATTACAAGTATGTCTGTATTTGTCTAAAGGAAGGATGGACATTTTAATAAATATACTGTAATAGTGAATTATTTAACTTTGTAAATTTTGTTGCAGTGTTTATATTATTCAATACTCAATATTAACCCCCCTTTAAAATTAATAATGCTTAATTTTATTTAATGGCGAATGTCTAAAATCAATCACGTAAAAACGCCATAGCCAGCTGTGGGTATTTAGAGTCTGTTAAATTATAATGTATCATTGTATTATTTTAATCCGTGTTTACATCAATCTTGTACTATCCTTAAACCACTATAATATTCAAGCTGTGATTTGTGTTACATCTATCGTTTAAGCAATCATAAACCAACGCATATCATATACCATATCATAACTTATCAAGTATTATTTAAACATGTATTTAAAGCTGAGTGATTTCAATAACCGGTTCTATTAAGGAGTATTTGTGATGTATTAAAAATACCTTGAAATATCTTACTACAGTAATTGAATATTAATAAATACATCGTTTTCCTCTTTCCTTTTAACAAAAAGTACACAAATGTTGCTTTTCCGTGGACAAACAAAACTTGAATACATAACGTTATTTATTCTTCTTCTTAGTGAGGTGTGGTGTAACGTGTTTCTCCTGTATCGCCACTGTCGCTTCTTTATAGCAGGCCTGTAATGGTTACTTCCGCATTAAAACCAATCTATATGAAGTTATTTATTGATTGAATAAACAATATGAATTACCCATATCGATTGTAATTTTTTTAATCAACGTCTGTTTTGTGACGAGGTTACTCTAACAGAAAAGAAACAGGCGAAATAATTGATTTCGCCTGTTTCTTTTCTGGAATCCCCTTTTTGTCATTAAAAAAAATAAAAAAAAATCTTCACGCAATTTACAAGTAATTCAAGTTTTATTTATATGAGAAATATTTTTATAGTTTTTTTTTTGTGAATAAAAAATGTCTTTGGTGGAAGACTATATTTCGAATGGTGCGAAGTATTCTTATTAAAACTATTATTGTTTTATTTCTATATCATGGTTCTCTTTTGTGTAATAAATATCGTTTCTACATTACATGTTCCCTCTGACTATTATTTTATTTTATTTTATTCTTGAAGGAAAGCTTACAGCTAATACAGAAAATATAAATTCAATTACAGTAAAGCAAAAAGGCCATTTAAAAGCTTCCACAGTTACTGAAAAAAGTGAACAAATACTTGATATTCATAAACAGTAAAATGAATAGATATAACAAAACTAAGGAAGCCTAAAGAAAACACAAAGAAAGTACTATATAAAGAAAGAACTATTTAAAAAAAATATAACACATAATTCGCTTAAGGTTGCTAGGGCTAGTATTAAACAGATCAATTTCACCGTGATATGAAATGTCATTGAAGCATTTGCTAGCTCTGATTAAGAAAGCGTTTTGTCTATATGCGCACCTAACTAGTGGTATATGTAACAGCTTTGGTTCCTTGACAAATGTTTTAGGTATACGTAACGTGATTTTGCTTAATAATTCGGAGCAATTAACTGAGCTATTCGCTAGGTTAAGCAAAAACGCAACGTCAGCTATTCGCCTCCTCTCGTATAGCGGAAGAATATGGAACCTTTTTGCATTGTTGGAGGTAGCTGACCGAATATACATTACTTCGATATTGCAGATAACGCAAAAATCGTTTTTGAACCTGTTCAAGGCGATTAATATAAATTTTATAATTTGGGTTCCAAATTTGAGAAGCATATTCAAGTAGGCTACGGACAAAAGCACAGTAAAGAATTTTTAATGTTTTAATGTTTTTAAATTCTGAAGCTACACGTAATATAAAACCGAGACTTTTGGTGGCATTACCTATTATATTGTTGATGTGAACGTCGAACATTAGCTTAGAATCAAATATTACACCCAGGTCCTTTACTGTGTTTACTCTAGTTATAGTATTATATTTAATCTTATAGTCGTACTGAATTAAGTTCGGCTTACGGGAAAAAGAACAGACGTAACATTTAGATATATTTAAGTCAAGTTTGTTTGACTCACAATATATCTGAAGCCTATCTATATCTTGTTGTAAAGCCTGTGAATCGTCTTCTGACCTTATGGGACATAAGATTTTCATATCGTCTGCGTATAAAATTATTTTTGAAGAATTAAAGCAGGATGGAATATCATTAATAAAATGTTGAACAGCAATGGACGTAATAGGGATCCTTGAGGAATACCGGACGGAATTTCCATAGCCTTTGAGATAAATCCACTCAATACAACTGTCTGTAACCTGTTTGTTACGTACGAGATAAACCATCTGAATAAGTTACCTCTTATACCAGCTAGGAATAGTTTATTTAACAAAATTATATGGTCTATTCTATCGAAGGCTTTACTATAATCGGTGTAAATAACGTCCACTTGAGATGGCTCCGACATAAATTGACTAATATAATCACTACATAGAAGAGGGTTAAATGTTGTTGATTTTCCCTTCAAAAAACCGTGTTGACACTCACTAAAAGTATTTTTAAATGCAAAGTAAACCTGTGTGTAGACAACTTTTTCTAAGACTTTAGCAAAGACACATAGTTTGAAAATCGGTCTGTAGTTTACTACTGCATCTTTCGTACTCTTTTTATGAATGGGAGTAATAAACACTGATTTCCACATTTTTGGAACTTCACCTTCATCAAAGGCTCGTTTGAATAAAATTAAGAGAGGACGACACAGGCTTTTAGCACAATTTTGTATGAATATAGGAGGAATATCATCAGGGCCTCCGGATTTATTAACTTCAAGGGACTTAAATAATTTTAAAATATCAGATTCACGTACATCAATAGAACAAAGATCAGTAGTAGTATGATCGGCTGATTCGGTGAAAATCAAAATTGGCACTTTATCTTTTATTGAATGCTCTAAGAAATTAGAATGAAAATATTCAGCGAACATGTCACAAATATCTTCGCCTTGGTCAGAAGAACGTTCTTTGTATTTTAGTACCGAAGGATATAAGCCATTATGATTTTTATTTTTGACATAAGAACAAAATGCCTTGGGACATTTTCCGACATTATTTTCGATTTTTTTGATATATTCGCTAAACATGTCCCTTTCCAAAATCTTAGCTCTTTCTCTTAACAATGCAAAAGATTCATATTTTTATATTTTTTTATATTTGGTGTAGTATTTATGTTTTTCTTTTAAAATTTTGACATGAGAAGATTTATACCAAATCGGATATTTGGAGCTATTAGTAATAACTTTTGATGGAATGTAGGTTTTGCGTAGATTATACAAAACCTTATACAAGAATGCAAGAGCCTCTTCAAGTGGCTTGTTACTAAATTCTTAATCCCAATCGAACCGATCTAGTTCTTTACTAATAGCCTCAAAGTTCGCCGAATGGTATAAGAATTTAATTTTAGGGGGATTAATTAATGCTTTCATGTGCATAAAATCAACAGAGATTTCAAGAGCTCTATGATGTGGATCTTCAGGCACCAAGGAATCAGGACTTCCTAAAACTGACACATTATTATTGCATAATATTAAATCTAAAATTCTACCCTTAGTATTGGCTATTGAGTTATATTGTAATAATTGGCAAATATTGAATTTATCAAATAAGTCTACTTGATGTGGGCCTTGAATATTACTTGGGATTAAGCATAAATTATTACCATCATCAAGGCACCAACTAATATTCGGCAAGTTAAAGTCGCCTAATAAAAGAAATTTATCGGAAGTATGAGACATAAAAATATTAATCATGTTATCAGAAAAATTCATTAATTGTGTATATTTAGAATTGCCCGTATTTTGCGGACATATGTATACAACACATATATGCAATTTATATGTTACACTTGATTTCCTATTTCTAAGCGTCAATGTGACCCATATACCTGCCATCACCAGTCATATCGGCCATCCACTATCAAATCACGCCGAACAGCTATTAAGTTGTTTCGTATTTATATAATTCCTATCACGCCTCCATATAAGGTAACGGTTAATTAAACTATATGACATTATGCTATAGAAATAATCAATTCTAGCAGTTTTTACATCAAACGACATCATATTTTGCGCATATTCAGAATACTGCAACATATGTAGCATGAATATATTAAAATTAATTGTTGTATTGTGTAAAAATGTTTACAATGAATTTTAATGTAATGCAATTTCACCAATTGATAACAATTGCAATTATAAATTATGAATATATTACATTTATTCTGCACTTTTTCGAAATAGAAAGGATAATATAATTAATGCGCAGACTCACATATGAATCAGTGCGATTTCCAAGAAGAATAATATTCCCTTTCACTAGAATGTCGTTATACAAATACAACTAGATAATTTTGCAGACAAGAAGACGCTTTTTATTTACTCATATTTCCTGTAGATTTTTGTATTTACACATATTTCCTAAATTTATGGAAAGATCATATATACATAGATATCGTTTGAGGCAGGAAGTAAATTCATCAAAATTCAGAATTACATTACATAAACATTTACACATGGTGGTGACTAGATGTATGTGAAGTGTTTACTCTTTATAATGCATCTCAAAGGATCAAGCATTTTATTAAGTTTCAAGAGTTTTTGTTACAATTAAGCCGGGAAAGAAATAAAAAGTACATCAATTACAATAATTTATTATTAATTTCTTTCAATAGCTACATTAAATTACATAATTAAATTATCCCAGACATTCCTTTTTTCAAACGCACCACATTCTTTAATTTTTTTTTATAACACACCGATGATAAATTTTGTAAAACACATATTATTTTATTAACACATTCGAGGACGTAGGTAGGAAGCAAACTAGACAGTAAAGCAGAGTAGGACCAGTCTTGTAAGAGTTTTGAAAGTGGCATTTCTTTGGAGGCAATAAGCGAGTTCAATGTCGCATTTTAAAAGAAGCGAAGCGTCTTAAACCACAGCCATGGATTTGATTAAGATTAACGAGTTTGTTATTTAATTTAGAGTGAGTAGACGTGGTTCATATCTAAGAGTAACGCAAGGCAAAAATTGTGGTAGTACTGTGAATATTTTTAAGCACTCGTAATTTAAATAATTTAGTACGGTACGAATATAGGAGGAGGAGGTGGAACTCCATGGTAAATTTGGCGAAATTTTAAAGTATAGTCAAATTACATTTAGTTTAGTGGAACAAACTAAACCACCAGGAGATCGATATCGGGTCTCTTGACTTAGGTTGAGGGTTAGACAAATTAGTCATTTCGACCCACATTTCACTGAGGCTTACTTGAGACACGTGTCAGGTGGTGCAGCCTGTCGCTATCTTAGCCTCCAATTCAACGATACAATATACTAGCGGGATTAGAACTCATAAACCTTAAAAGAAAGAGTGGTTCACGATAACAATGTTAGGAAAGATACTATTCTTTTTAATTGAAAGGAATGCAGCTGCATGGTATATCATAAATTGAACAATTATCTAAAATACTATCGTCTATTTTCTTTATGTAATTTTTCCAAACTGTAAACAATTTTTACTATGTAATTTATCGACAATTATTCATTACAAACTAAATTTAACCTGAGGCTTGACCGGGGAAGTACCACGACCTCACAGAATACCGGCGTGAAGAAGAAGTTTAACAAACTTCTGCGTTTCGTCTGGTCACCCTCTCGCCAAAACATGGTAGCGGAAGAAAAAAATTTACCCCAGGGGGTTACCAGCACAAATTCCCCTTTGAGCACCCACGCTCGGGCAATCAATCGCTGCCTGAGTGTGGATGCAAAAAATCTTCGGCTACCCTTACCACGCTTGCCGTGGATTTCTGCAATATCAGGGTACTCCATTCCAATCTTGATGCTGTCCACTACCATCTGGAGACGGCAATGCCGGCCTTGTTTTTTCTTACCGAGACGCAGATATCCTCTCCGGCGGATACCTCTTATATTTCCTACCCGGGGTACAAGCTGAAACATTCTTTTGTGTCTCGGGCCGAAATTTGTATATACGTCAGAGAGGATATATGTTCTCAACGCCTCGGCAGCCTTGAAGGTAAGGACCTGTCCACCCTTTGGCTACGCATAGACAGCAACGATCACCTTCGCGGCTATGGGTGCCTCTATAGGTCCCACAGCGGTAATACCGAAACTGACCAACTCATCGATCACATTTAAATGGCTGCAAATTCCGTGCTACAGCAGATCCCCTCCGCAGAGATCGTGGTACTCGGCGACTTTAACGCCCACCACGCTGAATGGCTACGATCTCGAACCACTGATCATGCGGGGAGATCTGTTTTTGATTTGCCTTAGCATATGATCGGACACAACTGGTTACTTCGCCAACGCGGGTTCCGGATGTGAAGGATCATATACCTTCCCGGCTGAATCTTCTGCTGACCTCTCATTCGAACGAATGTGTCTGAATGTGTGGTCTCCATCGATGCTCCTTTGGTTCCTTCGGACCACTGCCTGTTTCGGAGTGAAGTGCCTATCATGTGCCCATTGCGGACGCGACCTGCAGGCAACCGCCGTGTGTGACATTACAGCTCGGCGGATTGGGAAGGGATGCGGTCTTTCTTTGCATCCTACTCATGGGGGCAGGTTTACTTCTCGCTGGATAGTCCCGACGCCGTTACAAATTCCGGCGCCGCTGTGGTGCTTCAAGGAATGGAACTCTTTTCTCTCTACCTTTAAAATCCCTTTCCGCTGCCATCAAATGTTATACCGGATTATTAAATTAGGTTTTTAAAAAAGAATTATCACGAATACAGTTTATTTAGTCCACTTAGTTCAGGTATCTGATTATGCGGCAACCGTGTAACGTATTTCGAAGTTGGAATCGTACTGATTTCGGATGATCTGTTACTAATGATGTGCAATCGATATGCTTACTACGCAAAATAGCAATGATGCACAATCAGGGGCAGCAATAGGGCTAACAATTAATAAATATAACAGTTTCTTCCTCAGTGGTGCCCATCGGTGGTAGATCTAAGCCTTGGTTTGGTATCACCTGCTGAATGGCATCTCGCCAAAAGCTGCAGTGCTACCAGGCCTGGGTTAATGCATCGGCGTCTCGGGCTTCAAAAAGTAGCGTTTTTAAGAAGAAGTATAACTCTGCCGCCAGGTGCTTCAAAAGAGTAATTGTTGAGGCAATGTCCGAGCACATTGGCAGAATTGGCGAGGAACTAGTTCGTCTTCTTTCGGGAACTCGTGCATTCTGATCCCTCGCCAAGGCTGTCCAAGGGAATTTCAGTCAGTCATCATTACCATCTCTGCACAGGGAGGACAACTCGCTGGCCCATGGTGGATAGGAGAAAGCCGATCGTCTTGGTTCTCTTTTTGCGTCCAACTCGTCTCTCGATGACAGGGGGAACTCATCGCCGACCATCCCGTGCAGTGAGTGCTCTATGCCAGACATCCGGTTTTTTCAGAGCTCAGTGCGCAAAGCACTCGTCTCCCTGGACATCCAAAAGTCGAGTGGGCCCGATGGAATTTCCCTTATTGTGTTGAGGATGTGTGCTCCAGAGTTGGCACCGGTTCTATCGCGTCTTATCCGGTACTCCTACTATCTAGGCGTCGTCCCGAAGACATGGAAGACAGCTTTGGTGCACCCGATACCTAAGAAAAGCGACCGCTCAGATCCGTGCAACTACAGACCGATCGCCATCACCTCCTTGTCCTCCAAAATAATGGCATCCATTAGAAACTGCCGGCTCTTGAGGTATATAGAGGAGCACTAGTTGATTAGTGACCGCCAGTACGGCTTCCGTCGGGGTTGCTCAGCTGGTGATCTTCTTGTGTACCTCACTCACCGATGGGCAGAGGCAGTAGAGAGCAAGGGGAAGGCGCTGGTAGTTAGTTTGGACTTAGCGAAAGCCTTTGATCGGGAATGTCACAAAGCGCTTCTCTCGAAGCTTCCGTCATTTGGGCTTCCCGAGAAATATTGCAATTAGGTCACTAGTTTTCTTACAGACCGGAGCATCAAGGTCGTTGTTGGCGGTGCATGCTCGGACTCCAAGTCAGTGAACGCTGGTGTTCCACAAGGCTGTGTGCTATCGCCAACCCTGTTTCTTCTGCACATCAATGATTTGTTACAAATTAGTAACATTCATTGCTATGCAGACGACATTACTGGTGATGCCTTATACACCGGCCGTGCCAATATTTCTCGGGAACACGTCAACGAGTAACGGAACAAACTTGTGTCTTTTTTTTATAGAAAAGGGAGGCAAACGAGCAGGTGGCACACGTGATGGTAAGTGATTATCGCAGCCCATGAATATCTGCAATACCAGAGGAATAGCAGATGCGTTGCCTCAGCCAGTATCGGAATCCTTGGCGTCGACATATCGAGCAACGTTCAGTGTCGCGGTCACTGGAAGGAAGGCCAAATTGGCCTCTCAAAGCTTGGCGTGCTCAGTAGAGCACGACAGTACTTCATGCCGGACCACCGCTTGCAACTTTATAAGGCGCAGGTTCGGCCGCACATGGAGCATCTCTGGGCGGGGCCCTTCCAAGTGACCGAGAAACTGAACGTTCCTCGATATGTCGACGCCAAGGATTCCGACACTGGCTGAGGCAACTAAGGGAGTGTCCTCAAAATGAGGTGACACGACGAAGGGTATCTTTTTAGCGGAGTTATGTGTAATTCCTAACGTTATACAAAACGCTATATTAGATGAAATTAATGAAGAAATTGAAAAGTTTACTACGGCCCTTTGCCGACCTCAAGGGACTGGTGCGACAGAAATTGTCGTTAAAACAATTTAAAAAATCATAAAAAGAGCAATCTAACAAATTATTACTCAAATATCGTAACAGTGAGCATGCGCACAATAGGCTTAGTTTACCCAGCTGTGGCACTGCAGTTTCAGAGGCTGTGCAGCGAGCCAAGCAAGATCCCATGCGGGCGCTTAAAAGGACATGCGGGTCGCCGGAGCCTGTCGGGAGTTCAAAGTAGGAGACGCGGTACTCGCGCGCGTCAAAGGGGGACATGACGGCTGAAGCTTTGAAACACTGGGCAATCTCCTATAAATCTCCTATAAAGTATATTTAGGTAACTGAGTAGAATGGCAGAGGCACATTGTTGAAATAATCCCAGACAAACTCTCACTGTCGTCGTGCACGACACAGTACTGCGAACGTGATTAACATGTTCCGAATCAGAAGAAGAGAACGATAATAGGGCCAAAGGTGATGTGTTTGAAGAAGCTTCTAGTGGGGACGAAGTTCGGAGGGAGCCTTTGTTGGAGAGTGCGCCGCCTTCACAGAAGCAGAGGTTGCCCGGAACGTCGGTAACCCAAGCGTCGGCTTGTGCACTGCGTGCACTACAACGCACCAAACGTAATTGTTTCGCAAAGTATCGTTTTTTTTAATACTTTAGTAATTTATGGAGTTGTAAAGTTCTAGACATTATTACGATGAAGGGTATCTTTTTTCTGAGAATAAACCAGTCTATTGTTAGCTTATGTCTTTGATTTACGTAGCAGTTTATATCTGGTTATTTGTAAGAGTGAGAGAGAAATAACCATGTTAGACACATCCGGACCGTATCCGTTTTTGCGTATATATGCTGATTTAGTTCCCTTACTAATTTGCTATGATAACAGATTTTCCCGTTTTACCTATTAATTTAGCAATTAAAAGATAAGCGTTTCCCGTTGGCTGTAATAGTATACTTATTCGTAGTTGAATACTTTATATGACGTTAAATGTAGGAACCTTTTGTAATCTGATCACAGTTAAAAGTTCTCTATATTTTACTAAAAATACATATTCCTTCGTATTTTTTAGAGCAAAGCAACCAAATAGAACTAATTTATTCGGTAAAGGAAGTTTTTTTTGATGATGCTATTAAATTTTTTATTGTTGTTAATTATATTATAACGCAGATCACGTGCCACGGATTACCTTCGCCTAAAGCTTTGATTTAAAAACATTAATAACCGATTTACCGCTTAAAACTGGATACAATTTCTCCAGTATAGTTTTGAAAAAATCAGAAGACGGAGTTGTATTTAAAGGCAATGACTGAATATCATGTAAAATTGAATTATACCGGATACGTTCTTCTCGTAAGAAAATTTCCGTCATCTTCAATTCTTTGTATAAGTCTCGAATTTGGTCAACTTGAGTTTCTTCCCAACTACCGTAGCATTTTTCGAAAACTTTGCGTTGTGGCTCACTACAGTGTTGCAAGGCGGTCACCGCTAGCCATGTACATTTGCCTTGTTGAATATCTGAACCAGTTTTGCCCGTCCTTGTATCGTCATCGAAGTAATCGATAAAATCATTCTAGGATAAATATAAATTTGTTAAAGCGTAAAAGATTCAAGTATTAAAGACAAACAAAAAATAGCACTTTCAAAAAATTCACTCAATTCCGTTAACCTAACCTATGACCAGATTATACATACTGAACGCTTTACTATTTATAATTGTGTATGAGTGTTGGACAAAAGTTTTAAGTGATATATTAGATCATAATAAGACTTAAATTTTTTGAGATGCTCATTGCATTTTCAAAAGTTTTCCCTTAGTCGCTCTTACGACACCCATGGCAAAAAGAAAAGGAATTAAGGAAAAGAGGTGCAATATCCTTACGGCTTAATTACACGACTACGTTCACTTGCTATGTTTAATGTATAACTTAGATGCACATAATATGCTATATTTATTGAAAAAAATATAACTTTTATGTAATCTAATAACAAAACTAATTTAATAGTGCCTAACGGCACTATTAAATTAGTTTTGTTATTAATCTTAGCAAAAATATTACAATAATAAAAATAAAAATAATATCTTACACTAATTTGGCACCATAATCCAATATCCGTGCATATACTGTCAAAAATTTGATGTGAATTTGGCTGTATTTTTCTTGATAAAATAAGCGCCAAAATAATCGGAAATTTTATAGAATAAAATGCAAATTTATGCGTTGATATTATCTTATATCGTTCCATTGTAAACTTATCATAGTTCTTACTTTTTGCAGTTATGGCGTCTAAATATTGACCTAATCCGCAGTGCATGAAAGTCTGTGAAAAAACAACGTAAATTTATACTTACACGTGGGATGTTACATAATTGACGTAGTCTAAGTGCCTCTTATTCTATTGTTTGTTATTCTGTCTGGCTTTTATTATATTTAAAAACGCTATACTTTTTTCTTTAACCTTAGTTTTAACGAGTACCTTACAACTTTCACATCGTACGCATTGTCCTACGTAGCCCGACGTTGGATACATTTTATTTTTATAGTAGATTAAATATAGAAGCAACAAAATTAATATTACAAATGAGAAAGAAGTAAATCTAACCCACAAAGTCAATCAAAACAAATATTATAGTTTAATATTAGAGATTGTTTTAATATTACACATTGAGAGCTACGAGTACTTCTATTACGTATCTACGAGTATTCGAAGACCACGTGAACAAACTCGGGTCAAGAGTACTGGGATACCGAGGCATGTATGAAGAAAATTATGAATCTGAAAGAAGCGAAAGACTTATGTAAGGATCGTGACACTTGGCGATCTGTTCTCTCTGGCTACCCCGTCAGGGACTGTGCGTGAAGATAAACTAATAAATAAAAAAGAGTACTTCTATAGTTAGTTCAGTGATATTGTGAAATCTATTGAGCAAATAGTTGGGGAGGGCAATACAAAAATCTTTTGCATGCTATTTAGTTCCTGTAATCTTCTTTAGATTGTCTATATCCAGTCTTGCAGATAAATTACGTAAATATGGATTTTCTGTGTGGACAACACGGAAAACGTAACGATGGCATTTAGTATTCAGGAACAGAATTCTTAGAATATTTGAGCCCAGAACGACGATGAGGATTAAAGTAGGCTCAAATTTGGTTATATGTTGTATGGAGTGATAGTGTAATTGCGTATTTTTATTTTTAGATATCATACATATTTTTATTTTTAGATATCACACCTATATAAGGTGTGATATCTAAAAATAAAAATATGTAATACCGCAAAACAGTATTTCTAAAACTAGAAAAATACGAAATAATTGTGCTTTCGATTCATTACAAAGATTTAAAGTTGATTAAAATCTGATAACGGAAGTGCAGGAAACTCTTAAACGGTTTACAGCAGCTGCATCGTGTTCTAGTTTATTGTTTCTAATGAGATTCTTATATGTAGTATACATCTAATGATCTACCTTATGATTAACTTTCGAGAGTCTAATGAAAGAATACAGTTGGCAATCTAAAAAAATCGACTTCGAATAAAATAATTTCAACATTTATAAATCAAATTGTTTATAAATCAAAAACTAAAATAATCTTGATTCGCCGCCAAATATACGCTTATCTTAATTTTCTACGCAATCAGTACTCATTAAATTCATGATCAATAGTATAACTACAAATATTTGTATAGTAAATATTAAGCAAGTATTATATAAAATATAACTATAATGCTTATATTAATACATTAATCAGGTGTCATAATATGTCGGCGATAGGCTCTCTAACTGTCCGTTGTCTCAAATTGGTGAAAAGTAGAACGAAAGGATTGTCTAGACCTCTGCCTACTCCAGTAAGAAAAATTTGTGTGAAGATTAAAAAATATTAAAAAAAATATTAGATTAAAAAATATTAGTAATAGTCTTTCCCGTGTGTGTCGGAAAGTGCGACTAAGGGAAAAGATTTTAAATGCAGTACTAGTGGTAGTATATTACCTTATTGAAAAGCTCTATAATGTCTATACGCAGTGATCCTTGAAAGTTTTGATTCAATAATTCAAATATAAAGCTCCGCAGAACATTAGCATCATTCATAGCCAGACTTCCCACACCTGGCAGTAAATGCCAACAGGGTTTACCGCCACGAGAGCAAGCCCCATCTTCTATGTCGTCCACTATAAGAAATGAAGATTGTAGCTGAAAAGCGTGATAATATTTATTATTATATGTGAAAATGAGGCAGGAAACTAATGAAATGCCAGGTTCTCTCACATCGGCTATTTTCGTGAGAGTGTCGTAAATAATAAAGTATAAAGTAATAATCATTCCAATTAAATCCAAACGATACTTAAGCAGACGTCCGACGAGAAGCAGTCTAACTTGTTTGGTACTACAATCCTCTTTGGATGGGTTGGGACAGCTGCTAGAAACTGTTCGGTATGCTGTTATGTAATTCATTAGATTTTTGTGTTTGACAATTTAGTTTTATTATAAACTAGTTCTTCTCACCATTTCAATACACCAGGCCAAAATGTGTGATTTATGCTGCAACTCATCGGATACCAGTCCAGGCTTTTGAAGTAATTCGAATGCTAGCAACATTAATTCACCAAAAGTTTGATGACGAGTAAGCAAGTTATATTCTGAAACCTATGAATGTTACGTTTAGTTAAAGTTAGTATATAGTGTATAGATAAATAAGTTACCATTTTGGCATGATTGTCCGTGGATATATATATCTACTAACTATAAAAGATTTAAAATTAGGTTGCAACATATATCGGCAAAACAGTATTAAATATTAATAGGGTGTTCTCTAGTTAAAGAGAAACGTTCTGTCAGCAGAGGAACGTTCAAATAAGGCACCTCATGGAGTCTTACATCGTTGTGTGTATAACTAAACTGTCGCTTAGAGTCGATATAGATACGTTTTACATGATGTAATTTACATCATATTTAATCATAAAATTTATTGCATAAGTAGCAGCAGTGCCAGTTTATACATACGTCCATATAAATTTTCATATTTCAAGATCCCGGTTTAACAAAACGAACAATGCACCTCGTAAGACGAACATAGCTCCTTCGTTTCTATCAGATTATTATTTCTTTTTTATTGTTCAAGCATGCATATCGGCGTTGACTGATTAGCATTTAATTTTAATGTAAAACATATTTATAATTAAACATACCATTTTGATACGATCTTTGATTTCTATCAAGTTTATAATTTTTATATTATTGATTCCATTATCTAAAATAACTGGCAAATCCTTTCTAAAATTATTGTAGTTTTCTTGTGACAACAAAGTTGGTTTGTTGTAAGTAGACGACCTTAAATAATTAAATAAAAATAAATAAATACATACATAGGTACTACAACACAAAAAAATTATTTGTGTTATGAAATCAGAAAAAACTAAGGTACAGTCGTGAAGGAATGATTAGAGAGAAAACATAAACATGGAAAGAGATGATAAGTAAGATGCATTAAATTTATTATTATATTTATATTGTGTCCAGTTTAGGACGCTTCACCCGAAAAATGTAGAAAGCTCTGTTTGATGTATGAATACGGGTCGATACTAGTTATTCAACGCGCCATTCCCATCTAATCCAATAAAGGGTAGACCGAGGTCTAGACAATAAAGGCCTTTCGACCCACCTTCCACCGAAAACATTTTTTGGGACAACGTGACAGGTGGTGAGCCCGTCGACGTCTTTATATCCAAGCCAACGATATAAATCTTACATAACTTTTTGAAAAAACCTATTGATACGATCCTGCCAATCGAGATAGAACTCGACCCGAGTTCTTTAGTCGAATCCCGATCACCCAACCACTCGGCTATCGTGCCCATTTTTGTATGTAGTATTATATTATTATAATACAATATGCATTTAGTAAAAAAGGAACAAACCATTTGCTGCACTTTCTTGATATATTCAAAAATCGTTTAGACCCCATGTTTATTAAAATGTAGAGTATACAAAAGGTGTGTAACTTTTAACTTTATGTAAATAATCCAAGTGTACGACCGTCAGCGGAGGGAACAAAATAATATTAAACTGTAGCAACTTAAATGTATTCATATCAATAGTTATTTTGGAAGTGTATTAGCCATAAACATTTAAGGCTGACTTGTCACGCTGCGATGCTGATGATAATTTATTTTCCTCAACCGAGCTCGACACTTACTTTCGAGTAATAAATTTATTGTGGTCAATATTGGGGTCACTTATGACAAAGAATATTTATTGGTTTTGAACAAGGTCGTACTACTTTATCAAGCCTACGTTGTTAAAATGGGCATTTTATCAGTAAACAAGTGAAAAGACTTGTGTTATTTCATATATTACCTTTATGTTTTAAATTGAACACGCAGTGGGCTGAATTTTTTTAAATTAGCATTTATTAACTGAATGCCTCCATACATCCATATAATAAAAGTTTTTATTTAATAAATATTTGTCTTATAACAATGTAATACACTTAACGAAGTCAAATTATAGCATTGGCGGCACCATTGTATAGTCGGCCAATATAATTAATTTAATATAAACCAATATGATTGTATATATAATTGTCCCAGGGTGATCCGTCTTCGCATGTTAAACAAAGCGTCAACTGAAATTAACGTTCATGATCCTCGTGGCTTAAAGTACTTACTAATAACTTCTTACTAATAACCGCACACCACATTTCGGCAGAGGGCAGAGAGAGCCCTCCGCAATACCGAAACCTCTCTCCCCCCACGGCCCAACCTCAGCCGAATCAGCGGTGCGATCTCCGTCAGAGTTGCGGGGGATAGGGAGCATGGCGAACCTCAATAGCAACACTCCTCTTCTGTCGCAACCTCATCTCATCTGTGGAAAGCAAGGAGAGCGGTGCGATGAAAACGACGCAAACACTCCCTCGACAACCCTCCAATACGCATCGGAAGCGGGCTGACCAAGACCACTTAGAGCGGCCACCACGGGCCAGCCATGACCACCATCATATTGTTGGTGCAAATAAGTGTTTGCCAAAAACATCTTTGAAGTTATTGTAAAACACTAAGTACGTGCATATTGACTATTGTTATTAATATAATATATTTCTTATGTAAGTGACTTTAAATGTAATTCTTATGAGCATTAAAAATTCTAACCCGAACTAATATTTAAATATTTTTATTGCGGTTTCTATGAAAATTGGAATATAATTACAGCTTGCAAGTACGTTCTATATCATACTGTGCTCAGAAGAGCTATAGAAAGCACCAGTGTAGCATTTTAATGCAAACGAATCAATTTGACAATGTTCCTAATAAAACTTTTAGTTTTGGTATATTGTCATTAGGTAACAGTGATATATTATACAAAGAGCATACAGTAAAACTTAATAAATTTACCCAGATAGTCTATCAAGTTTTCAGGGACTGTGATTGTACCGATATTTTAGATCTTCATTTTGTAATAACTATGTAATGTATTCTATGCGCAGGCACGAAATACTTCAACGCAATAATTCGAATTTATTGCGACAGAGACTAGGTAGGTTATTCAACATTTCGGATAATCGAAACGTGGGGTTTTTGAGACAAGATCATAAACCACATCTTTTTACATAAAAACAGTTTTCTAAAAACACCCTTTTACATACATACGTGTATACCATCGTTTACTCGCTACATCGGGTGGAGGTAGGAATATACA
The DNA here is from genome assembly GCA_029286605.1 of Sericinus montela. Taxonomy (NCBI): domain Eukaryota; kingdom Metazoa; phylum Arthropoda; class Insecta; order Lepidoptera; family Papilionidae; genus Sericinus; species Sericinus montela. The sequence goes on from JAGSMR010000049.1 coordinate 2,282,001, forward strand.
TATTTATAGTTTTATAGAGAAAGGAAGTTGATTCGCATACATCAACTTATTGATTTTATTTTAATTTTATTCACCCCGTACTAATTGACTGTAGAGAAACTAAAAGAAGCAATTCTGGCCAATTCTGTGTATATAATATAATACTAAGTACGAAACTTTGTAAGAGATCTACACTATATCTTCGACACTAAAGAATCCACTAAATAAGAACAGAAGGATAATTTCGCCTACTTTTACTTGACAACGAGGCCACCATTAAGTCTATTGATAAGGATGGCATTCTTTTTTTTAAGAATGTATCCTTGATAATATAGCTGCTATCATCACGAGGCTCCCATGCAGTGAATGTGGATCCCTGGAAGTAGGCAACAATAAATCATATACTGGTGTTTGTGTTATCATACGTGACACAATAATAGCGGTAAGCAGTCGGATTAAAACAATGCCTGTTGCCTTTTTCATTTTAATTTCTGTCTACTTAGAACATCAAATTGTGGACAAACATAAAATAATTATTTGAAATTTTATTACAGAATTTGACCGCCTAGACTCTTTATCTGCAATGATTTTTTTTTAACAACAAGTATTCGGAAATAGTAGTTTTTTCAATTAAGTCCTTCAAATTTTTTTACGGCCAGGATGAATTATTGAATGCTTAACAGGAAATATATGAGGACTCCGGTGAACGCGGGAGTGACAAACGCTTGGTTACGGTAAATACGTTGGAGTATGGCTTTGCCAATCCCGTTTAATTTGATATGAACTACGCAGGCTCCGTCTGTAATGCGAATGGTATTGTTCTTCTGAATACATGTATATAATATGTAAGTATACCATTGGGCAACCTTTCCCTCGTAAAAGCTCCTTCCTGGTATCGCCGATTTAATCTTTCTTCCTTCGAAGCTTTTACTCCGCGCGTTTATTCCGCTTGAGTTTTCCTATGATATGATTATACTTTTAATTTTAATAAATAACAAACTTGAAAATTTGTTCTTGTTTCGGAGACCTTTACTTCGACGCGTGCTCAGTGCTTCGCAAAAAGGAAAGATTACTGTGAAAGAGACTAGCGCTCGGGACTCGTCAATGCCAAGCTGAGTCGGGAAGAATTGCGTTATACCTTCGATAAACTTTTGAAAATTTTTACATTGCAGTAGTGCAAAGTGCATATTGCTTAGTACAGAAAAATGAGGATGAGTACGGAACATAACTGCTATTGGATGAGACGCGTTGAATTGGATGTTTAATAAATTAGTGGATTCACACAAAATATGCTTATTACGGATTTTATTATTGTTTTACAGTATATAAGTTATGCTGCACTATTTGTTATTAAATTTATTTATACAATATGTTGAATACTCACGATTGATGTCTCTTGGATTGATAACTTCATCTTTAAATACACTAAAAGTAACTTTTACTTATTCCACATATATTTAAAAATATTTTTGTATTATTTTTAAATATTATTATTTTAAATATATTTTTTAAATATCAACTGTCACGGGCTGGATTCGAATTCGCAACCTTTGCCGAACCGTGGCAATGCTCTTACCTCTCAGCCACCGTGTCTTACTCGCATCAGTTGAAATTTTAAATCTCCATTCTCTTCTCTTTATTTATACCTGTTTTAGGTATATATAAGGAGAGAGATATAAATTACTTATCTGAATGTTTTAAATTGAAGAAAATTTAAAAATTTTGATGTCATTGATAAATAAATTAAAGAGTAACCGTCCAAGATACGAACCTTGAGGTACTCTTGATTCAACCGAAACTAAGGTAGCACTCCGGATTCAACCGGAGTAAAGGTAGTAAGATAGAATAGCCTGATAGAATAGCCTTTATCCACTATTCTATTTTCTTGTTTTATTGCATATATGCAAATTTGACAGTTTAGAATTGTTTTAATTTGCAATATGTGATTTATTTTATGGAATGCGTTAATCTCTATATATAACATAAACTTGTTCACCCTTGTCCATAGCTTACGTAAAATCTTAAAAATCACATCAATTAGATTCGGTTGATCTATGGTTACAAGATTTATGTTACTGCGATATCAAAAATCGGCACGTTCTACTGATGGAAATTTAATATCATAGACAATGTTTTCAAAAATCTTTGGTATTGTAAATAGCTTTGATGTCCTGCGATAGTTTCTTATATTATGTTTATCACCCGATTTATGTGTTGGTATCACCACCAAGTCGCTGGCATCATACCCTATATAGAAACTTTTTTATACAAGCCTTTTTTAAGACTATCTAAAGGTTAGGCTAATTGTAAGAGCCTTGCTTCGAAAACAATGCATGTACACCATCCGGGCCGAACTCTTTCTAATGTCGGGAGCATCTAGATATATTTTGATAAATTTATTCGTGACCGAAATTTTACAACATTTCCTTCTCATTTTCGGTCAACTTTCAACTTCAAATTTTGCAACATTCTTAGCTTAAACGATAATTAATATAATTAATAAATTTAAATAATGTATTGTTTAATATTCTATGTATTTTTTAGCGTTATACCTAACAATAAAAAAAGAATTCACAATAGACCAGTGGTTATTCTAAACCTAAAATCAATTGACACACTTGATAAATATAAGAGACTTTCATATTATATACATACATATATAAGGGCAAAATCACATGCATTGCTTTGATCTCAAAGTAAGCAGCTTATGCACTTGTGTTATGGAATCATAAACAATGAAAGTACCACAAACACCCAGACCTGTGAAAAGTGATTTCTACATTGACCCGACCAAGAATCGAACCCGGGACCTCACAGCTGGCGACATCACGAAATAAAGGCCAAGACAAGGATACGAACTTTGAACGACATGGAACACCTTTTGGAAAAAACAACTGATAATTGATTCCACCCGTTTTCATTTATTCCACATTTATTAAATTAAAATGTCATTTCCCAAATTTTAACTCTCATTTTTTGGTCAACCGTACAACTTTAATAGGAATTTACAAGAAAAGTTTCGTGGCAATGGAGCATAAGAATTAACGATAATGTGGAATAAATTATACGTGGCAATTATTTCGTGGTGATTGGAAATAAACCAAAAATTTTGTACCAGAACCAAACAGTCTGAAATTTAGTGAAAGCAAATAATACTCATTACTACTGTAACTCAAATTTTATTAAACATTTTTCGAGAACGTGACCAGACAGAATAATGTGTTTTATAGTGTAGTGGACGTATATGTAAAAAATTATTGCAACTTTAAATAAAGGTCATGTCAATATCATTGGAAACATATTACTATTTACATACCTAGCGACATTTATTTCGACACATACATTACTGCTTTTTATGTCCTTATATGACATGCATTATGGAGATTTTTTTATATTTATCAGCTCTATTCTAGGTGAGTCTGTAAATATCCTATTTTCATTACCACGGAAATATCGCATATAAAATAATTCGCAAAAGTTTAACAGACAGTCAGGCCAAGGTACTTAGCCTAGAAGGCTAAGTAATAGGCACAATATTGTATAGGAAATAATCCATAGGAAAGCAATTTATAGGAAACATAGCTTTTTTTTCATACACCGTATCTTTTTTATGGTGAGACGGTTAAAAAGATAACATTGGTTTTCTATATACGTAAAGACAATTGTTAATAGTTTATTTCGTGATATCTTTTATTATTTTCTCGTCGTTTTCATGAACATGACTAGTAAACATTAAGTTTAGGTAAACTAAGAATAATAACTAATAATAACTGTATCAACACATGTATATGTGGTATGTGGTATGAATTCTCAAAAGCATTTGCATTAATAATATTAGGAGACAGACAAGGTAAATCCTCAGCAGTTTACAGTTGCTATACTGACATTTGAAACTGAGTTAAGAGTGAAATGCGTACCAGGTAATGAATAATACAATGATAATGATGAATAGTATGTTAAATTAATACTCCTGTCTGGATGTTTATTATCATGGCATTAAAAATTTATGTTAATAACCGCCGACCAAGTTCAAAGTAAAGTATTTGAAAAGTAAAATCATGATGAAATGTTTCTTTGCTAAAGCACTATTTTAGTCTCATTTGGCTTTCTTAATGACTCAATCGGATTTACCGTAATCAATCTGGTGTCTTTAATTAATTTTTGACCAAAGCAATGGACTTCTCACATTTACTAATACTGAGGTGTACAGAACTTTTGATAATTTAGTTTAGTCGTCCCATATTTTACTGGAGCTTATTTAAGATCACTTATTTAATTTCGGTTATTTATTAATATTAATAAATACCTCACATTTTTTACTTTTAAATTATAATAACTAGCCGGGCGTTGCAATTCATTACAAAGTATAAAACTACTCATAATTAAACAGTATTTAAAACTACTCATAATTAAATAGTAGTAACATTATTACATTGTATTTTCTCATTTATTGACGCAATTCATACATCAGCTTTATAACTTAAGATTGACGATAAACATTTAGTCTGGCGAGGTCAAAGATGTCTGTCTGGCTGGAGCCGAGCACCCGTCTACATTTTATCATTTCCGAAAGCAGGTAAAACTTTGGTTTAAAATGATGTGTAGTCTTGAAGGTAGGGACCTGTCCACCCTTTGGCTACGCATAGACAGCGACGACCACCCTCGCGTCTATGGGTGCCTATATAGGTTCCACAGCGGTAATGCCTAAACTGACCGACTCATCGACCACATCCAAATGGCTGCAGATTCCGTGCTACAGGAGATCCCATCCGCAGAAATCGTGGTACTCGGCGACTTCAACGCCCACCACGCCGAATGGCTACGATCTCGAACCACTGATCATGCGGGGAGATCTGTTTTTGACTTTGCCTTAGCATATGATCTGACATAACTGGTTACTTCGCCAACGCGGGTTCCGGATGTGGAGGATCATACACCTTCCCTGCTGGATCTTCTGCTGACCTCTCATCCGGACGGCTATGTGGTCTCCGTTGATGCCCCTTTGGGTTCTTCGGACCACTGCCTGATCCGGAGTAAAGTGCCCATCATTTGCCCATCACGGTCGCGATATGCAGGCCGGTAGCCTGTTGTGGCCGTCTGTGGCACTACAAGTCGGCGGATTGGGAAGGGATGCGGACTTTCTTTGCATCATTCCCATGGGGGCAGGTTTGCTTCTCGCCAGATAGTCCCGACGCCGTTACTTATTCCGTCGCCGATGTGGTGCTCCAAGGAATGGAACTCTTCGTTCCTTCCTTTGTGGTGCCCATCGGTGGTAGATCAAAGCCTTGGTTTGGTGGCACCTGCAAAATGACATCTCGCTAAAAGCAGCAGTGCTACCGGGCCTGGGTTAAAGCATTGGCGTCTCGGGATTCAAAAACTAGCGTTTATAAGAAGGAGTATTACTCTGCCGCCAAGTCCTTCAAAAGAGTAATTTCTGCGACAAAGTCCGAGTACATTAGCAAAATTGGCGAGAAACTAGTTCGTCTTCCTTCGGGAACTCGTGCGTTCTGGTCCCTCGCCAAGGCTGTCCAAGAGAATTTCAGTCAGCTATCACTACCATCTCTGCACAGGGAGGACAACTCGCTGGCCCATGACGCAAAAGAGAAAGCCGATCTTCTAGGTTCTCTTTTTGCGCCCAACTCGACTCTCGATGACAGGAGGAACTCACCACCGACCATCCCGTGCAGTGAGTGCTCTATGCCGGACTCCACTTCTTTCAGAGCTCAGTGCGAAAAGCACTCGTCTCCCTGGACATCCAGAAGTCGAGTGGGCCCGAGGGTGTCCCCCCTATTGTGCTGAGGATGTGTGCTCCAGAGTTGGCACCGGTTCTAACGCGTCTTTTTCGGTATTCCTACCCTGAAGGCGCCGTCCCAATGACATGGAAGACAGCTTTGGTGCACCCGATCCCTAAGAAAGGCGATCAGATCAGGTAACTACAGACCGATCGCCATCACTTCCTTGTTCTCCAAAATAATGGAGTCCATTATAAACAGCTCTTGAGGTACTTAGAGGAGCACCAATTGATCAGTGAACGGCTTCCGTCGGGGTCGCTCAGCTGGTGATCTTCTTGTGTGCGTCACTCATCGATGGGCGGAGGCAGTAGAGAGTAAGGGTGAGGCCCTGTGAGTTTGGACATTGCGAAAGCCTTTGATCGGGTATGGCACAAAGCGCTCCTCTCAAAGCTTCCGTCATATGGGCTTCGCGAGAAATTTTACAATTGGGTCACTAGTTTTCTCACAGACCGGAGCATCAAGGTCGTAGTTGACGGTGGTGTCCCACAAACTGTGTGCTATCGCCAACCCTGTTTCATCTGCATATCAATGATTTGTTACAAATTAGTAACATTCATTGCTATGCAGATGACAGTACAGATGATGCTCGTTATACCGGCCGATATTTCTCGGGAACACGTCGACGAGTACCGGAACAAACTTGTGTCTGAAGTCATTGATTTTGTCTAACAAAATCTCGGACTGGGGCCGCCTAAATTTAGTCCAGTTCAACCCTAAAAAGACATAAGTTTGCGCGTTTACCGCAAAAAAGAAACCCTTTGTCGTATCACCTCGTTTTGAGAGCACTCCCCTAGTTGCCTCAGCCAGCATAGGAATCCTTGGCGACGACATATCGAGTAACGTTCAGTTTCGCGGTCATTTGGAAGGGAAGGCCAAATTGGCCACTATAAAGCTTGGCGTGCTCAGTAGAGCACGACAGTACTTCATGCCGGCCCACCGCTTGCAACTTTATAAGGCGCAGGTTCGGCCGCACATGGAGTACTGTTCTCATCTCTGGGCTCCTTCCATTTCACCGTACCCAAAGAAGAGTTACTCGAATTGTCGACGACCATACTCTATCTCATCGGCTTAATCCCCTGGCTTTGCGAATAGATGTTGTATCTCTTTGCATTTTCTATAAAATCTACTACGGGGAGTGCTCCGAGGAATTGTTCGGATTAATCCCAGCTGCTGAATTTCACCATCATACCTTACGGCATAACCAAAGATTTCACCAACACCACCTTGATGCTTGGCATTCCACCCCAGTGCGTTTTTCGCGGAATTTTCTGCCACGCACTTCCACTTTGTGGAATGAGCTGCCCTCAGCGGTCTTTTCGGAACGATACGACTTAGGGGCCTTCAAAAAAAAAAGCCTATACCTTTCTCAAAGGCCGGCAACGCATCCGCTATTCCTCCGGTATTGCAGATGTTCATGTGGCGGCGGTAATCACGTACCATCACGTGTGCCACCTGCTCGTTTGCCTCCCTCTTCTATAAAAAAATCATAATCTACTACCGCTTTTAAACACTAGACGACTTTTGATTGGAAAAGCATTTTAGTGGCCAAAACATCTTATAAAATTTTAACACATTTTTTGCATGTCAGCTGCCGAATTTGATTCTTTTAAGTAGTTTGTGGTGAAGCTATGAGCAGTCTATAAAAGCATGGGGAGTTGCTGGCCCGTCACTTTGGAGGAGATTCGTAGTCGCATAGTCAGAATTTTGGAATAAGCCAAGCACAAGGACATGAGAAGTTAGGGTGGAAATGGCGAGAAGAGATAGGGCTTTTCGAAAATTCAAGAGAAATGAGAATACAGAGGAAAACTGGTCCCATTTTACAACAAGATGCAACCAGATGAAACGAAATGTTAAACGCCGATATACCCATGAAAATATTGTTAATTCTTCTACCGTTGATGTGTGAAATTTTTTCAAATCTCTATATCGAAGCCAACTCTTGAGATCACATTTCGTCTCTCACATTAAATGGCATAAACCAGCACTTTATCTCTACACCTACTATTGACCCTCTTATTCGCTCAGTGACTATTACTTTTATGGGTTCAGTAAGACATAGTCTCCAAATTCCTGACTTCAATTTCACACAGGTGAGATACCTGAGTTTGAAGTTAAAACATTATTTTGGCCATCAAATCTAAGGCTGTGAGAAGCGTTGAGATTATTAAGCAAATGATATCCTTAATACTCGAAATAGTCGAATACACTTCATCAGCACTTACACATATTTTGTTTTTTTTTTATATATTTATCTAACTCTATGGTAAAAAGCTTGTGTATTACCTCTTCCCAAAATTAATAATATAATTTTGGAAAGAGGTAATACATAACATTTTTAATAATATTTTTCGACCAATTTGATTTCGACACATGCCTAATCATTTTCGACCAATCTTCATACTTTCTTTCCTCTCTAAACTTCATGAAGCCTGTGTACATGAGCAAATCCCTCATTTCGTAAATAAACATACCCTATTAAATTATTTTCGATCATGGTTTCGTTCTAGTCACAGTACCACTGGTGCAGTAGTGGTACTTGACTAGTCACGATCACTGTCAATACGTATAAGGAACAATATGGTCGAACAGCCGTTGTGCTGGTTGAATTTTCAAATGCATTTAACACAGTTGAACATGACATCCTTTTATCCTACCTGACTTACTTTTTTGTTTTCAACTCAAGCTTTAGATTGTTTCTCATCATTTTTACCCGGCCGCTAACAATCAGTCCGTTTAAGACAACAGTGTTCCGCCTAGGCGGATGGTGATTCTGGGGTGCCGTAAGGCGGTATACTTCCTCCTATATTGTGTTTGTTATTTATTATCTCCATCACCTCCGTCAGCATCTGTTCGTATCATCTGTACGCTGACGATCTTTAACTTTATGATAGTTCTGATCTGAACAATCTTAATTAGTGTATAAGTAGTCTCAATAAATCTCTTGCCTCAATGAAGGACTGATCTCTTAGATTTGGTGTTATCCAACTCAACAAAATGTAAAGCCATAGTGATAGGAGGTTCCAGGATGTTGGTCAGGATTGATTACGGTAAACTTTCTCCTATATTTTATAATGGAACGTTAATTCTATTTTATAATACTTTAATTGATCATACATTTGAATCGTAGGTAGTTAATTGACTCAGGCGTTACTTTGCGGAAATTCATTGTAAAGTTGTTATTGAAAAAATTACTTCGCAACCCTCCGCATGAAAATATAAAAAGGTATATGCTACCTGGTCCGAAGAGAAGAAGAGCTCTTCTTCTCTTCGGACCAGGTAGCATATACCTTTTTATATTTTCATGCGGAGGGTTGCGAAGTAATTTTTTCAATAACAATTTGAATCGTAATAAATATGAATACTCTATATAATACTAATATATTATATAATACTCTATACTAATATATTGCTGAAATTAGTAGAAAAATCAATGTCAGCTTACGAACGCTCTATTGTCTAAAAAATTTCCTGCCCTATAAAAATAAATAAATAAGTATTTATTTTGTTCTTTTGTTTGATAGTAACGATAGCCGAGTGGTTGGGTGGTCGGAATTCGAGGCAAGAGACCCGAGTTCGATCCACAGATGGCAGGCTCGTACCAATAGGTTTTATCAAAAACTTAAGTACAAATTATATCGTTGGCTTAGAAATTGAGACGGCGACAGGTCACACCACCTGTCACATTGTCAAATATCTTCGGTGAAAGGAGGGTCGAAAAGACTTAACTGTCGAGACCTCTATCTACCCCTGAGGAATAGCGTGACGATATATTTTGTTCTCGGTCCGTTCACGCGATAAGTATATTCGAATTAGCTATGGCACACTTCAATTGAATAACTTGACGTATGGCATATCTATTAAATCAATGATAATTTTGACTAAAAAGTCAATAAAAGAATTGCAAGATTTTTATTACAGTTAACAACAGGTCAGATGTAAGCACTTATAAATCCATGCTTCATGTAAAAATGTAAAAGATTATTTAAAAAATCATTCATGTTTACTTTGTTCCATCAACCAACATTTTTTAATCCAGTTTTATAATTTGTAAAGAAGGGTCGTTTCTTTATAAATGTTACCAGGAAACAACAGCTATACTTAACGTATGCAGAACACTAAAACAAATGTTAATGTCACTGAGTGAATTGAGTTCGAAGGGAGAACTGATCTTCCAACAATCAAACGTGATTAAGTAATAAATGATTAAATAAATATCTTCAAGTCAATTATTATTATTACCAATTCTGGGGTAGACAGAGGCTTAGACAATTATGTCCTTCCGAAACACCGTTAGATACATTTAGATAAAATATACGAGTATTTCTATAGATAAGTATTCTATAAACATCTAAGGCCCCTAGTACAAACATTTATATTTATCACACAAATATTTGTCCCTAGCAGCATTCCAACCTAAGATTCGAAGGCAGGGTCACTACCAACTAGGCTTCGGGTCGTCACTAAATTTATTTATACATGTACTTTAAAGTCACGATAGGCGAGTGGTTGGGTCGTCGGAATTTCGAGCCAAGAGACCCGAGTTCAATCCCCCCGTGTGGCAGGCTCGTACCAATAGGTTTTATCAAAAACTTAAGTACAAATTATATCGTTGGCTTAGAAATTGAGACGGCGACAGGTCACACCACCTTTCAAATATCTTCGGTGAAAGGAGGGTCGAAAAGACTTAACTGTCGAGACCTCTATCTACCCCTGAGGAATAGCGTGACGATATATTTTGTTCTCGGTCCGTTCACGCGATAAGTATATTCGAATTAGCTATGGCACACTTCAATTGAATAACTTGACGTATGGCATATCTATTAAATCAATGATAATTTTGACTAAAAAGTCAATAAAAGAATTGCAAGATTTTTATTACAGTTAACAACAGGTCAGATGTAAGCACTTATAAATCCATGCTTCATGTAAAAATGTAAAAGATTATTTAAAAAATCATTCATGTTTACTTTGTTCCATCAACCAACATTTTTTAATCCAGTTTTATAATTTGTAAAGAAGGGTCGTTTCTTTATAAATGTTACCAGGAAACAACAGCTATACTTAACGTATGCAGAACACTAAAACAAATGTTAATGTCACTGAGTGAATTGAGTTCGAAGGGAGAACTGATCTTCCAACAATCAAACGTGATTAAGTAATAAATGATTAAATAAATATCTTCAAGTCAATTATTATTATTACCAATTCTGGGGTAGACAGAGGCTTAGACAATTATGTCCTTCCGAAACACCGTTAGATACATTTAGATAAAATATAAGGCCCCTAAACATCTAAGGCCCCTAGTACAAACATTTATATTTATCACACAAATATTTGTCCCTAGCAGCATTCCAACCTAAGATTCGAAGGCAGGGTCACTACCAACTAGGCTTCGGGTCGTCACTAAATTTATTTATACATGTACTTTAAAGTCACGATAGGCGAGTGGTTGGGTCGTCGGAATTTCGAGCCAAGAGACCCGAGTTCAATCCCCCCGTGTGGCAGGCTCGTACCAATGGGTTTTTCAAAAACTTATGTACGAATTACATCGTTGGCTTGGACATAAAGGCGGCGACGGGCTCACCACCTTATTTTTCAATTTTTTACTTTAAAGGGTGTGGTAGCCTAGTTTTTAGACCTATGCTTCATAGGCGTGACCCATGTTAGATCCAAATAAAATTATTAAAAATAATTTTACGTGCTAAATTTAACACAAGATTCACGCTGAAGGAAATCATCGTTAGGAAACCTTATCTGCGCTTTCGAAGACTTGAAGGACATGAAGGTAAAACATTTCCTTTCTGCCACATCGCGGGAAAATAATATTTGTCTCGTGACAGGATTCTAGCGACCAAGACATTCAGTAACAAAAGTTATAAAAAATTTGTCTTGTTTACTGAAGTAATTATCTTCCTTACAGCAAGTAGTTTAAATACAAAAACATCACTCGTGATATTGTACTGCCAATCTCATGAGATAATAACTAATTATCACATTGAATGGTTAGCCTTAAACTTTGAAAAAAGAACATTCCTCTTGTCACTAACAATAACTTCTTCATAAACTGCATTGATTGAGTTGGATTACACTGTTTATACTTTACAAGCTTAAATACAGCAGTTCTTACACTGCTATTCGAAATAGGTGAAATTGACTCGAATTTCTAAGAAGAGAAAAGGTCTACCATCATTTAAACATTAACCTTTAGTGTACTCTAAAAGACCGTTAAACTGGCAAATTAAGTAACGTAAAACAGTATTCCAAACACAAAAAGTGTTAACCAAGTGGCCCCAATTTCCCCCAAGTGCTATAATTTAGTCTAGTAATTAAGATAGAAATAAATAGATAGAAATAAATTTAGTTTTTGTACATAAACTTTATATTCATTAAAAGAAATAGTATATTGGAGGGGAGTTGGAGGTCGCCGTGGAAAATCGTTTGCTTCGATCTGTAAATAAGTTTAAACTTTATCGTCGTGATTGCTCTCTCAGTCATTATTAAACAACACAGGCAGTGACACTTTGATAGAGTATTAACACACTACATTCAAAATATTTTTTTTGAAAAATGGCTTCGCCAAAAGTGTTATTGCATATTACAAGAAACTGCAGTAGTTGGTAAGTAGTACCAAAAATAATTTAGGTTTTCTTCCATTGGCTGTAGAATTACAAACGATTAAACATAAATAATTGCTTTCCACACCATTGTTTATTTAAACAATATGGTCTTGCATATCGTGCGAACTTGTTTTCATGTGCAAATACTGGTAAAGATATGAGGTCATACTACCTTCTTCTTTCTTGTCAATGTTGTTACTGAGGGATGAAATCTTAAAAACAGTAGTGGCTGCCGACAGGTGACGGGATAACCTTGAGGGATAGTAATCTCGAGAAATATCAGTTCAAATTATGCAATGGCGTCAAAGGAGGGAGGCATCCGGTATTGTGATCGCCAATCCACTTTCCAAGCTGAATAATCCAACGTAAAATCCTTTTGATAGAAATGTCCCACCCCTTGCAGTGAAATTTTGCAGGCCGTTAAGTAAAATACAATTACAATGATTACTATATTGTAATGCAATTTCAGGTCACCGGTCCAAAGGGCGCTACTAAGTAAACAGAATATGGTAGCGCAACATGTTTATACTTCAAGCTTAATACAGCAGTTCTTACACTGCTATTCGAAATAGGTGAAATTGACTCGAATTTCTAAGAAGAGAAAAGGTCTACCATCATTTAAACATTAACCTTTAGTGTACTCTAAAAGACCGTTAAACTGGCAAATTAAGTAACGTAAAACAGTATTCCAAACACAAAAAGTGTTAACCAAGTGGCCCCAATTTCCCCCAAGTGCTATAATTTAGTCTAGTAATTAAGATAGAAATAAATAGATAGAAATAAATTTAGTTTTTGTACATAAACTTTATATTCATTAAAAGAAATAGTATATTGGAGGGGAGTTGGAGGTCGCCGTGGAAAATCGTTTGCTTCGATCTGTAAATAAGTTTAAACTTTATCGTCGTGATTGCTCTCTCAGTCATTATTAAACAACACAGGCAGTGACACTTTGATAGAGTATTAACACACTACATTCAAAATATTTTTTTTGAAAAATGGCTTCGCCAAAAGTGTTATTGCATATTACAAGAAACTGCAGTAGTTGGTAAGTAGTACCAAAAATAATTTAGGTTTTCTTCCATTGGCTGTAGAATTACAAACGATTAAACATAAATAATTGCTTTCCACACCATTGTTTATTTAAACAATATGGTCTTGCATATCGTGCGAACTTGTTTTCATGTGCAAATACTGGTAAAGATATGAGGTCATACTACCTTCTTCTTTCTTGTCAATGTTGTTACTGAGGGATGAAATCTTAAAAACAGTAGTGGCTGCCGACAGGTGACGGGATAACCTTGAGGGATAGTAATCTCGAGAAATATCAGTTCAAATTATGCAATGGCGTCAAAGGAGGGAGGCATCCGGTATTGTGATCGCCAATCCACTTTCCAAGCTGAATAATCCAACGTAAAATCCTTTTGATAGAAATGTCCCACCCCTTGCAGTGAAATTTTGCAGGCCGTTAAGTAAAATACAATTACAATGATTACTATATTGTAATGCAATTTCAGGTCACCGGTCCAAAGGGCGCTACTAAGTAAACAGAATATGGTAGCGCAACATGTTTATACTTCGTACCAAGACTACCTACCTAAAATGTTAGACAACGCTTTATCTCATAAAAAGTTTCAACAAGTTCCAGAAATAAGAGACCGTCTTAAGAGGGTATTCTTTTTTCATTTGTTTTCATATACTAGGCTTCAATATTGCTAAAATAGGCGTGCTTTAATTATCTCTTATCGATGGTATCGTTGACAATTGTTTTTTTTATTCTTGAAATCCATAGCTATTCCTAAGTTGTCCCTGTTCGTTTTTTAATTAGTACCTTAAATTAAATTGATCGCCCATTGATTTTCGTTGATCGAGAACATCTTTTACCATTTATTACGACGTTTAGGAATATATCATGAATTCCGATATGTCATATAAGTATATAAAGTGATATAAGTCAAGAGACCCGAGTTCGATCCCCAGGTGGCAGGCTCGTACCAATGGGTTTTTAAAAAACTTATGTATGAATTATATCGGTGGCTTGGACAAAAAGACGGCGACGGGTTCACCACCTGTCACGTTGTCCTGAAAATATCTTCGGTGCAAGGTGGGTCAAAGGGACTTAATAGTTTAGACTAGACCTCGGTCTACCACTGAATTGTGAATTGCGTGAAGATATTTATTTATTTGTTTATTTTATTATGAATTACGTGGGGTTCCATTATACCCCCATTCTTCTCGTGGATGTCGTATAAGGCGACAAAGGGAAAGTGGTCTCGAAAAACACTAGACCAAAATTCAGTATACCGGTAAGGGTAAGTAACGTCTGATTATTTATATGAACATGTGATGTAAATTACACTTACTTGATTTTAAAGATAATATTCAGAATTTATAACATGATACATGATAGAAAAAAACACGAACTTGGGTAGGGGAGTGGGTTAAAAATGGTATAAACATCACGCGATTATGGAACAATCCTAACTAAAATTTTGGAGATCAGTTACATCAAGAAACAATGTAATTGGCTGTCAGTCGCATTTTCTGTATTCTTATTTTGTAATATGTTAAAAAACGCAAAATTGTTTTGTAGATATCAGAATACAATATTATTGGTGGAAAGCAACTCCGAGGATTATTAACATTGTTTACATACGAAACGCTTAAAAAGCCAGAACCGATGAGTGATGAATTATGGGAAGATATTTTTACGCTAGCTTGGACTGTTGAAATGGTATTTACTACTTCCTTAATAAAATTTTGGATAGCATTTGATTTTTCACTTATTGTTTTTTTTATATTCGCATTCAAAATATCGATTGTATAATTTCTTTCATTTCACACATCTTACTCACATTAAACAATAGCATCATATATTTGAGACAATTTTTACTCAAGTTAGATGTATTAATTGTATTATGAATAAATTGTAATATTATTAATACATTATAATAATTAAATTAGTTTAGAAAAAAATTTTTAGCCATGTAAATATATACACTATATCCATTAATATTAGCTATAATTATATTATGTAATAATATTCGATTTGATATTAAGATTATTGGCGTGAACGTGACTGGTGATGAGCCATCGGCATCTTAGTGCAGAGTACACACGCCTAACACACAACACGTACAATATAAACATACATACGTACAATATACATATAAAATATATACCACCAGTGCGTTCCCCTAAATAATATTCATTTAAACCTCAGAATTGGGAAGATCATCATTACCATATTTAACTTAATTTTAAAAACTAACATATTTTTTTAATTACACTTATTTTGCATATAACAACTTAAACTGTATTATTTGATTTAATTTTTATTTTCAGTTGCAATCATTTTTAATTATTTCTGATGATGTGGACGATAACGCTGAAACGCGTCGGGGTAAAAAATGTTGGCATTTATTACCTGACGTTGGTGTGGCAGTCATTAACGACGTTAGTTTATTACGGAGTTTTATCCACGAAATATTGAGGCAAAATTTCGGTCAGAAACCTCAGTATCCACATATTATAAACTTATTTAATGAGGTAAAGGCTTATTAAACAATATTTAAACTATATATAATGATATTTCATTACATATTTAACTGTTTGGTTATTATTATCATTGCAGACATTCTTAAATACATCTATGGGACAACACTTAGATGTAATGTTGAACTATTTGAAAAACCCTTCAGGATTTTTGGAAGAAAATTATCGTAAAATGTCAATTTATAAAACTTCACATTACACCTTTCGTTTTCCAATTTTATTAGCTCTCATATATTCTCAGAAAGGAACAAAGGAGTCCTACCAATATGTGGATGATATTTGCGGTGAAATCGGCGTTAACTTGCAGATGCAGGTAAATTTTCTCTTCTGCATAATATTGTAAACCATTATGGTGTACTCATGATAAACTTTGATAACGTAAGAAAACTCGTCAGACTCGATTTTATAACAGTTAAACTTGATAAAAACTTTATTTGTTTTATAATTTATTATGTGCATACAAAATGACACAACAGTTTATTCGTATGTCACTGTAATAGGATAGATTAATTTTCCTGTTCACACAGGATCAATTGCAAATCGCAAAGGATACGACCAAAATCTTATACAATTTTACCCAAATAATTTACTTTTAGGTACAAATATATCAATTAAGAGTTCCGACATACATATTTATATTCAACCATATAAATACATCGTCATTGTAGAAGCGTGCTAGTTGCGACCCCAGCCAGCCCCTTTCAGGGCTGCAATTCTACACAGCTGCGCACCCATGCCAACGAGGGTTAGGGCGTTCCCCCAAGGTGATGCACACCAGTTCGTCCCCGTTGGTGTGGAAAGCAGCGAGCAAAGCGGCGATGGGGACCGCCACGCACAGTCCAACACGGTCGCAATTATAATTGAATATAAGGTTGTGAACTCAAGACTTCTCTGGGTTGCTTTAAATTGGGACTGACAAAGTTATTCCTTTCCGCTGTTTTTGCGCCGGTAGCTTAGTCGTCTAGGGCTGAGCTGGAGGAATTTCGGGAGAATGTAAGAGAAGTTCTTGATTTAGGTAGGGGAAACGAAAGAATTGGCGTATGTGGTGATTTGAATCGATGGGTTAGTACCGCTCGACCAGGGTACGAGTCGGTGCTTAGAACGTTTGGTGATAAAATGATGCTGGCAAGCTCATACTGGCTGTATGCAAGAAAAAGGGTCTTCTTGTGACCAAAAATATGTTTAATCACAAGAAAATCCATATGTATACTAGACAAAGAAAGAATGAGAGAAGTATGATCGATTTGTTCCTGGTTCAGTCATCTCTCGACTGCGAAAACAGGTGATGGATACGCGAGTGTTCAGGGGTCCTGACCGGGGAACGGATCACTAGTGATTACTAGATTTAGGAGTCTGTTAGTGAGTTGGCGCTACCGGAAGCCGGTAGCTGAACCACAGTTGGTCTGTCGCTTCCGAAGCTGGTGGCTGGTGGCTGGTGGAAGCGGACACTAGGACCAAATATCATGCGAGGGTAGCCGAAAAGCTTGACATCATCGATGGCAGAAAATCTACTAATGATAAGAATATGAGAGATGAGAGAGATGAAAGGGAGGTATAAGCTGCAGTACGTTTAAGCGAAAGCATTGATTGAAAAAGTGCGTGAAAGGTGTAGAATGAAAGCGGACGAAAGGTTGTCACGCAGCTATAGGGAAAACTCCAAGCTCTTCTGGAAAGAGGTTGAGAGGACAGCTTGACCAGTTTAGCAAGTAAAGTTTACTCGAAAGGTTTTGACGCGTAGGATGAAAGATTTTTGATGCATGAAATTGTATATTTGAAGAGTGCTTTCAGCCGGGATGGAAGATATGATATAGATGTGGACAGGTGTGTCGCTGTTGGGAACAAAATCAGCGGTGACTTGACAGCGTTTGTCAAAAGGCAAGGCGTAGTGAAAAGTGCACGCCTTGTGATACGTAACGCAGTGTTGGTACAGACTTTTATGGCAGCGAAACCTGGGTATGCCAGAAGAAGCATAAAAGCAGGTTGAATGCAGTGGAGATTCGATCTCTTGGTAAACTATACGGCGTCTCTTCGTAACCTTGGCTGATCGAATACGAAACAAAGAGATTCGTAATATGACAGGTTTGAAAGATGAGTTTATCACAAAAATAAATAAGGGCGTGCTTCGATGGTTTGGGCACGTTGAGCGAATGAGTGAAGACCGAATGGTCAAGAAAATATATAGCACGAAATTTAATATAAAAGGTGTTGAGGTCGGCCGAGACTAACTTTCGAAGACCATGTGAGCAAATTGCTCGAAGAAGGGAGGGTTAAGAGTACTCGGATACCTAGACGTTCATGTATGAAGAAGAAGATCAATCTGAAAGAAGCGAAAGAGGTATGTAAGGATCGTGACACTTGGCGATCTGTTACCCCGTTAGGGATTGTGTGCGAAGATAAGTAAGTAAAAGTAAAAATATTAATGCCTCACAGAGTGAAAATTACCTGTTAAAATTATTTTTCCTTCTTAATTTTAAATTAAAAATTTTTAATTTAAATTGCTGGATTTTTTTATAATTATAATTATAAATATACATTTTTTATTTTTATAACGGTTTTCTTTCTATTGAGTGTATCTAAATAAGTAAATATATTCACGCCATTCCTAATACAGGGGTAGACAGAGGTCTAGACAAATAAGTCCCTTCGACCCTCCTTCCACCGTATTTTCAATCTCGGTATCTTAGACAATTTTTGGTCGCCTCTTTTAAGACATTTTGAAAACATATTCCCTTACATGAGAGTACAGTTCATTGACTTATACCCGATTCGATCTAATTGGAATATTTTTATGGAATTAATTTTTAAAATGAACGTAAAGCTATCAGCAGAACCACAATATGAGTAAATATATTCTAAGACGAGTTACTATATATTTCATCGTTTGGTAAAGTCGGATTTTAGCGCTTTAATGCTTAAAATTCCGAAGTAATTAAATTAAAAGTAAGTTAAAGAACTCTAGCCCTTGTGGCAAATATAAATGTAATTAGAGTAAATTATGTCCTACAATATGAATTCGTGAATTGTATTTAATTAAATAAGCCTCCTCCTGATAAATTGTTGGTCATAATTTTGTAGTAATAGGAGTTTGTTTAAAATTCAAGACTTAAATTCTTCCATAGAATGACTTCATGGATTGCTTCATTGATGAATACTCAATGGGTAAAACGGGGACTGACATTCCTACTGGAAAACTGTCCTGGTGTGCGGTGGAAGCATTGAAGCGATGTAATTCTGCACAACGAAAGGAATTTGATTCTTGTTACGGGAATCCTGATCCAGCGTACGTCGAGCGAGTTCGAAACTTATATATAGAACTAGGTTTACCACAAATTTACCGCGAATTAGAACAAACCAGATATGATATGATTTTAAAACGCATCGAGGATTTACCGCCTGGTGCTGTGCCGTATCCGGAGGTTTTCCTGAAAGCATTAGATTTGGTATATAATAAAACTCAAGTAATAAATTATGCATAATAATCTTACCTAATTGTTTTAATTAGTATTTTTATAAGCTTATTATAATGATAATGTTAATAAATATTGTGGTTTTTTATAATAGGAGTTACATTTCATCCAATGCAATACATGTAAGGTTTAGTTGAAATGTTTATAAAAGTTTTGTTTTTATATTAAGTCATGGAATTGTGTAAAATAAATAATATAATCTAAAGTAACCGAATATTAGTCTTTAGTTTAAACTCGCAATACAAACTATTACTAACTACTAGTGCTAAATGCCCTGTAAATGTCCATTGCATTACATAGGGTTCTCTTAAAAAGGAGGATTTCAATTCAAAGATGGATTGGCGATCATGTTACCAAACACTTCGCACCATAAACGCCTTACAGAGGTTTGCTCAAGATTTATCTGCTATTTCTCTTTAATTTATCTGCTATTTGAGAGAGGAACTCATATTCTTTGGTCGATAACATGTCATGCTGTGGTGATAGCAAATGCAATCCACAAGGTCAGTTATTTATTAAGCACAATTGTGTAAAAAAAATCACTATAGCCGAGTGGTTAGGGGGTTGAAATTTCGTGTCAAGAGACCCGAGTTCGACCCTCAGGTACCAATGAGTTTTTCAAAAACATATGTAGTTACGAATTATATTGATAGCTTGGACATAAAGACGACGACGGGCTCACCACCTGTCATGTTGCTCTAAAAATATCTTCGGTGGAAGGTGGGTCGAAGGGACTTAATTGTCTAGACTAGACCTCTGTCTACCCTGTATTGGGAATTGCGTGAAGATATTTACTTTAGTTTACAATAGTTTAATTTACCTATATTACGAACTTTAATGTGGTTATCCTATAAGCGTGCTCGTCGCGACCACTACTAACCCTTTTCAGGGCTGCAATTCTTCACAGCTGCACACACATGCCAACGAGGACGCACACCAGCTCGTCTCCGTTGGTGTCGAATGCAGCGCGCAAAGCGGCCACCCATCACGCACAGCCCGACACGGTGGAAGTTGTGCAGAGCTGTCACGTGGAATTTTAGAGGAGGCATGAAAAATAAGACCAAAGTACGGATGTAAATCGACAACTGTTTACGAGAGCTGAGTGCTTATTGCACCATCAGAAGCTCAGCTGCAAGAATTAGTCATGTGAATAAAAAATGAATGTGAAAATAAAGAACGAAGTTAGAACGTAGTGTAAAATATGGATAAATCAGGAATGTCTAGAACAGGTGAATAAAATTATATACTGGGGGAGCGCTTTTAGCCGGGATAGAAGTTATGATAGATGTGGAAAAGAGCCGTTGCCAGTGTGGCGACATCTATGTTTCCACATTGGAAGCTCGCTAGTGGCGGATTCAGGAAATAAATTGACGTCCTACATCGCGCTATCGAAGTTCGCACGATGACATGCATATATACGATTACCGATAGCGCACACTTATGGAGGAGACGTCCTCCCCAGGTCACGATCACCCGAACTGGCCGGTAGCTACCCCTTTCCTGCTGCACATCATCCGCTACACCGGGAACAAAATTAACGGTTTCCTGACTCCGTTAGTCAAAAGGCAAAGCGTAGTGAAAAGTGCATACCTTGCGATAATAACCTGTGTTTGCCAGAAGAAGCATAAGAGTAAGTTGAAGGCATGGGAGATGCTTTTTCTTCGTAAAATGTTCGGCGTCACTGAAAACGAAGGAAAGAGATATGTAAGCAACGTGACGCTTGGCGATTTGTTCTCTCTTTCTACCAGACCCGGGACTGTGCATGAATATTAATAAACAAATAAATTAATATGTAGTTTAAAACTTTTAGTTAACTGATAAAAGGTTTTAAAAATTAAAAAAATATAAATATCTTCACGCAATTCCCAATACAGCGGTAGACAGTGTAGTTTAACAGTGGTAGAGCCCCGCATCAGCTTTTGTTGTTGCATGAATTGGTCGGCTCGACCGGTACCGAAGTACCAAGACCTCACAGAATACCGGCGTGAAGTAGAAATCTAACAAACTTCAGCGTTTCGTCTGGTGAGTGCAGGTAACCGGAGGCCCATACACCCCCCTCCCCCAAAATTGGGGGGGGGCACTCTAAGGCCGGCATCTGCGATGCCTCTGGTATTGCGGGTCTTCATGGGCGGCGGTAATCACTCACCATCATGTGAGCCACCTGCTCGTTTGCCTCCCTTTTTTATATTAAAAAGAAACAGAGGTCTAGACAATTAAGTCCATTCGACCCACCTTCCCGTCGCCCGGAGCCCGTCGCTGTCTTTATCTCCAAGCCAACGATATAATTCGTGCATAGGTTTTTGAAAACCCCATTGGTTTGCATTGAGCCTGCCATCTGGGGATCGAACTCGGGTGTCTTGACTCGAAATTCTGACCACCCAACTCGGCTATCGTGACCTTTAAATAAAAAATTAACATCAATATTTATTGCCCATCGTTAGCCACGAAAAATAACACGTCGGTTTCGATGCCGTGTAGGTACGTATCTCTATGCTTGTAGGGAGAGACAATCTTTTCTTTCGCGGATGCAAACTTTAGCTGCGCAGAGGAATTTCTGAAATTTCTGTTCCTAAACATTTTATAAAGGTGTACGTACAAAAGCTCAAATGTGACAAAAGTGCACCTATTATATATTGTATTGAATATTACTGTCATAATAAAATCAAATGAATGATTTTAAATTAAATGTACCTTGTTCTTGAAAACATACAATATCTGATCTTGACAAAAAATTCTAGTTCTTTCATAGCAGTTTAATGAGATACTCTATTCTAAATTATAAATCAGTGCTAAGGCGGAATACTGCCGCTCGGGTAGATTTTCGATGAGTTTCAGCGGTTTGTTACGCTCTCCAGGAGGCGTGAGGACGCACAAAATCAATGGTACATCATAACGGGCGTTAGGAGATACGTTGTTCGGTTTGTCTGTCTAAAAAAATCTTCACGCCATTCCCAATACAGGGAAATACAGAGGTCTAGTCTAGAATCGTATTCGTATTGAATCGTACATAATTTTTTGAAAAAATCCTTTGGTACGAGCCTTGGGGATCTAACTCGGGTCTCTTGACTCGAATTCCGTTGTCATTGTCTTTCTTTCAATTAAGTTCCTCTCTCATACTATAACTACCAAGGTGGCACTCGAATTGACTACCGCTCTGCTGAAATACCGCTGTGCTGAAATTGTTTTGAATTTTTTGAGATGGTTAAGGCATAAGTTATAAGTATTACGACACTCACGGGTAGATTCGAGGCAGTATATTCTTACGCCATCACCACAGAGCAGGATTTTTTTAATGTTTAACTTCTGGCATAAAACAACATGTAACTTTAGTCATTCATACATTAATTATTTGTGTTGAACAACAATATATACATACAAACACAAAACTTACCACAAACTAATTGTAGACATTGAGTTTAATTAATTTATCTTCAGATATAATTTCCAGGGCGTACTAAGATCCGATTCGTAGTTTTCAATTAACTTTTCAGTTAAAAAAATATTAGCAGTATACATTACCAAAGTCAAGTCCCTGCGAGTTACTTTATTGCCAATTTTTCTTTGCAATTCTTTTACCATGGTTAAATTTTAAATTTTGAACATATTATATCCGACCGACAAAAATTAAAATAAACACAAGAAGTAAAAAAATATACGTTCTTCGTCACGAGAAGAAGGCATTTTTGCGATACACGGAGGTCAAGAGTTTACCCATTTTTCGAAAAAAAAAAAGACCGACGAAGACAGAATAGTATTAGTGTAAAATAAATGTTAATTACGTGCTTCATGTTCGTTTTATCCTTGTTCATCTTAAGACAAACTTAAGAATTAATTAGTACGTTATTAATACATTACTTAAGGTACATAATTTTTTTCAAGGTTTTTACATATTACATCGTACGAAGAATTTTTTTATTGAGGTTTAATTTAAATTCATTAAAATTACGGGTTTCCTCATAATATGTTTACGTGTGTTTTAATAACTTGTGATAAACGAGCAAAATCTAGGTAGTTAGCAGGGCCACATTGAGGTGATACTTTGTTTATGCTGCGCTTTAACGAGCATCGCTTTATTGTATAATTACCGCTGGGTAAAACCTGATGAGACTACAGGAAAAAATTGAAATAATAAGCCGGTTTTGATGAGTATGAAGTGAAAATTTTAATAATAATACCGCCAGACCGCACTCATCTTTGGTCGCCCTCAGACATTGAGCAATCAAACAATTGCTACACTTGGCAATATTGAAAGAATAAAATATATACATACAAACATAAAACTTGATTTTTAATATAAAATTTAATTTTGAGATAAAATATATACATACAAACATAACATTGAGATTTTTAATGTACCCACTGTCATCCCTGCCTTTTACCCCTAGAAAAATTTGAATCCGCAACCCATAAATTCGAAACTAAGCGAATGAATAGTAAATGAATGAATATGAGAGAATGATAGTATACAAGCTTCCTTTACAAGATTCCTTTTTACTAGTTACTAAACCCCTACTTATTGTAGATTTTTTTCACATGAATTTCACTAGAGTCTATAGTTTAAATTTTTGAAAGAAACGTCTTTAAAAATAATATCGACTATATTTATAACATACAAAATATGTTAATATTGTCCATACTAGAGTTGTAAGCAGTTATAGAGTTGTAATTTTAGAGTTGTAATCATAGAGTTTTTAACAGTGGAAGAACCACGCATCAGCTTTTGTTGTTGCATGAATGGGCCGGCTCGACCGGGGAAGTACCACGACCTCACAGAATACATTCATTCAACAATATTTGTTATTTTGTTTAACCATGCGAGACGGAATATAGGATCTATAATTGAAATTGAAACTTGTCTGCTAAGCTCGATTACAGCAAAGTATCTCGAATTCACTATAGAAAGAATAGAGTCTCATATGATGGCAGAGCAAGAATTCCCAGCGTGTGCTTAGTAGTAGTTTTGTCCTTTCTATACTTTTCAACATTCACAATGAATTAATGAATGAATGAATGATTTTAAATTAGGCGTAAGCGTAGCATAGCGGCAATAGCCTAAAGGTTTAGGGTGCGGACTGCGAAACATGACGTCGCAGGTTCGGGCCCCGCCATTCGACTATTGGAGTGGTTAACAGGAATACTAGTAATGTTATTCGGCATTGCTAGTATTCTTCAAAAAAAATGTATAAAAAATTAAATGTACCTTGTTCTTGAAAACATACAATATCTGGTCTTTACAAAAAATTCTAGTTCTTTAAGTGATAGTCACGGCAAACTTAATTTGTGGATTATAAGTACCTTTTAATTGAACAAAAATTTAAATTTTAAATTTAGATCCGTTTCCAGTACAATAAATCGTCTAGATTTGCGAAATTGATCTTATCTTATAACATATTCCATTGTATTTATTTAAATTACTATCATTAAATCATTTCGTGTGTTGTTAAAGCTTTTTTATTAAAGACAAATTTAATTTATGATAATTTAGGGATTATTACTTATTTTTTGTAAATAATTGCTGATGACCATGTACAATTACGTAGTATTAAATCACGAAACCAATTAATGAAAATGAAATGAAATAAAAAAAAATACCAAGTAACGTAATAGAAAGAGAACGAAAAATGTGAAATATTAATTTTCTTGTCTATATGTTTTATTAAGTTTATTTTATATATCTTATTATTTCGTAATAATAATAATAATCTTTATTGTCATAAGATTTTATCACAAATTTGTATGAAGTCCCTGACTTCCGTACTAGGTAAAACCTGTATTAAACAAATAAGTGTACACTTAAAAAAAGCTACTTGAATACAATAAAAGAACACACACACACACACACACACGTGTGTGTGTGTATGTGTGTGTGTGTGTGTGTGTGTGTGTGTGTGTGTGTGTGTGTGTGTGTGTGTGTGTGTGTGTGTGTGTGTGTGTGTGCGTGTGTGTGCAAGTGTGTGCACGTATTTGTGAATGTGAGAATAATTTTCTGTTTGCTCGAAGTCCATTGAAAGAAGCCACGGTATAATTTTCCTTCTTTATTTATAAGTTGTGAGAGGGTATATATTTAATATTCGATTTATTTTATTATATAGATACTTCGATAAGTGCTTTTGCTGCCGCCTGGCAGTTGCGGTATAATACTTAACTGGTGTAAGTATTTAAGGGTATCTTACCCATTTTTTTATTATTTTTTTTTTGATAACCGTGGAGGAAAATGCTTTACGCACGAACGTTTCCTGGCCGGGAGGCCACCGAAACGAACAGTGACAGACTCGGATCTCAGAAGGAGAAACATACCGACTAAAAACCATCCACGGGATGCTGTTGGCCCGGAGGCCTTTACAGCGTCATCTGAGGAGACCTGCGAGAACGAAGGCTCGCAGGTAAAAAGAACAAAAGAGACAACGTCGCGACGCACTCGAACCCTGTAACGAAGCGAAGACCTTCGACATACGGGGGAGATGGAGGGTGTGAGGCCCCGGGGGCCACTCGTGTTGGGAGAGGGTCGTATTTCGGACGGACACGAGACAATCTCGTGTGAACCGTGAAACATGGGACCGCGATTCTGACTACGAACTGTGTGTAGTGTACCTACTGTGTTCGTGTGTTATTGCGATTACGGGGACGCGGCCCCGAATCTTTTCTTTGATTTTGTGACGACGTGGACGTCATCAATCAAGACGCGGTTAGGCCGTCTTTCAAAACGGGTGAAAATTGGGGATGGGGTGTAGTTTCCTAGACCCGCCACTAACGGATTTGGGTGATCCTTAATTTTATCGAAATATCTTGACGATATTTCTTTATAAAAGGCCGGCACCGTGGGGATCTCGAGATCTCTATGGAGATCTGCGCTCCTCATGTATTGGGGTGCGTTTGTAGCACGCCTCATGAACTTATTTTGGATGGCTTGGAGTGTTCTCAGATATGACCTAGGTGCGTGCGCGAACGCGACACACGCATAGGACATTATCGGCCGAACACAGGTCTTGTATAGTAACAATTTATGTCTTAGCGACATTTTGCTACAATGGCTTGTGAGATTGTAAAGTCGACCGGAGACGAAGGCCGCTTTGTCTCTGACATATTTAATGTGTTGTTCGAAGGATAACCTACGGTCTAGAACGACCCCTAGGTATTTCACCTTCTTAAACCCATCCCGTGGGGATGGGTTTATTGAACATCGATATTTGGTTTTGAAATTTCGATTGGACTATGCGCTTTGCGCGCGAAGGTTTTCGGGGAGAACCCTTCCTAGAGAAGAGTACGGCCTGGCTTTTTTCAGGGTTCACATCAATTCTCCAGGTCCTAAACCAGTGGCTTAGCACACTGATCGCGTTCCGGAGACGGATGTAGATCCTGCATTCACTCGAAACGGTGGTGAATTTTACCCATTAATGTTGTCTCCACTAATTATAGTTTCCTTGGGTTTTCCTGGAAAAGATTACTGTATGGCAATAAGGCTGCCCTTTGTTTTTCTTTTGTAATTTGTTTATGTTTTTATGTCACTTGGTGTCAATGAAGGGTATTAATAATAAGAGTATATTAACGGTTACAAATATACAGGAGGAGATAATACAATACAATACAATTGTAGTTTATTATAATTTTACCGCCTGTATATTCTTAACCATCACTACTTCGATATTTGTACATTTGGTAATAAAATAATACTCATGCAGTATTATTTACAGTATTTACTGTTTACATTCGCTAACATTATGTATGTTTAATTTTTTTATTAAAATTGCCTTTAGACAGGCAAGGTTAAAAAGTACAGTATGTTGTTAGTCTATAAGGTATGTCGTACAAACTATTTACATTTTATGCTAATCAATACATAATCATGACATTGACTTCACGAATGAAGCTTGTCATCACCATAAGTAGATTAGTAGTAGAAAAAATTGACGGCATTAGAGGTAATGATTTGTTATATACGAGTATATATACTACGACTTTTTGCTAAAGAAATTATTTTCTGGGAATTATAGGTGGCTAATTTGAAAAAGTTATGGTGTTTCACTGCAATTTTAATTAGGATATTTTTAAGTTTGAATCTCGATGACCTCTGTCTACCCCTGTATTGGGAATTGCGTGAAGATATTTTTTTATATTTTTTAATTTATTTATAAATAATCTGATTAAAGAGAAAAAAGTTCCACACAATCGCCACGGATCGGCGAAGGTCGCGGGTTCGAGGCCCGCCCGTGTGAGTTGAAATTTTAACTTTTTTCTCTTTAATTCAATCACATAAAAGTTCAGCATAAATATGCTTTAAAAATCAATAAAATTGTGTGATTAGTGATCTAGTAGAAAAACTACAAAAAAAATATAATCGCATTCGCCAAAAATATCTTTCTTACTTAACAAAGTAACTTTCTTAGGTAACATTTTTACATATTAATTATAATATACATTATTAAATGTATTTATTTAAATGAAATGTTATATTCTATATTAAATTTTAATTCTAAATTAAATGTGTGGTGCCATTCACATAACATATATACAAAACGGCCTGTCAAAGTCCACTGCAGGACATATATATATATGTATATATATATATATATATATATATATATATATATATATATATATATATATATATATATATATATATATATATATATATATATATATATATATATATATATATATATATATATATATATATATATATATATATATATATATATATATATATATATATATATATATATGTCCATAATAATCAGGCCGAACATGGACAGCAGCGACTGCGGTACGAGTGGTCTGGTACTGCGATCGCCAATCCGCCTGCCAAACGAGGCGATTATGGCAAATCATCCTTTGGGAGAGGCCTATGTCCTGCAGAGGACTTTGACAGGCCGTTTTGTATATGTGTTATGTAAATGGCACCACACATTTAATTTAGAATTAAAATTTAATATAGAATAAAACTGCCATTTATAAAAATGTTAATAAGTTGTAGATTAATCGTCTGCATTTTGTATGTTCATTTATTCCTAGTGTAGCACTAGCGGGATTTGAAACCTCAACTCCTACAGACCCTTGCGAGAAAACACCTCATGTAAAGATTTGAAGGGAAAAGTAGATACATATAAAAAAAAAAGAATGCTGAAGTTCTTATGAAAGATACAGACGAATAATCAACAAACTGTTTATAGTGTACACTTAAGCGACATACGGTGTTACACTAAATTAAGCCTTAGCTATGTGACTTGAAAGCATACACTGCCATTAAAGAATGAAGTCTTGGAGGGGGTTAAAGGATGTGATAAAAACCAACTACGTATTAAACATTCTGAAGAATATACATAGTTAGGTAGAGTTTTGTGTTCTGATAAGAAATTGATAATTATTAATTAAACATATTTCTAAAAGTATCAAAATGTTTAGCAGTAGAAAACTAATTCTTTTTTCAAGGAATTGGGCACGATGGTTAGTTTTTAACATTTTTCTATAGTATAATAATTATTTTATTACATATTTAACTGAGGAAACTGTCAGCTAAAGTGAATAGTTATAGTTCATTTATCGAAATTCGACGACAATTTCATTAATCATTAATGAATATTTTTAAACTATTTACCAAAAATCCGTAAACTATATATACGTTGTCTGGAAGAAATCGCTTTGTGTGTTTAATGTTTAGACTGTTTGTCATATTATCTTTCTTTTTTTTATGGTGTGCAATGAAGTGTACTCTCTCTCTCTCTCTCTCTCTCTCTCACTATACGATTGTGACAGGTAGTGTTTATGTGTATCTCTTTATATATATTATTATATATCTAAATTACGATAAACGATGTCTTCGTTTATTGTAACATATTAAAAAATATTAACATTAAATCTCCTTTTGTAATTTTAGACACCATAATTGTGAATATTTTTCTCACACCAAAATACATTGTGATCGTGGGACAAACATGCCATTATGTTTAGCTACTGCAATCGACAGAAAGATTTACCAACGAATAATACACGTGATAGAACAAAGTGAAAGTTTAGAACATAAATAGCTTGGGAGCTGGTGAGCATTTCTGTGTATGATTTATACAATTTTCACATCAATGTGTGTTGTAGTTTACATAAGCACGCACTGATTTGGTCCAGTCTTTAGGGTTTAAAAAACTCCACTAACTCATTTACAGATGCATTTGCAGACATAATTTCTCATTGCGCTCATTGAATTCATTATGACTCCCTGTATATAGAAAAACCTTAGGCAGACTCTCTAGCTGTAATTTTTTTTATATTTTATAAATATATATAGTAAATATCTTCACGCAATTCCAAATACAGGGGTAGACAGAGGTCTAATCTAGACAATTAAGTCCAATTAACCCACCTTCCACCGAAGATATTTTTGGGACAACGTGACAGGTGGTTAGCCCGTCGCCGTCTATATGTCCATGGCAACGATATAATTTGTACATAAGTTTTTTTGAAAAACCCTACCAGCTTGCCACGTGGGGCTCTAACTCGAGTCTCTTGCCTCGAAATTCCGACCACCCAACCACTCAGCTATCGTGACATTTTTTTATTGTCTTATCATCTTTTTATCGTCTCTCTTTATGTTTCATACGTATTAATATTAAAATATTACTAATGTGTTTTGACAATCGTTCTTACAGATTGCTTGTATAAATTATTTTCAATATTATTTAATATACATAGAATTTTGTAATTGGAGCACGGTGTGATCGTCGAGTTGAAAATTTTCAATTTCTTTGGCTTTTGGAATATCAGAGGCTTAAAACTTTACCTCATCGAATCTTTTGGTTGTAATAACAAGTTAAAACAATGATTTTTCATAAAATAGCACACGTATTTATTTTACATTTTTGAAACGCTGTCAATAGACTAGAATAGAATGACTATTTTTTCTGATTTTTCTAATTTTCTTTATCGAACAATTCAGGTCTGGTGGTCAAGTGTACATCATATACAGCTTTTGAAAACAATACGGGATGACTGTGACCGACCACTAGGCTTCAGAGGCATTTGCACATAATATTGCACGCCTTTTTATGAATATATTTTTAAAGTGCGCTACCGCAGATGCGGTCTCTTATGGAATAATTATCGCTATTAGTAATGTGGCAAACATGTGTTAATTGTATCAAGAGAAGATGAACTAACAAGTACAGTTTGAGTCAATGCTTGCATAACCATTTTTGAACAACAAAATATAAAGACAAAGAATATAGAATAGATAGGTGTCAATAAAACTCAAGGGTATTTTCACATTTATGGTAAAGCTTTTTTAAGTATTTTTTTTATCTAATGGAAGATCTCAACCATATGTATATGTAAGAAGATATAATAATAAACGAATTATATAATTAAAATTTTAAATATATAATTTCAATATTTAGAAATACATGTTAATTCTCATTTTTTTATCCATAATAACGGACATATTCTTATTGTCCACAGGTTTCTTGTCGATTATGTTTAAATCTGTTTGTAATTATTAAAATTGTTTCAATAAAAATAAATAAATATATTTCCTATAATTTTCAAATAAGTAAACTGAACAGTTTTTAAAATAACTATAAAACTTCCTATTTTCTTTTTAAGTATACATACAATGCATAGGCGATCTAGAAAGCAAACAGTAAGAAAATGAACATAGTAATGATATTTATATATCTGTACATTTATATCATTACTATGATATTTATCTATATGACATAGAATAATTGAGTAATTAAAATTACAGCTCATCTACTCAAACGGCATCGACAACACTGGCGCATAAATTTGTATCTGACTTTAAAGTGTTTTATCCAAAGCTGGTAAATTCAACTTTAGCAAAAATTGATTATTTGGATCATGTTTATGCAAGGGATCAAATTAAAAAGGTACGTTCATGTAGTTATTGTTATGTAATGTTATGTTAATAGTTTCTGAACTATATGAGACCTAATTGCTGGTAGAGGGAAAAATCAAGATCACCCGTGTAGATTCCTCAATCACATGTGTGTAAATCTGGAAGAAACAAAATTATGTAATGATAGCACCACTTGGAGACCTATTTCTCTATCTATCTCTATCTTCTCTTCTTCAGGTTTTTCTATAAGAAATAATGTATAGATGTACTATTCCATGTTTAAACGTCATCTTAAGATGACTAACTCTTTGTTTATATGACTAACTATTTTACCTCATTCTGCTCTGTTATAGACCTTACTTGCAATACAAACTATTCTATATTATATGTTAAAGCAAATTTATGTTACTCCTAGATCAATGGAAAATTTCATGTAAATCGTTTAATTTCTTTTGGAGAAAATAATAATGGTGATACAAGAATTCCTATTCCCTTATATATCATAATCATCACAACGCCATATAAAAATCGACTACAGGAAAATGGCCCTTACTGGACAGTGCATCATAATCGCTATCGTTAATCACACAATCGTTAACCATTGTTATAGTCACCAATTGTTGATGTGTGAGATTATTAACTAGTCTGCAAAAAAGCATATTAACTACTCTTCTTAATTTCCTTGTGGTGATTTTCTACAAGATCTTAATGGTCTGATTTTTTTCATTTTATTACTTATAAATCTCAACTTTATAAATATTGTTTGTCTGATATTCACATAAGAGTCACGATAGGTAGGTTTTCCAAAAACTTATGTACGAATTATATTGTTTGCTTGGAGATAAAGGCTCACTACCTGTCACGTCCCGAAAATATTCGGTGGAAGGTACTTGATTGTCTTGACTAGACCTCTGTCTACCCCTATATTGGGAATCGTGTGAAGATATTTATTTTTATTTATTTATTTCTGATAGTCCATAAACTGAAATCCAGCCTGGTTCCAGTATTTAGCCAAATCTTATCGGTATTATTAAGTTTGCTTGTATTGTGTTCATAAAGTGTAAAAATAGCTTTTATTGCTTTAGATATCTGAATACTACCCAATGGCAAAATATCCTGTTCAAGGTGAATTTATGTTATATATTTATGAAATGCTGGAAAAATCTAAAAATATCAACGAAAACGTGAAACATCAAGCATATACTTTGGGCTGTGTTCTAGAAGCGGTATGTTTTTATTAATAATATTACTCAATGTATACGTACTATTAATTTTCGTTGGTCTAATACTAATTTGTGTGAACATTACTCGAACAGATTCAAGCAAATTATACTATTCAAGATGACGTTTTGGATAATGCAAAAATCCGGAGCAGTAAACCATGCTGGCATTTACAGCCTTATGCGAGCAACTTGGGCTTAAACGATAATAATATGCTACGAAGCTTTATAAATGAGATTATGAGACAGAATATTGAAGAATCGAAGTATGCGCAGATAATGGATGTTTGTCTTGAAGTTAGTTAAAAATTATTTTCATTCCATTTCAACTAGAGATTATTTATTAACTTACTAACTCTGCAAGAGTTTCCTCAGCAAGAGTTAAACATCTACCTGTCCTAAGATTGTTTAAGAATAACTTAATTCTATGTATTCTTTGAGGTAAAAATAATAAAGCTAAGATGCTGATGTTATTAAATTTAGGTAAAGCTGTATCCACTTGGCATGATCTACTTTCTATATTTACTTATATAAACCCTCTACAAATATCTTCCTCCTATACTGAGGAGCAATTAAACAATCTTCAAAATTTATTAATAATAAATGAATAAATATCTTCACGCAATTCCCGATACAGGGATAGACAGAGGTCTAATCTAGACATTTAAGTCCCTTCAACCCACCTACCACCGAAGATATTTTCGGGACAACGTGACAGGTGGTGAGCCCGTCGCAGTCTTTATGTCCAAGCCAACGATATGAATGAGCCTGCCACCCGGGAATCGAATTCGGGACTCTCAACTCGAATTTCGAAAATATGAATATATACATTTTTCAAAATTTTATAAGAATTAATGTCTAAAACTCCCGGTATTTTAATTTGTAAAATATCATTTTAAAAATTATCCTTCATAAAGAATATTCTTTTGCTGTAAATATTTTTAATTTTACAGATGTTTATTAATTTGGAAATGGCGCAAGAATTGGACTTAAGATTACAAAATTCCAAAGACTGTAGTAAATATACAATGCATAATTATAATCTACTACAAACTTACAAGACGTCGTATTATATTTTGGTAGCACCATTAAAAATGGCATTAATATTAAGTAACAAAGCATCGGAAGAATCATTTCAGCTTGTTGAAGATCTTTGCTGTGATTTTGGAGTAACGATCCAGATTCATGTAAGTTAATATGAAATTACACAAAAAAATCTGTTTTATCGCAAGGGGAAAGAGTGTAATCAAAAAAGATTTTCTTTGAAAATCCTAATTCTATAAATTTCATATATATTTATAATATTTCATAATATTTCATATAAACCACATACACCTACCTCTGGGTGTTATAGTAATATTTTTTATTGAGAATTAAACTTACCTACGAAAACAATATATATTCTGCCACTTAACTGTTTAGCATTCTTTTAATTTTTGAAACCGTGTAGTTGGGCGATCAGAAATCTAGTCAAAAGACCCAAGTTCGAACCCCAGTAGAAGGGCTCGTACCAATGAGTTTTTTCAAAACTTATGTAGGATTTACATTGTTGGCTTGGCATAAAGAGCGCTCTCTTTTACGGGCCTACCATCGGTCACGTTGTCCCAAAAATAAGTTACGGTGAAATGGGGATGGAAAGGATTAAATTGTTTAGAGTTCTGGCTATTTTATGTACAATTTTCCAGAATGACGTGGTAGATACTAATGAATGGATGGAAAAGACGACTTCTACAGATATCCAGTTTGGAAAATGTACCTGGCCTGCCATTGCTGTACTTGAACGGGGTAATCCAGAACAGCGCAAAATTTTTGAGGAAAATTATGGAATATTTGACCCAAAATGTGTAAATCGTATAAAGAAATTATATTACGACGTTAATTGGCTTAAACTATACGAGGATGAGATCCGTTTTCGGCGAGACACTTATTTGCAAAAAGTTAATAATCTGCCAAAAGATGCTGTACCGTCGTCTAAGGTTTTTCATGGAATTCTAGAATTCTTTCGAGGCTACGTTGATGACACATCAAATAATGTTTATAATTAACTCATAGCCCCTCGCGGCTTTGCCCGCGGCTTAACACTTAACGCGAAACCCTAATTATTTTTAAATAATGGAAGTTGCATAAGTTACTGCGTATAACATCAGCTATCTGCCAGTTTAGAGATTGTAAAGAATAATTAGGTCTCATATATATATATATATATATATATATATATATATATATATATATATATATATATATATATATATATATATATATATATATATATATATATATATATATATATATATATATATATATATATATATATATATATATATATATATCTGAGGCTACATTTAAATATTTTTTTTTAAATTTTTATTTGATTATTTTTAATAGTTTGCTTATCAACTTTGACAGCTGCTTGTTATATTGTATTAACGTCCTCTAATAAATCGATATACCGCTTGCTATAGCAAGCAAGAGTTAATAAGAAGCCAAGTCCGCAATTGAATCACTTTGTCATTTCATGTCCGGAATATTCCAGAATTACTGAAATCAAACAGATATTGGATGTTATCTGCTTCCTTTCGTGATCTAAATCTTCAGTGTTAATTAAATATTAAACCTAACAGTTATAAATGTACAAATGCAGTTTTTACACCGCATTTACACAGATATAGCTATAGTTTAATTGTAATTATAATTTACAATAAATAATTGGGTCTTTTTTGGGTTCTTCAGTTGTAACTTTCGTAATTTGTGCAGTCAGCAGGACACTCGAAAAGAAATAGTAGTTTAGTAGTAGCATCTTATTCTAATATAGTGTCACACTGTTACTAATAACGTGCGTGTCGTGCGCCTCGCTTTCCCAGCATCCAGAAAAGATCCTGATTCTAGCCGCAGAAGAAAACGAGACAAGGGCATTATAAAATTTGTCATTATAAAGTCACTTATAACTAGGGATGATTGCTTAATAAATTTTGTTCTTTGTTGATTAGTCAATAATAACTTACGATAGTAGTATTATTGACTAATTAATAAATATATTTAGTATATAAAAAAATTTAAGTGTAAAAATTTTCTTTCAAAATGTTAATATTTTTGTACTATTAATTTAAGTAATTTTAAATCTGTGTAAATAGATATTCTCAATTGAAGCAATATGTTAAGAAAGCAAAATTTTCATTATCGACGGCACCAATTTTCAAATCCTAGATGTTGGATATAGTATTATTAGCATATACATTATTTATACGCAAATATTCATATACTGGATTTTAGATTCGATGCGATTACAATACGAAAATCACATATATTTCTGACATGTTTTAAGATGGGAATCAAGTTTCTTATAAGTGGATATTTTTTTGACCAGTATCTCGCAATAACTAATACGGAAGAAGATATATAAAAAAACTATAACCGCCATCTTCTATTTGAACATTGACATCAATTTCGTAAAAACCACCCCAGAGAAAGCATATACCTATTTTAACGCACGCTCGCATGTTCTTACATGACCGAGGAGCGAGAATAAAATAGTAACTCATGCATATTTAAATTTGAGCCACTTAAGCGCAGAGAGGGAGCGAAAGAAAAGAGCTACAAGTGTAGCAGGCGCTTTATGACGCTCCACTGAAGTCAATCTTATAAACTATTTGTTCAAATTGCTTAGTATTAAATCCATAATCATTCACGTACATTAATTTCTGTGAGCGACAAATGTAACAATTTCGATAAGAATTATCATAGAAAAGGAACTAGCAGTGCAAAGTAAAAAATCCCAATTTAAATAAAAGGTATTTTATAATGCGGAATTTTACTTTGAACTGTTTAGACAAATCAATCTACGATGCATTAACGTCGTGAAATTCTAACGTTTAATTTTGCACGCCTGTCAAATCACGTTTAAAATAAATCGTGAACAACGCACAACCTTTGCACTACCTACATTTCCTTTTGGTGGACTCAAACCGACCCCAATCGACTTTTTTGGCCTGAAACAAAAATTCCATGTACTAATATTTCCTATAGCTGGCATTCGCACAATGCGCATTTTCATCTTCAAACCTGGAAGTCATCGATAATGGTTGCCACACGGCAAAGGCCTAAACCAATATCTTAATTATCAACTAGTAAAGTTTCAAGCCCATTTGTTACTGATATTTTTCAAAAAGTCTGTAAAAAGTTTTAATAAACTTAGTGTGTGACAAATAAAAACTTGAGTGCAAAAAAGTGAGATTGGAAAATAAGTGAAATATCAGAAGGGTTAAGTAAGTGTTATTATTAAAAATTTCTACCATTATATATACATAAACGCTTACATTAAATATTCAATTTCTTAGCGGAATTCAATTATATATATAAGCGACATCTATTAGTAAGCGGCAAAACTAGTAAATAGTATACTCGAATCATAACGCACGAAATCTAACACTTATAACGATTACTAACAATGGAGTAATAAATAATAAAAACTAAAACTTGTGTGAAATCCAAGAAAAGGGTAAAAGATTCGAATTTTAAAGTCTATGAAACAAAAAGAAAATTCATAACAATAACTATGGTTACTAATCCACAAATTTATCATTCATAGAAAAGAATGATGAATTTATGGAGATTGCACAGGTATTATAGAAATAATATCTGTGCAGTCTGTCAGAATTATTTATGGTACCTTTACAACATTGATATTGAAGAATTACAAAAGGAAATTGCAAACTTAAAATTAGAATTGATAAGTGCCCAATTGAAAATTTAAAGTCTATTGTCAGAAAATAAAGAATTAATAAAACTGACAGCAGGCTAACAGAAAAAAATACACATTTTAAAGAAATATGTCACGGATCTCCAAAACTGGAAAAGTTATCACAAAAGACACAAAATATACCACAAAATGATTTAAAATTTTAACGTAACGAATTATGAATCAAATAAGTAAAAAACAATAGATAATTAACAAAATTGTTCACAACAATTAGTGCCGACGCTAGATGGCGATAGTGCAGACAAAATAAATGATATTATATTTTAACGAAAATTTGTTTTGATTGGGGTTTGTTAAACCCTAATCAAAATAAATAATAAAAAAAAACTAAATTATTGTCAAGAAAAGGAAACAGCGAAAATACACAGTCAGGTCATAAGTATTGTCACACAGTAAAAACTTTTCTTTAACAATGCTGACCACAAAAAAGTTTATTGAATTCGAATTTCGAATTGTTCATGAAAATAAAAATACATACTTTTTAGAATTTTACTCATTTTTAAATATGGAGTGGACACTTAAAAAGACCGTGTTGCAGTTATTGCGATGCATCGTTGTGGTTACGCGCCAATTTAAGTTTTTGACATACTGAAAAATTTGAATATAACCAAAAGATTCATTTATCGTACCATCAAACGATACAATGAAGACTCTAGTGTAGATGACAGGTCAAGAAGTGGTCGCCCTCGGTCTGTTAGGACTCCAGCAGAGATAAAAGCTGTGAAGGCGCGAATTCAATGAAATCCCAAACGTAAGCAGAAACTGTTGGCCCTTCAGATGGGGTTAAGCAGAACCACGGTGAAAAGGGTGTTAAATGAAGACTTAGGGCTTCGGGCATTTCGAAGAAAAACAGGACATTGTTTGAATGCTCGTCAAATGGACCAAAGACTGAAGAGATGCCGCGCTTTGTTGAAGCGATACGCGGGAAAAAAATATCGGGAAATTCTTTTTTCGGATGAAAAATTTTTTACCGTAGAAGAGAGCTACAACAAACAAAATGATTAGGTGTACGCACACAGTAGTGAAGAAGCGAGCAACCGTATTCCGCGTGTCCAACGAGGTCATTTTCCATCCTCGCTCATGGTATGGTTGGGAGTTTCTTATTGGGGCTTAACAGAGGTACATTTTTGTGAGAAAGATGTAAAAACGAATGCAGTTGTGTATCAAAATACAGTCCTGACGAACCTTGTGGAACCTGTTTCTAATACCATGTTCAATAACAGGCACTGGGTATTCGAACAAGATTCGGCGCCAGCTCATAGAGCGAAGAGCACACAAGACTGGCTGGCGACGCGTGAAATCGACTTCATTGGGCACGAAGACTGGCCCTCCTCCAGTCCAGATTTGAATCTTAGATTACAAGATATGGCAACACTTGGAGGAAAAGTCGTGCTCAAAGCCTCATCCCAATTTGGAGTCACTCATGACATCCTTGATTAAGGCAGTCGCCGATATTGACATGGACCTCGTTCGTGCTGCGATAGACGACTGGCCGCACAGATTGAAGGCCTGTATTCAAAATCACGGAGGTCATTTTGAATAAACTTTAGTGTCATAAGAATCTATGTTTTGTTAAGTTCATTTTGGAATATAAATAGTAACATAATGAATAAACTTGTTTTAATTATTTTATGTTAAACATGTGACAGAATTTATGACCTGACTAGGTATATACATTTTGGGAAATCAACATGTAGTTATCTTAGCAATGGAATTACTTAGGAGTAGGCAAAATAAATGGAATGATAAATATAACTTAATTTCTTTTGGAAAATATTGTGCAATGACGGCAGACGTTTTTACATAGTGTAATCCATTAAAGCAAGAACTAAGCGAGAAAGACACTTCAATAGGGTCAAATGATAAAGATTTATGCAACAAATTTTAGAATTCTTAACGGTGTGTCTGTTTGTTCAAGTTTGACACTTATACCACTGAACTGATATTGGCTCTGTTTCCATTGATTACTGTCTTATTTTAAAACTTATAACTTATCACACACACAGTCCCTAACGGGGTAGCCAGAAAGAATAGATCACCAAGTGTTACGATCCTTACATACCTCTTTCGCTTCTTTCAGATTGATCATCTTCTTCATACATGCACATCGATGTGTCCGAGTACTCTTGACCCTCCCCTTTTCGAGCAATTTACTCACATGGTCTTCGAATATATATTTTATATATTTTCTTCGCCATTCAGTCTTCGCTCGTTCACTCAACGTGCCCACACCATCAAAGCACGCTCTTATCAATTTTAGTGATAAGGTCATCTTTCAAACCTGCCATATCGCTTTCGGTCGGCCAAGGTAACGCCGCACATTTTATGAAGATCGCATCTCCACTGCATTCAATTTACTTTTATGCTTCTTCTGGCATACCCACGTTTCGCTGCCATATAGCAAAGTCGGTACCAGCACTGCGTTATGTATCGCAGGGCGTGCGTTTTTCATTACGCCTTGCCTTTGGACTAACTTTGAAAAAAATATCGGGAAATTCTTTTTCGGATGAAAAATTTTTACCGTAGAAGAGAGCTACAACAAACAAAATGATTAGGTGTACGCACACAGTAGTGAAGAAGCGAGCAACCGTATTCCGCGTGTCCAACGAGGTCATTTTCCATCCTCGCTCATGGTATGGTTGGGAGTTTCTTATTGGGGCTTAACAGAGGTACATTTTTGTGAGAAAGATGTAAAAACGAATGCAGTTGTGTATCAAAATACAGTCCTGACGACCCTTGTGGAACCTGTTTCTAATACCATGTTCAATAACAGGCACTGGGTATTCGAACAAGATTCGGCGCCAGCTCATAGAGCGAAGAGCACACAAGACTGGCTGGCGACGCGTGAAATCGACTTCATTGGGCACGAAGACTGGCCCTCCTCCAGTCCAGATTTGAATCTTAGATTACAAGATATGGCAACACTTGGAGGAAAAGTCGTGCTCAAAGCCTCATCCCAATTTGGAGTCACTCATGACATCCTTGATTAAGGCAGTCGCCGATATTGACATGGACCTCGTTCGTGCTGCGATAGACGACTGGCCGCACAGATTGAAGGCCTGTATTCAAAATCACGGAGGTCATTTTGAATAAACTTTAGTGTCATAAGAATCTATGTTTTGTTAAGTTCATTTTGGAATATAAATAGTAACATAATGAATAAACTTGTTTTAATTATTTTATGTTAAACATGTGACAGAATTTATGACCTGACTAGGTATATACATTTTGGGAAATCAACATGTAGTTATCTTAGCAATGGAATTACTTAGGAGTAGGCAAAATAAATGGAATGATAAATATAACTTAATTTCTTTTGGAAAATATTGTGCAATGACGGCAGACGTTTTTACATAGTGTAATCCATTAAAGCAAGAACTAAGCGAGAAAGACACTTCAATAGGGTCAAATGATAAAGATTTATGCAACAAATTTTAGAATTCTTAACGGTGTGTCTGTTTGTTCAAGTTTGACACTTATACCACTGAACTGATATTGGCTCTGTTTCCATTGATTACTGTCTTATTTTAAAACTTATAACTTATCACACACACAGTCCCTAACGGGGTAGCCAGAAAGAATAGATCACCAAGTGTTACGATCCTTACATACCTCTTTCGCTTCTTTCAGATTGATCATCTTCTTCATACATGCACATCGATGTGTCCGAGTACTCTTGACCCTCCCCTTTTCGAGCAATTTACTCACATGGTCTTCGAATATATATTTTATATATTTTCTTCGCCATTCAGTCTTCGCTCGTTCACTCAACGTGC
Organism: Sericinus montela; assembly: GCA_029286605.1. Taxonomy (NCBI): domain Eukaryota; kingdom Metazoa; phylum Arthropoda; class Insecta; order Lepidoptera; family Papilionidae; genus Sericinus; species Sericinus montela. Next base: position 2,322,999 of record JAGSMR010000049.1, read on the forward strand.
CCACACCATCAAAGCACGCTCTTATCAATTTTAGTGATAAGGTCATCTTTCAAACCTGCCATATCGCTTTCGGTCGGCCAAGGTAACGCCGCACATTTTATGAAGATCGCATCTCCACTGCATTCAATTTACTTTTATGCTTCTTCTGGCATACCCACGTTTCGCTGCCATATAGCAAAGTCGGTACCAGCACTGCGTTATGTATCGCAGGGCGTGCGTTTTTCATTACGCCTTGCCTTTGGACTAACTTTGAAAAAAATATTATTGCTCAACTGTTAAGATATTATAATTTAAACAAACTATTACACTGCAATCAGTTTGGTTTTACAAGGGGTCGCTCAACAACCGATGCTGGTGTTGCGCTAATTAAGCATATATGTGAGGCTCGGGAGAGATCACAGGATGCTTTGGGTGTCCTTTGTGATCTCTTTTAGGCTTTTGATTGCGTTGAACTTGCGAGTAGGTTAAGCTCTGCAACATATGCTGTAAGAAAAATTAGACTTTTTACTGATCTTATTCCGTATAGACATAGGATACTAGCGATTCGCCCCAGCTTTACATAGGAGCCGACCACACATATAACATTTTTTTCCTAGTGTCGTAAATTAGGTGTAGAAAGTTTTAATTATGCTTCCTTATTCAGCCCACAAATAACCAAAAATAATTCTGTAGTAGATTCATACAACAAACATATATGGCAATAAGTGCTAAAAGTGCAGGTCGGGTCTACCAATTGGACCTATAATTCCACATAGAAAGTTTTCTATGTGGAATTATAGGACGAACGAGCATCATCTCACCCGGTATTCCACGGCAGATAATAGACGAAAGAAACGGCACAATTTTATATTGTTATTGTTTTCATCCCACGAGAAGTCACATCATCGGTGTGGCCCCTACTGCACGAGTTGCGGATGATAAGACTCATAGCAGAACGCAAAATTAAATTTCATCTTCTGCTGCATCTCGGTCTTGCTTGTAAAGGCCAAGGAAAGCGGTGACAAGGCTACGGTGCAACCTCTCCCTTTTCGGCGAAAGTTCACGGCGTTATAGTGAACGAACGAAGTAGGTTGACCAAGCCTACTCTCGGATACCTCTTCCTAGATCTCTGGAAAGTTGGGTCAGCCTAGTTGGTTCCTCTGGATTCTCCGTGGATGGTCAAGCCACCGCTACTAAACTCAAGAGGGAATAAGATTTTTTTCAGAAAAACTTTTATGTTTGGTGACCTCCGGAGTCTAAAAGATTGGTTTAAATTATTATTGGAATGGTCAATCTAGAAAAACACTTTTTCAGCATTGTCTCGATCCAGTGTGTTTGTGGTACCTTCGTTGTATCAAATATCACAATACAAAAGCTTTAGCTGCTTACTTTGGAATCAGAGCAATGTATGAGATGTTGTCTCTATCCATGTATTATTTTTATTTTCCCCGAATAATAAAAAACAAGACCATTACCATATTTGTGGCCCTACCAAGGTATCAAAGGATGGTGGAATGCAAATGCTCCTTGCAAGAAAGCTCCATAAAAGGAAATGGGTAGGTAAAGAATAATGGGCGATGAGGAAGGAGGGGATAAGAGACAACAAAGAAGCACATGTTACCTCTAGCAGATGTGTAACCTGAATTTTGTGGGAATTTCCCAAAATTCCACCAAAATATTCCTTTACATTTACTATGTACACGGTAAATAAAAGTAAAATAAAGTAGATAAGTTTATGTATAAAGGTAAGCTACATAAGCACATGCAAATAAGGTTATATGAAGATGGCTACCTACGGCCCCGCGTACGAAGTCGTGTGCAAAGATTTTTGTTATTAAATTTAAGAGAAAGAAATATTTTAAATTTTTTGCTGTGCCAGATGAAATTTTAAAATTTTATAATTTTTTTTTAAATTTAACAGTAAATAATTTGCACATATTAAATTAAATTGTTGACATATTTAAGTACTGTAGTTCTATGTGTATACAGATTTAGCATTAGACACCCACTGATGGCCATAAAAATAGACATTTATAGATTAATCATTAAGCAATTGATATTAGTCGCCCTTCAGATAGTAGGAAAGTTATGGCTATTCATAAGAAGGTATGTAAATAAACTACCTTCTATTTTAGATTTGTGCTTGCTATCTTGTAACAAAATCCGAGGACTACTTGTTTAAAATAAGATCTATGAGTTAATGTTACTTTTTTTTATTCTTATTTGACATTATCTAAATCAATATATTTCACGATCTGTTTCTTTTATACGCAATTTGATTATGGTAATTTATTATGCCGTCAAAAAGAAAACCGGGTAATATAATAAGCATTATCCATTCTTTCCATATCTAAGGAGGAAACATTTGTTTAATTTTTTGTTATCTCTGAAAGAATCAGTCCGTTATAAAAATCATCAGTAAATGAAAATTTAAGCTAAGAATATCAGAGTAGCCACAATATTCAAAAACGTTTCGGAAACTGAGAGAGTCCCTAGACATTAATATCTTTTAGACTTTTTGTACGAGGCTAAATATTTAGTTACTCGAAAATAATGTATGTAGAGATTTCTGTTATGAAGTTATATAAAAAGTCTCCTAAAGGATATATCTATCACGTAAGGTAGACTCAGTACAAAAAAGATTATATCTTTACTTCTTTTCCTAATAATAAGGTAGACAGAGGTATATATAATGAAGTCCTTTGTCCCAACTTTTACCGAATCCTATCGCCGTTCAGTGACTGAGTTAACGGTACAAAATAATTACATGTATACATATTTAGGAAAATAAATAATATTTGTGGAACAACGTGACTGGCGGTGAGCCCGTCGCTGTCTTTATGCCCAAGCCAACGATATAATACATAGGTCTCTGAAAAAAAAACCCATTGGTACGAGTCTTGTGGATCGAACTCGGTTCTCTTGTCTCGAATTCCGATCACCCAACCACTCAGCTCTCGTGACTGTACGCGTGAAGATAATAATAAATGGATAAATACATAGATAAGACCAATATCGAATACGTTTTTAATTTTACGGTTTACATTACGTTATTGTTACGTTACGGATTATGGAATCGGACACAACGAAGGTACCGCAAACACACAGATCTGAGAACATGTAGAAAAAGTGTGAAAAGTGAGATCGGCAATAAAGTTTATTATTAAAAAGATTTTTTTTTAATTTTTCTAACATTCTTTCGGCCCGTTTTCCACGGATATTTTATATGGGACAACGTGATAGATGGTGATGGGTATCGCTGTCGCCTATCTTCGTCTTAATGTCCAAGCTAACGGGTACAAGCTTGCATAACAAGCATTCATCACACAAATTTTTTCCCCTAGCAGGATTCGATCCCGCAAACCTTTGCTTCGAAGGCAAGATCACTACCAACTCGGCTATCATGACGTCAGTTAATTTTAATATCAAAATTCAGGAATATCTTCAAATAGAACTTGGGCTTAGTCCAAAGATCCACCTTCGATTTGACACTAATACAAAACAAAATATTCCGATAAATAGAGAACCTTCTCCTTTTTTGAAGTTCATTAAAATAAATAACAATGGACTACGTTATCCATTACAAAAGAACAATAAATAAGTACAGTAAAAAATAAGTACAATGAATAAGATACCAATTTACTACACCTATATTTTTTATGAAATCTTGTTATGCAATTTTTATACTACTCGTAAACACGGTCTCTGCTTATTGGTATCAAAATACGTACTTACGTGGTATACCAGGGTATACCCCGTATAATTTTTTTACCAAACATAAAATATAAATATATTTGTATACACATAATTTCGTAATTTATATTTTCAAGGCTTTTCTTTTGGTCGTCTTCTATTACACTCACAGAAAGTAAATGCCACCGTATATTTACATTGGTATTAGTGGGGAATTGAATAATTAGATATATCATACTAATATCTCATAATTAATGATACTACTTGATACCGGTCTAAGTTTTGTATTTGTGGTAGTGAAAATATATCTATATATTCATATAAATTATATTGAAGGGGCTGTTTGTAATTCCAAATTAATAGGTTTTCACTTTATGCACATAAAAGTAAATACAACTCTTATTTAAAAACCATTTTTTAAAATGTTTTCTGTCTATATGCCTGTCCAGCCGTGTTTGAGATTAGGTGGAACCTAATGTCAAACACGGCTGGACCGATTTTAACGTGACTTTCAATGGCACATAGCTGATTTCATAAGTAGAACAATCGGTTATTTTATTTCAAAATAATTAGAGTTTCGCGTTAAATTAAACCGTGGGAAAAATCGAGGGGAGTTGGGGCAGCTAGTATAGAATAATCTTCACGCAGTTAAGAATTGGTTGGAGTATTGAGGTTGGTAGCGCTTCAGACAATGAAGCCCCTTTCTATCTATCTTTTACTTACTTACTTACTTATCTTCACACACAATCCCTGACGGGGTAGCCAGAGAGAACATATCGCCAAGTGTCACGATCCCTACACACTTTTTTCGCGTCTTTCAGATTCATCATCTTCTTCACACATGCTCTTCTAGGTCTCCGAGTACTCTTGACCCTCCCTTCTTCGAGCAATTGCAATGGTCTTCGAAAGTTAGTCTCGGTCTACCTCGACACCTTTTAATATTAACTTTCGCGCTATATATTTTTTTCACCATTCGGTCTTCACTCATTCGCTCAACGTGCCCAAACCAACGAAGAACGCCCTTATCAATTTTTGTGACAAGGTCATTTTTCAAACCTGTCATATTGCGAATCTCTTAGTTTCGCTTTCGGTCGGCCATGGTAAGGCCACACAATTTACGAAGAGAACGCATCTCCACTGCATTCAACCTGCTTTAATGCTTCTTCTGGTATACAGAGGTTTCGCTGTCATAAACAAAGGTGATGGGTCATGCCCTACCCGCACATAGGCTTTACAGTCACAATCAAGTAACTGCACAGCCCTTAGCAATCGACCATTAACACCATATTACGGCAGAAGTTCCCACATTTTCTTCCTAACAACCTTATCTATGCTTTCTCAAGATCCACGGAAGCACAGAAAATCTTCTGGTTAGCAGTCAGAAGCTTCTCCGTGATCTTGCGGAGAGAAAACATTTGATCCGTGCATCCTCTTTCAGGTCTAAATCCGCATTGTGCCTCCGATAGAAACCGTTCCAATTTCGCTTGCATCCTACGTGTCAAAACCTTCGAGTAAACGTTACTTGCTAAACTGGTCAAGCTGATCGCCCGATAGCACCCGCAGTCATAATGTAAACCTTTACCTTTATATAAAGGCACAATGACCGCGGATCGCCAATCATCCGGGACATGCCCCGTCCGCCAGCACAAATTTCTCAGCAGATTTTCGGCAGATGAAAGCTGTCCCAGACGCGTGACCCACCATACTTGACCATTTCAGCAGTAACTCTATCTAGTCCCGCAGCGTTACCACATTTCAAACTTTGAATCGCACATTTAATCTCTTTCATACTGATGACCTCATTGCCATCGAGGTCCGAGTCTGGCGCCATCATACTATCATCACACGCATACATTTCTCTATAAAATTCATTTCATCGCTGCATGACGTCCGCTGACGCTGCGTTTTTCTGAGAGGACGTCATTGGTTTTCGAAAGCATTTTGTTAATTCTTAAGGCCGTCGCACCTTCCTTGCAACCTCTTTCCAGGAGAGTTTGGAGTTCTCCTTGAGGTAGTGCGACAACCTTTCGTCCGCTTCCATTCTACACCTTTCACGCACTTCCTCAATCAATGGTTTCGTGTGAACTTTCTGCAGATAATATCTTTCTTCCATCTTCTCTCTTATATCCTTATCATTACTAGAGGTCAAGAAATCTAACCATGCTTTCTTCTTCTTATTTACTGCTTCTTTCACTTCGTCATTCCACTATGCATCATCCTTTTTACTACTACCTCTATTCACAATTCCACACACGTCTTCCGCTGCACTAACCAATCCATCTCTAAGGCTCTGCCATATTTCTTCCACAAATTCTTTCCTGACATCGATGATGTCAAGCTTTTCGGCTACCCTTGCTTGATATTTATCCCTAGTGTCCGATTCCTGAAGCTTCCAGCTTCAGATGCTACCGACCGACTGTGGTTTTGGTATCGCCGTCCGGTGGCGCCAATCCGCGAATATATAGTGATCCGTTCCCAGGTCAGCACCCCTGAACACTCGCTATCCATCACCTGCTTTCGCAGTCGGTCATCCACCAGAAATAAATCGATCATACTTCTCTCATTCTCTCTTGTTCTAGTATACATATGGATTTTCTTGTGTCTTAACATAGTGTTTTTCACAAGAAGACCCTTTTCCTTGTATACAGCCAGAATAAGCTTGCCAGTACCGTTAACCCTTTTATAACCAAACACTCCAAGCACCGACTCGTACCCTGGCCGAGCGGTACCAACCCATCCATTCAAATCACCACATACAACAATTCATTCGTTTCCCCTAACCAAATGTAGAACTTCTCTTACATTCTCCCAAAACTCCTCCAGCTCAGCCCTGTACGACGAAGTTATCGGTGCATAAACAGCCAAAAGGAATAACTTCGTCAGTCCCAATTTAAAGCGAATCCAGAGAAGTCTTCAGTTCACAACCTTATATTCAGTCATGACATCGACCAACCGAGACGACAGCAGCACCCCCTCTCTCTGGCAGGCGTGCTCGCTCTCCGGGACTCCGGGCCATAGAGATAACGCCCCGCCAGGGAGCTCTTCAGTACCACTGCCCTTTGGTCACAGACAAACACACGACATCTAATTCTCTTTCTTTCATTATCTCGATCAACTCATTCGTTTTATCTCTCATGCCTCCTCTAACATTCCACGTGCTAACTCTGCACTCTGTAATCCACCTTCCGCCGTATCGGGCTGTGCGTGATGGGTGGCGGTCCCCATCGTCGATTTACGCGCTGCGTTCCACACCAACGGGGATGAACTGGTGTGCGTCGCCTTAGGGGGACACCCTAACCCTCGTTGGCATGGGTGTACAGCTGAGTAGAAATGCAGCTCTGAAAAGGGCTGGCAGGGGTCGCGACGTGCACGCTTCTACGTTTTAAATATAGAATAATCTATCAAATCATTTCTAGGTCTACACTGTATTTATGGAAATAACTACTGAGTCTTAAGGAAAATAAATAATATTAGCTCAAATTTGTTGTTGTTGCGTACGAATCTATAAACCATAATTTAGTTAGTCGACCTTAAATCACACTTTGTACCTAATGTTATTAATATTTAAATTTTGATGTGAAACTTTACATTAATAATATATACCAACACGCTCAGATTATCAGGTCATTTATTGATAATATGTTAGTGGAAATCAAACCTTAATTATTTTATATAAAGCACAGTGTATTATTAAAAGAAAACTAGTAGGTGGACCTTGGTGGGGGAAAAATTATGTAATAAAAACAGCGACATTTTTTGTTATTTCTTTGGTGTTGTTTAAAGAGTGTAAAATCTAGAGATAGCTTGGAATAGTGATATTGATAATGTTGTTCAAGAGGAATTTAATTCAGTTTTCAAGAAATTGTGCCCGTTGGTTAGTTTATGAATTGTTATTTATACTATGTGTATAGAAAATTAACTGTATTTTTTTAATTTCTAAATAGAATTACAGATGTAAGAAATAATCGGTAAAGGTTGTATCTTAAATTAGAGAACAAAATAATATTTCATTTATTTATATATACTTATCGTCATTTACATAAGTGTCACTTTTACTTTCATGATTTTCTTTTATGTCATCAGTTTTGTCTATTACAGTGAATTTGTGGATTTGCTTTTTAATAAAAAAATTAAATATGTAATAAAACTTTTAAAACTATTGTTTTATAGCCAAAACTATAACAATATCAAAGTAAATATTTCACTATTACATATTAGATAATAATTTTCACACAGCAAATATAAGAAACGTTTTGTTAAGAAAAAAATTTATAAACATTAAAGTAACGGACGAAAATAAGAAATATTCAAATATTTAATGTCTTATCCAGAATGTATGTAAAGTTAAATGACCAGACTTAAAGTTTTCTAGTACTATAACCTATCTTTAAAGAAATAAATTCTGTTAGTTTACATTAACTAGCTTAAACAGAAAGTATTTAAAATTTATATCTTCTCCATAATCTGTATCGTGGTTAGTAATCAGACTTAAATCTCCCTACCTCCGAAATAATAATCCTAGTATTCGAACAAGATGCTTTAGTACTTAAAATAATTAAAATCTTAAGGCTTGTATCTATCGAATAGAACTAAAAATATTTATTAATCAGTCAAAATGGATAATTTTTGTTAAAGTTTATATTTAAATTACTTAAGCCTATTTATTAGATTCTTATTTATTGGATTCCATAATACTACTATGACAAGTCTTCTCTAATACTTTTCTTATCGTTCTAATACTTTGTTTTCCTCCACAGTTAAGTGCAAACCAGCTTTGGTTTACAGATATTATTCTTTTTTTGTAAGTGTACTTTGGTTCTCTTTGTCCATTTATGTAGCCTACTTCCCAATATAGATTGAAGATAGCATTTCTGGATCTTCGTCAATTTTATGAACATATTAAATGACTTAGTTCTGTACAAGGAGGACCCATGTTTCTTTCGGAAATATCTCTCTTACTTTTTGAAAGTCAAATGTTTTGTTATCCTGAATTACGCAATCATTTCTATATTTTTTCTTATTATTTACCATAACCTCACGCTTCCTTTTGGACCAAGTCGCAAACTGGATATACTGGTAACTGGTAAATTCTCAACGGGTTTCGTCAAATAGTGGGTATTAAAGTTAAATTACTAATGCTTAAATTACGAAGCTTTTTATTGGTTTCAATCGAGATCCTTAGAGGTTCCACTTGAGTGCATACATAAATGGATACATGACGGCTGGTAAAGTTCACTACAGGATATAGGCATCTCCCATAGGGAGGATTTGCCACAATCGCCACGCTTGGCAAACGGATTGGCGATCACAGTACAAGATCACCAGCACCTCAGACGCCGCTGCCCATCTTCGGTCTGATTATTTTGATCTGATATTTTTAGAGATGGATATCTTGCGGTTGCCATAACGATATCAGGGCTGTTTCCCTTAGTCGCCTTTTACGACACCCACGAGAAGAAATGGCGTGGCAATAATCTCACGCCGTTTCCACACGTCAACTCAAGTACGAGTATGAAAAACTGTTTTTTTTAATAGAATAGTCTACTCTAATCGTTAACGTAAATGCCCATGTAAAAGTGTAATGGTATTACTTTATAAGGAACGGTATAAAGACATTACGTTAATTACTGTCAGAAAACTGACAGCATAATTACCCTTTATTAAATAAAGTATTTTACCTATGTGCTTATTACAGTTTTTAGGAAAATAATAATAGCAAAAGTGACATAATAATTAATGTGGCGATTATGCTGTAAGGGACAAACAATAGATAACTTTTCATTTTAATCTTAAACTGACATCAAACTAAAAGTACTCTGCTAACTCAATGCAATGGTATATTATTCAAATAATAATGTAGTGGTAACTTTAATGCAAAGGTGACACTAAGCAAAAAATACCATAAAGGCTTCAATTTAACAATTTAAATATGAGAAAAACTCAGTGAAAATGTAAACCTAAATGCAAAGTGTCACTACTGCAGTCAAAATAATGTATTGACTGCTAACAATATGAAAGTAAACCGGTTTAATCACTGAAATGACCCAATTGCACTCAAAAATCGAAAAAAATTTTGTATCTTTTTTTTCCTATTCTATTGTGTCTTATTGTGTACAAACAGGGATCGGCAACACATCTCTAAGTTTCTTTTAGTGACTGAATTAATGAACTGAGTTATTCAATATTATCACAATTGGTACCGACTTTGTTATATGGCAGCGAAACCTGGGTATGCCAGAAGAAGCATAAAAGCAGGTTGAATGCAGTGGAGATGCGATCTCTTCGTAAAATGTGCGGCCTTACCATGGCCGACCGAAAGCGAAACGAAGAGATTCGCAATATGGCAGGTTTGAAAGATGACCTTGTCTCAAAAATGGATAAGGGCGTGCTTCGATGGTTTGGGCACGTTGAGCGAATGAGTGAAGACCGAATGGTGAAGAAAATATATAGCGCGAAAGTTAATATTAAAAGGTGTCGAGGTAGACCGAGATTAACTTTCGAAGACCATGTGAGCAAATTGCTCGAAGAGAGGAGGGTCAAGAGTACTCGGATACCTAGACGTGCATGTATGAAGAAGATGATGAATCTGAAAGAAGCGAAAGAAGTATGTAGGGATCGTGACACTTGGCGATCTGTTCTCTCTGGCTACCCCGTCAGGGATTGTGCGTGAAGATAAATAAATATATCACAATGACTTTTATTTGATGTTAGTAACAGTTTCAACACTACATAAATTTTGTTTTAAATTTTATTTCTTGTTAAATTACAGGGCACCAGCTCAAAAAGCCACAAGTTTGTTGGCACAGAAATTTGTGTCAGAATTTCAAACATTTTATCCCAATCTTATAGATTCAGCGTTATCTCAAACAAAGCATTTAGAACAAGTTTACGTGAAGCAACAAATTAAAAAGGTATGTGTGCTTGGTGCATTTTATATTAATGATATAGAAGTATACAGGTTTATAGGTAAAAACGTAAATATCATGTTTATAGGTTACAGAATACTTCCCAATGGCAAAGTTTCCTATTCAAGGTGAATTACTGTTGCATGTTTATGATTTAATAGAAAAGCCTGAAAATATTAACGAGAAGATGATGCATCAAGTGTTTACTTTGGGGTGTATTATAGAAACGGTATGTCACTTTCAGAAGATCAAAGGCTTGCATTCGTTGCATATAATACATATAATTGTTGACATATATAATACAAAAATTTTATATGTGTAGATTCAGGCAAACTACATAATTCAAGATGACGTATTGGATGATGCAAAAGAGCGAAGCAACATGCCTTGCTGGCATTTACTACCTCATGCAAGTCCTATGGGCTTAAATGACAACAATATGCTACGAAGCTTCATAAATGAGATTATAAGGCAGAATATTGAAGAAAAGAAGTATGCGCAAATAATGGATGTTTGCAATGAAGTAAGCAAATTTATTTATTATAAATTTTATTTAGACTAATAACGAAATAATAGGTTTTTATTATAATCTAAAGAATTATCTTATTTGTCTTAGTTTTGGTAGTTACATTTTCATGCTTAAATTCAAATAAAAAAAATTGTTACGTAATTTTTTTAAATTTATTTATGTAAGTCATGTTCAACTTTTGTTATTAAATTAAAAAGAAAAAAATTATTAAATTTCAACTGACACGGTAAGGTTTCGAACTCACACATTTTTCCTCTTTAATTTAATATTAAAAAATGTTACCAATGTGTTTTTTTTTAAATATAAATCAATTTATTATTTAAATTACATTATATAATAACTATTATTATATTTTTAATACACAAAACTTCGCCCCTAAAGGTAAAAGTCGAGGAATCGTTATATGTACAAAAGAAGACAGAGACAAATGAAAGGATAGTTATAGAAGCATAAAAATATTTGAACACTTGACCAAAATATCAATTTGAACTGTTAAAGCAGTTAACGAAATACACGTTTCAACAAATAATAAATTTACAAAAAATAAATTTACTGTAGAATATGTTTTAAAAGGAATGAAATCCCGTGAAATGTCAAGCAATGTTGGTCGGAAGCGCGAGTCAACTAACAATGATTGATATTGATAATTTGCCTTCTGTTCTATTTTATAACATTCCGATACCTTATCATGACTATAATAGCTTATATACTATAGTAGCATATAGTCACGATAGCCGAGTGATTGAGTGATCGGAATTCGCGTCAAGAGGCCCGAGTTCGATACCCAGGGACCCGTGGTTATGGATTTTTTCAAAAAACTTATGTACGATTTAGTCATTGGCTTGGACATAAAGATCTCAATAGGTTCACCACCTGTCACGTTATCCCAAAAATGTCTTCGGTAGAAGGTGGATTGAAAGGACTTTATTGTCTAGACCTCTGTCTGCCCCTGTATTAGAAATGGAAATAGATGAAGATATAAACCTTGTAGTAGTTATAGAGATCTGTACTTTATTGAAAGCCATTACATGGGTTCTTCTGTAACTCATTTACTATTCAAGCTACATACTACATATAAATTTGTTTAATCTCCTGGAATTTAAATTAATACATAAATAAGTGAAATATTGACAAACTCTACCTTAAATAGACCTTAGTCCTTTTTATGTCTTGTTCTCAATGGTGTTTAGGTAGGGTATGTTACGTGATGGCTATTTTGCGCATCATACTATCATTACAAGTTCAGATCTGGATTGGTAATTGAATCAACTTATTTATTTTACAAAAGAAATGAAATCTCATGTATATAGATAGATACGTAATTGTCATTTTTATACTATTGAACTGTTTAATATTACAGATGTTTCTTAAATTAGAAATGGCACAAGAGAGAGATATAAGAATTCAAGCAACAAAAGATTTCAGTAAATATACAATGTCTAACTATAATCTAACTCAAATTTATAAAACATCGTTTTATATTCTTGTAGCACCGTTACGGATGGTGTTAATATTAACTAACAAAGCAAGTAAGGAATCATTTCAGATAATTGATGATCTGTGCAATGATTTTGCAGTCATACTTCAGATTCATGTAAGTTAATGTTCTGTTTAATATTCTATATATTGTTCAAAATAGCATTTATTAATTATGTTATTTTTAAGTAAAATTTAAACAATCAGTTACAACAAGTACAGTTTCTTATTGATACATTATATATATAGAATTGATGTCGAAATAACCGTAAAATAAATGGAAATAAAAACAATATTTTCGATTTAAAACCAAAATGACAGTGACATACTCGCACACTTTTTAATTACATATTTATTTCATTTTAAGTAATCGTTCTGAATATTGTTTTTCAACTTTTAGACCGGTTAAAGCAGTTTGAAGCCGATAATTTTTGATGCATAATTTAATAATTAACTTATGACCTTTTTTCATACCTATAATAAAAAAGAGGTAGTAAAGAAGAAAATCTAAAAACTAGTTTCAGAGTATGGTGTGGATGATTCACGCCCAAGGTCTGTACACTATATTGTGACATAAAAATCTGTATGCTGGTAGGGCATGTCACATGACGTTTAGCGTCCAAACGGGCATAAGACAGGGTCGAGTCATTTCTTCCTGGCTATTCAAAATGTGTAACAACAACTGTTTATAGAAGCTGAAAGATATTTGTTTAAGTGTGAAATAGGGAAAGTACATTGCCTGTTGTATGCTGATGATGCGTTGCTCAATGCAACATCGGAGATGGAGTTGCAAACATTAGTCACGTGTATGATAGAGGAAAGTGAAACTAAAGGTCTCTTCTAACTTTCCTCTTAAAGCCCATCTTCCACCGAAGACATTTTTGGAGACAACGTGACAGGTGGTGTGCCCGTCGCCATCTTTATTTCCAAACCAACAATATAATTGTACATAAGTTTCTGAAATAAGCATTGGTACGCCTGCCACTTGGAGATCGACTCGGGTCTATGACTCGAATTCAATCACCCAACCACTCGGCTATCCTGATTGTGTGGTTATACTATATATTTTTTTGGCTATATTGGAAAATTGTTATGTTGGCACGTTAAGCGAATAAGTAAAGACAGAATGGTGAAGAAAGTATAGAGCACGAGAGTTAATATTAAAAGGGTTAGGCCGAAACGAACTTTCGAAGGTAATGTCAGTAAATTGTATTGACGTGTGTATATGTAGATCTAGAAAGAAAATTATGAATTTAAAAGGAGCGAAAGAAGTTTTATTGTCTCGTGTAATACTGTCAGGGACTGTAAAAAATATCTTCACGCCATTTCCAATACAGGGGAAGACAGAGGTCTAGTCTAGACAATTAAGTCCCTTCGACCCACCTTCCACCGAAGATATTCTTCGGGACAATGTGGCTGGCGGTGAGCCCGTCGCTGTATTTATGTCCAAGCCAACGATATCGTCGTACATAAGTTTTTGAAAAAACCCATTGGTACGCGCTGGCTACCTGGGGATCGAACTCGGATCTCCTGACTCGAAATCTGATCACCTAACCACTCGGCTCTCGTGACTCTCACGTCAGTCACCTCAGGAACTGTGCGTGAAGATATTTATTTATTTAATAAAAAAATCATATAAGATAAGAATGACATGGAAATCGTTGGCTTGGACATAAATACGGCGACGGGCTCACCACCTGTCACGTTATCCCGAAATAACTTCGGTGAAAGGTGGGTTGACGGGACTTAATTGTCTAGACTAGACCTCTTTTTACCCCTGTATTGGGAATTGCGTGAAAACATTTATTTATATTTATTATTATTATTATAATTCATTTTATTTATTTATTTATAAGTGCCATGGATCATAGTGGTCGCCAAATTCCTTCTCTGCATATGAATAGTTAAGTTTCTAATCTATCTAAAAGTTTCTATCTGGCTTACACGTTTTTTGTCGAATCATAATATTTCCATTTGAAATGTATTTTTCTCATGTTAGATAACAATAAGTTTTTCGAAAATACAACCGGCGACAGCTGATTCCACGTAGTTCTAATGCGGTTTTTTTGAAATATACGTACCCTACCGCCTCTCAGGCCCACCATCAATATAGTATTACGATGGCGACAGAACGTGATCAAAGACTGTACGTGAAAGGACTCCTACAGGATATCGTTTCAAGTACAGTCTTGGAACCTAAAGGACCTGGTACATTTAGGCAAACATTTTAGGCTTCCTGTGTTTTTCAGAATGACGTCGTAGACAGTAACGAATCACTAGGCAAAACTAGCACTACAGACATTCAATTTGGGAAATGTACTTGGCCTGCTGTTGTTATACTTCAACATTGTAATCCAGTACAGCGAAAAGTATTTGAGGAAAATTATGGAAGATTGGAACCAGAATGTGTAAAACGCATACGCCAATTATACAGTGACCTGAACTTACTTAAATTATATAAGGAGGAGATTAATAACCGATGTGATACTTATTTACGAAAAGTTAATTATCTGCCAAAAGATGCTATCCCGTCATCGGAGGTTTATCGTGAAATTTTAGATTTCTATCGAAGTTATGTAGATGATACATCAAGTAATATTTATAACTGATGCAATTTAGATCGATTACTTTTTAATGATCAAATAATTACTCATGTATTGTATGTTTATAATAACAGTATTATTTTATCTAATATGGTTGATCGAAAGAGGCCGAAATTTAAAAAGGCTGTTTTGTTATTGCATAGTCTTTGTAAATAAATATCCTATTTATTTTGTATCTTATATGGAACAATGACATCTCATATTTTGTATCTCATATGGAACAATGCTTTTTATCACCCAGAATGTTAAGATTGATAAAATATGTATTTTATTATTTTAGCTGTAATGATGAAATAAAATACTGTGTTCAGTAATATCGACACCATAATACACAACAAGTTTTATGGCTACATCTTTTTGGTCTTAATCTTACAATAATAATATAATAAATATTAAACCTAAATTCAACAGACCGGTATCGGATAATATATAGTCTAAGATCAAATTGTTTGGTATTGCGACCGCCGATCCGCTTACCAAGCGTAGCGATTATGGAAACGTTCCTTTACGGCAGAGGCTTATGTTCTGCAGTCGAATTTATGTCAATTTAAATTTGTATATTGGCTTTGCAACTCAATTCAACAAATACGGACCTTATTCTTAATAACCTACATTTGTAATAAAATCAGTGTTAATTACCACAAGATACTGTAAGACGAAACCGGTAGTTAAGTGCTCATGTGCGCAAGGATGAATTTTATTATAAAAAATAATATTATATCTTCACGCCATATCAATAGAATAGATAGAGGTTTAGAAAATTAAGTATTTAAGACCCACCTTGTCGTGACTGGCGGTGAGCCTGTGGCAATCATTATGTCCAAGCCAATGACACAAATCGTACATAAGTTTTTGAAACGACCAATTCGTACGCGCCTCCCTGCTAGGGATCGAACTCAGTGCTCGTGACTTAAATTCTGATTATCCAACCACTCGGATTTCGTGACTATATAAATTTTACCGGTATTAAATTTTACCAAGAAACAAAAATCGTAAGTATAAATTATAAGAAACTTTTATATTAAGTATTAGTATAAAAATATCACCAATCCGTTTCTTCTTGCGTTTATCGTAGCAGACAGCGATACACTATCGGCGGGAAAAGTTCTTTAAAACATCAGACCAAAATAAAAGCGACAGGTGATGGTATTGCGTTTGCAGCGTCTTTGATACTGCGATCAATGTTTACTGATTGTTTCATTGCTCTTTGAAAACGAAAGGTGTTATACGTTCATCCAGTGCGTTTCTACTTTTTTATCAAATGTCATCAATATCTTTTCAATAATTAAGATATCTTAATTTTTCAAGAACCAAACTCTCAAACAAAAACTCAAATTTTTTACATTAAGAATATTTATTTTTTTCCTTTCTTATTTCTTTCTATAATCTTCAATCTTGATAGCTCATCTTTGCTTAATTGTCTAGACGAGACCTCTGTCTACCCCTGTATTGGGAATTGGGAGAGAGAAATTTATTTATTTTTGTTATTTTTCTTTAACAGAATTAAGAACTATATTTTTTTTCAATTTGTAGTTGAATTTTATATACTTTATTGAGATAGGTTTTATGAGTACGACCACAGCTACTGAGATCGTATTGGGCGTATGAATGTACAAGGGAAATTTTTAAAGGGAATGCGCCTGTTTTATTACCACTTTCATTATCATCCAATGGATGGGGCAGTTGGTGCTATCTGTTCTTTTTTTATAAACAAAAATGCTAAAACATTAATTATAGTTCCGATGAAAAGTCACGATATCCGAGTGGTTGGATAATCAGAATTCGAGTCAAGAGGTCCGAGTTCGCATACTAGCTGGCAGTCTCGTACTAACGGGTTTTTTCAAAAACTTATGTACAGTTTATATCTCTGGTTAGGACATAAAGATGGTGAGGGGCTCGTTACCTGTCACGTTATCGCAAAGAATACCTTCGGTGGAAGGTGTCACTCTAGTATTAGGAAAGGTGTAAAAATATGTTTCTCATTCAAAAGAAAACCTGTTACAATTATAACAGGTTTTCTTTTGAATTTTAACGCATGTTCACCGAACCATGGTAGATAGAGATATAGACAACTAATTTGGTTCGCTTATTTTGGGCAAAAGTGTTTGTTGGGTCCATCACCGTTTCTAATTTTTTTTTCTCAAAAAACAATCTGGTACTTACTATGGCGAACCCTCTAGTACAGAATAGGCATATGTCCTACAGTGGACATTTACAAGTTGTTATGATAATGATGACTTTTTTCAAAAAAGATCAAAAATTTATTATATACTTTATAATTTTTTGCGTGCAATTGTCCAGTTTGTTTGGGTTGATATGCAAGAATGCAATTGCTTAGTGGAACATCTTTAAAGCTTAAGAACTCCTTTTTGGGTGCCTACACTAGCCAGTAGTAAGCTAGTAAAATTATCTATTTTTAACGCTTAATATTTGGCAGAACGAAAATTTAATAACCATTCAATCGATCAGTAAATGAATTAAGAAGTTACTACAGCCGAGTGATTGGGTGATCGGAATTCGAGTTAAGAGATCCAAGTTCGATCCCCAGGTTGCAGGCTTTTAACAATGGGGTTTTCACAACCTTTTGTACGATTTAAATAAAAGCGGCGACGGGCTCACCACCTGTCACGTTGTCCCGAAAATATCTTCGGTGGAAGGTGGGTCAAAGGGACTTAATTGTCTAGACTTGACCTCTGTCTACCCCTGTATTGGGAATTGCGTGAAGATATTTATTATTATTATAAACAATTTATATTACACCATCATTATTAATAGTATTATTTTCGCAAAGCAATCTAGAACACAAAATAAAACACTTTTAATTAATGAATGTTATTTTTACTTTACACGAATGTTTACGCCTCCAATACTTGATATTAGAACAATAAATAATAATGTTTATAAATTCTGTCTTCCTTCATTCAGTGATAGGTGGTTCCATTTGTACCGGTATCGATTATCCCTAATTACCTATTGTACAATATCACTTTTTCATGTTCATTTCATTATTTTTCAATTTTATGTTAATTTTATTCATGTTTATTTTCTTTTTAATTATGTCATTTCTCTGTTGTTAAATAAAATTGTTTGATTTTATATATATTAATAAAGTGTTTGAAGTCTCATATAGTGTAACCATTTTTTTATAATAATACATATACCTATAACACAATGTAACACGTATAAATGAAGTAATATGTGTGTATGAATAGTTTACAGTAAAAACTACTACTGTTACTTCTAATATATTTTTTAACATTTAGTATATTAAACAGGTTTTACATATATTGTAAATATTACACAAGGAAAAAATAGTAAAGCACAAAACAAAGGAAACTCACTAAATCATAAAATAACAATAAAAAAGTTCAAGATAATAAAAAAATCAGTTATAGTTTAATAATGTATACATACTTTCGACCGTTGTAATAGTACAGTTTTAACTAAATTCTTAGCAATTCATTTACAGTAAAAATAACTTTTAAATTGTCCGCAATGGTCAAACAATGCCAGATCCAAAAACGCGGACAAAGTCCGATTCCTTTTTAATGCGTTCAATATTATCGTACGTACAAATATTTTGCCAGCTTTTGTCCATACGAATATCCATTTCAGGCGGCGGCATATATCCCGTGACTTTGCGAATAGTTGCCGATTTAGTCGAGTTAGGTGCTCGTTTATATATAAACGGCAGGTCTGACCCGGTAAGCCAAAGCCTTCAGTAGTAGCACGCCGGTGTACTCGTGCCGCGCGCAGCAGCTCATCACGCACACAGCGGCGCGTGAACCGGACGACGATACACCTCGGGGGTAAGCCCTCATCATTCAATCGATCTCTCCGAACTGCTCCAACTCTTTCCGCAGACGTAATGTCCCGCTCGTCCAAGGAGACTGACAGTTTCTTTGCGGCAACTGTAACGAGGTCTATAAAGTTTTCACCTTTGACCTCGGGAACGCCCGATATCTCGATATCATTCAATAGCAATTCCTGGTCTCGCTCATTAATTTGGGATCTGAGCTCGCTGATGATAGCCTCACAGGAATGGCGTGGGGTTACCTCATCAAATTTTTTCTCCAAAGACGTGACACGCTCGTCGATGGTATCAACACGTGAAGTGAGGCTCTCCATAGAATTACGGAAACTGGCGATGTCCGCCCTGCATTCCCCAAGCTCAATCCTTAATGCCGTCATTTCACCTCGTAGACCGCGCATCTCTATTAACAACTGGCTCAGGTCCGACTTATTAGTGGGCGTAACATTTATGTCTTCTGCTTCAGCGAATGTGGTGGTACCAACATAGGACCTTGTTTTTCCAGTTATTTCAGGTAAACACTGAGTATGATTTGAGGGTGACACTTTAATCTTACATGGGCTGCATACCCAGTTAATCGGTGCATCATTCCCCTCGGGAATTGCGACACAGCTACGATGATAATTGACTTTGCAATTACTACACGCTGCGGCGTTTGCTGAGCTGAAGAAGCGGCCACAGGTCGCGCACTTTGCCATGTTTATGTAAATTGAAAATACTGAATCTTAGTTTTTAGTATAAAATTAGAATTTTTTTTAATTTATTATTTGTAGGGTAGATGGAGTAATGTTTGTTAACAGATTGCTACAACTTTGTAAAACTTAGAAGCAAAACACACAAATATCAATAAAATGGACAAAATAAATAAAGTTTTTATCTATCACAGTGATTGTACTAGTTTTGACACTGAAAACTAACATACTTACCAACACTTTATTTACTATTTTTAGTAAAAACGAAGGAGTAGATGTTATGCCTGGACCGCGCGCGGATTACTCCAAATGGCTAAATAATGAAATGGCTTATAGTTAGTGAATTCTATATCGGCGAGTAGGTGTGTTCAGTGTAAATTACATTAAACACATCAATTTAACTGTCGTGAATAGTAGCCTTATGGTATATGTATTAAAATCTACCATCCCCTTCCTTTTACCTTTCCCTTACTACCGGAAAAGCTTTGAAGACCTCAATAGCTACGAAGAGATGGGCGGTATCTTGCAAAATGCCAGACCAAAATTAAACAAACAAAAAGTAGCTGTCAGTATTTTCCAAATCGACGTTACATGAAAAGTGTAGTGAGTGAACTTACTGACGCTCGAACAAAATTATGTATAGACTATAAGAAAAATAATTCATGGAGTATTTAATATACCGGGTGCTAAAATATTAGAATACAGATCTTCCAATTTTGAAATTAATTAAACATAACAAAACAAAACATGAGAATAAAAACAAGTAGTATATTCACATTTTAGTAAAAATTCACATGAGAAAGATTAATATATAGATTTGACAAATACCTTTTTCACTTTGTGACTATAAATTCTAAGTATATTTATGACAATAAACTATATTTCTATTTTTTTGACAGCCTTCAAAATCTTATGATAGAACGCTTTATCTGGAATGGCATTTATCGGCAACTCATCAATTTTTCTCAACAATTCTTCAAAGTAGGTTTGTTGACATTTGATAAAATACTGTGGCAGCTGCAGCTCCTCATATAACTGTTTTATTTTTTGTACATCTTTCGGATTCCAACTACCATAACACCTTTCAAAAATTTGCCGTTGCTCCTTACTGCAGCGTTTCAATGCCGTCACTGCTAACCAGGAGCATTTCGCAGTCTGAATATCTGTAGATGACTTTTCGTCGCTTTTATTGAAATCCTTCAGATCGTTCTATAAAGAAATAATAATAGAAGAATATAAATAAAAAGAAACTGAAGACGGCTGGTCTATGGCTTTTGAATTTTTTTCAATTATTCATCTATGTAGGACGTGAATAAAAAACAAAATGTCCAAAATTGCTTAATAATAATAATATAGTATAATATATATTCACGCAATTCCCAATACAGGGGTAGACAGAGGTCGAGTCTAGACAATTAAGTCCCTTCGACCCACCTTCCACCGAAGATATTTTAGGGACAAAATTGTTTAAATTTATATTATTACATCTAAGTTAATGTTTACTCTATATTTATTTCATTTAGTATACGTAAATGTACCTATCCAAGTAAATTGGAAAATAAAACACTGTCTAATTACTATACATAAATAAATAAATATCTTCACGCAATTCCCAAGACAGGGATAGACAGAGGTCTAGTCTAGACAAGAAAGTCTCTTCGACCCACCTTCCAGCGAAGATATTTTCTGGACAACGTGACAGGTGGTGAGCCCATCGCCGTCTTTATTTCCAAGCCAACGATGTAATTTATACATAAGTTTTGAAAAACCAATTGGTACGAGCCTGCCACTTGGAGGTCGATCTCGAGATGAATGATGAAATTCCCACCACCCGATCACTCGGCTATCGTGACTCGTTTAAATACTAGATCTTTAAAATACTGCAGCAGTCATTGTGATAGCAATGAATCATAGTATAGTGTCACGATAGTCGAATGGTTGGGTGGTCGGAATTTCGAGTCAATAGACCCGAGTTCGATCCCCAGTTGGTAGGCTCGTACCAATGGGTTTTTCAAAAAAAACTTATGTACGAATATCGTTGGCTTGGACATAAAGGCGGCGACGGGCTCACCACCTGTCACGTTGTCCCGAAAATATCTTCGGTGAAAGGTGGGTCGAAGGGACTTAATTGTCTAGACTCGACCTCTGTCTACCCCTGTATTGGGAATTGCGTGAAGATATTTTTTATTTTAATGAATCATAGTATGATTAACATAGTCATCGACTATCATCTAAGAACTAAGTAAATACTATTGAATACAGTACCGTAAAAATATACCGACCCTTTCTTTCCGTGGGCGTTGTAAGGTCCAACTAATGGATAACCATATCGGAGAATACAAAACAAATCAAAATTCTATATTTTAAACGGAACTCAACAATACTTAATTTAGCGACACAAATACGTGTGATACTGATTTAGATGACTCATGGGCATTGAAAGAATCTAACACCTTTAAAATAAGAAGACACTACTAAAATACTAATAAAATCTTAGAAGCCGTTATAGCAGGTAAAAAAGTAGTTACTCGACGATAGCGATAATTGAAAAAGTAGAGTTGGTAGCCGGGACGGGTATATTTATTATACTACTTCGGAATTGTATATTCATGCCCCTGATATCGTTTGTGTTTCAAAATTACTAACGGACATGAAGTAATTGTATAGACGTTCTAACAAAGGAAGGTCTCACAATTATCTTTTTCCTTAAACATATAAAAAGATCACTTGAATTTGTTGTTATTATCAACCAGGCCCTGGTAATATTATTTAAAAGAAACCTACAAAAAAGTAATGAATCTTAAGTAGACAATAAACTGATATCTGCGCAATCAAACTAAACCTTGGCCTTTAAATTAGAAATCTTTGTTTTTACGGTATACAACTTTACTTTACTCTTATTGTAAGTAATCTTGATACGAATTACATATTTCTTAAGTAATATCTTCAATTTAGTGTTTAATTTAGTGGCTCTTCCTTTTTATTACGCGGCCAATTACAGTCTGTTCGCTTCGGACAATAGTTTTCTGCTTGGGCTTCGAGTAGGCGCGCCATAACGCTGCACCACATCAAGTTTCAACATTTTGTAATATTTGTTTGCTGATGACATTCAGTTGTACTTGCAATCTGACATTAAATATCTACATTATGTGTGTAAGTACTAAATGACAACTTTCAGGTATTTAGATATAGTCTCAGTTTATGCACCTATGTATAAGGAAATGTGTAGGTACCTCAAGATTATTGGTAAGAGTCAATTACTGTTATTCTTCAATATACTTTAATAGTGATTTTTTTTCTTCATTTTATAAATAATCTTCGACACCCTACATAATTTTTCACTTTGATCAAGTAAACGCAGGTGTCTAAAATTAGTTTCCACGTTGCGTTCTCTTTATCGTTAATAATGTTCAACTTTTTAATCATGCTTGGTCCCATCGACTCTGCGCAAAATTCTGTAGTTTATCACTTCATCTTGTGTGCAGTTGTCCCACACAGTATTTTCCTGTATGAATCTGACCCTCGATTACTTTTTTCCCTCCAACAATTGTCGATTCAAAGATCTATTAGGTCGATCCACAGGCTCTTAAGGGGTGCTGACCTTTACGAATATGTTGTTTATCCTACTATACAATACAGATAACACATTTGTGATCGGGCCTTTTTATAAAACGAACTCGATAAATTAGTCAAAATCTCCCTACATATGCCTCAGTGGATTTTAAAGACGTCAGATCCAATCGGCACATAAAGAAACCGACCTTGTGCCTCGTACGAACGTACGTACGTACGAGTGTAACGAAACTTAAGCATATGCCGCACTCTTTCGCTGTTAGTGTAACTTTTTTCTGGTATTACAGTCGCCAATCCTATTGCTAAGCCTGTGGGTTATTACATGTCATGTAGTAAACTTTATAATACTTTATGTATGTAGTTATTTATGCCTCACGAAAATATGCTAAAACTCACATGCCCGTCGTATCTAGACCGAAAAAATGACCTACGCTATAGATAGCCTGTTTAGTAGTAAGGAAGTGTACTTCTTAAAGTAATATTGTTGAAATCTCTATATTACACTTTTAATCTGATATCTATGTTAATCGTTCAATATATCTCTGTAAATATATTTATGAAGTGTATGTTTGTATATTGATGATACCGGGACTTGGTCTTTCACTGTTGGCCGAATGAGGAAGCTCAAAGTAGCTTAGTGTGCTATAGAAAGAGCTGTACTCGGTATTTCTCTGTGTGATAGAATCCGCAATAAAAACATCCGCAGCAGAACTAAGGTAACCGACATAGTAGATCGCTGAAGTGGCAATGAGCCGGTTACGAATTGTTCATAGCTCGGCGAACTGATAACCGTTGAGGATAAAAAGTTCATTTAGGCAACCGCAGTGTAGGACAATCCTACACAAGGTACAATGACGACCTGCCAAATTTTGTGGGGAGTTCATGGACGCGTGTGGCTTAGGACCGTTCTTTGTGTCGAACTCTAGGTGAGGCCTATGTTCAGCAGTGGACTCTTGATAGGTTGTAAAGAGGAAGAAGAAGAAGACATTTATATTTAAGTTAATAACTAAAGCATTCCATATCATCACTCAGCATTTATTCTCCTTTCTTTGTTATACGATTGTAGTGATAAATTTAGAAACACCACATTTTCAGTGGTTACCTGATGATTGACGCGAAGACGACGACGGACGGGCGGAGCTTTTTTTATAAAAAAGGAAGGCAAACGAGCAGGTGGCTCACGTGATGGTAAGTGATTACGGCCGCCTATAAACACCTTCAATACCAGAGGCATTGCAGATGCGTTGCCGGCCTTAGAGTGCCCCCCCCCCCAGAATTGGGGGAGGGGGGTATGTGGGCCTCCGGTTACCTGCACTCACCAGACGAAACGCAGAAGGTTGTTAGACTTCTACTTCAAGCCGGTATTCTGTGAGGTCGTGGTACTTCCCCGGTCGAGCCGACACATTCACGCAACAATAAAAGCTGATGCGTGGCTCTACCACTGTTAAGGAGCTGCGTTCCGCACTCATTTAGAAATTTACGTGACGTATTTATCAGTTATCTCCCACGCAATTGATCTCAAACTTTTCTGTTTCACGTCTCAATTATATAAATACTTGTTATAATTAACAAGGTTCATACCAAAGACAAAGTTATACTATTAATTGACTACCTCCGTGAACGAGTGGCGCAAACACCGACGTCCCAGGTGTAGAAAAAACACTTTTTCTCGGGTCTGAGTGATTGTGGTGCCTTTGTTGTTTCCTATTCCCATACCACAAGTGCTTCAGTATTATATATATATATATATATATATATATATATATATATATATATATATATATATATATATATATATATATATATATATATATATATATATATATATATATATATATATATATATATATATATATATATATATATATATATATATATATATATATATATATATATATATATATATATATATATATATATATATATATATGTGTGTGTGTGTGTGTGTGTGTGTGTGTGTGTGTGTGTATGTATTTATTTATTATTTAAAATTAATGAAATAAATAAATAATACATAGCTACCTGCATTTGAAATATACTGCCTATTTTACCGCAAACACTATGTATTTGTTGTCTTGATTCTTCACTGTCTTTATTTGATAAAATAAGAGCAACAATGATCGGAGATTCGATTGAATAAAATGAAACTTTTAGTTTATTCATTTCTTCGTAATTCTCCATTGTATAGTCATCGTAAATACGATTTTTGGCTAAAGTTACATCCATGCGTTGTCCTAAACCTGATATGAAATATGTCTACAAAATAATAGGTATTAATAATAATTAAAAATAAAATTAGTACAAAAAAAATATTCTATACTATATACAACTAAAAAAACATTAATTTACATGTTGAAATTTTTACTTACCTCATTGATAATGTACAATAGTTTATAACACAATTGTTCCGAAAAATTTTGCTGAAGGATTTTAAAAGCAAAACTATGTAAAAGACTGGCATCGTTCATGGCTAACAAGCCCACGTCTGGTAGTAAATGCCAACATGGCTTTCCGCAGCGTAATTTAGCGTCATCCTCTATATCATCCAGTAATATAAAATATGACCAGCCCTGAAATTATTTACAACTTACAAAGTTCAATACGTATAATAAAAAATATTTACGTATGGGTATACATATACATATACACATAAGCCAACGATATAAATCGTACATAACTTTTAAACAAACTCTTTTATACGTGCCTACCCTCTGGGGATCGCAGTCAAGTCCCTCGACTCGAATTTCGATCACCCTATCACCTACCACTCGACTATCGTAACTTTATAGATCAAGACAGCCGAGTGGTTGGATGTTGTACATCTCATGTACATATTTTTATTATTCAAAAGACGTACGTTTCTCAAGCTATACTGATTTTTTCATATTATACTTACCAATTCGAAAATACAGGCTAATACAAAAATTTGATGACGTTTTTCATCGCTGAGATTTTCTGGGTCTTCTAATATTTCATAGGCATTTACCATTAGTTCTCCAATAACAGGTTCTTTTTCGAATGTGTAATACACTGACATCTACGAATTAAAAATAAATAATTGTTTATTAATGAAAAAATTATCGGATTTCGTTTGCGAAATCATGATCGGATTAGAGTTTATTAAACAAAAACTTTATGGTTATCACTTTTCAATTTCAATCAATAAAATTGCTGAAAGTAAGTCTTAGCCATGTTATTAAGAAGACGCGATGGTAAAATATTTCACTATCAATGTCTCTGGATTCATATGTAAAATTAGATCTATCGTTGACAGGATACATCCATGAAAACTTTTAAACTTATCATTTTATGAATATTTTTAATTTATAAGATTGATTTTAACAAAAACATGTTTTTTTTTAATATTCAGCTAGTAAGGCACTGGAAATTGAAAAAGTCATAATTTAATTAACGACCTAGAAAGTAGTAAAATTTTCTTTGACTTTGTGAAATAAAATTTCTTTCTTTATTTCTTGTGGTACTTACACAGTTTGTCTGTACAGACAAAACCGTTGGTTTTCCAACAGTTGTCAAATATTATGAGCTATGCGAACGACTTACTATCACTAAAACATGCTGATCCTTACAAACATGCAGTTAATTAAAAGAGGCGATGTAATAAAATATGACTAATACAAAAATATTTACATAAACATGCGTACGATATAATACATACATAAAAACTCATATGATATTTAAATAAATTGATACTTATATAGATAGGGACTACATCACATACATTGCTCCAATCCCAATGTAAGATGCTAAAGCACATGTGGTATGGGAATCGGAAATAACGAAGGCACTACAAACACTCAGACCCGAGAAAATGTAGAAAAAGTCGTTTTTCTACATTGACCCGACCGGGAATCGAAACCGGAACCTCGAGATTGTGACACCTTGAAAATAGGTGTTTACGCCACTCGTCCACGATGGCCATCTGTATACAAACGTATTTGTTTTTATCAACCTCCGAGGACGAGTGGCGTTCACACCGGTTTTCATCAGGTCAGGTCTAAGATCTCGGGTTCGATTGCCGGTCGGGTTTATGAAGACAAATATTTTTCTACGTTCTCTCAGGCCTGGTTTTTGTGGTACCCTCCTTGTTCCCGATTCCATCTTACAAATGCTTATGCTCACATCTTTTTAAGATTAGGGCAATGTATGTGACGTTGTTCTTATCTATGTATGTATCTAAAATATTAGGTCCTTACATATGTTATTAACGTTTTGTCGTGCTGACCACTTTGATCTGAAATATCTCCTCTTTGGTTAAGAATTCCTAACAAAAATTTACAAATTCATTTGTTTTATCTACTTTATTTATTTCTTTGGCGTCGCTTGTTACCGCACAATGGAAAATATGAAATATCGGTATATTCAAAAGTACGAGTTCTAACATGGCACCAGTGCATAGCTCAAAGGGTTAATGATGTGTACGGCGCTGGTGACGCAAAACAAAGCACGGTACTTTTTGGTTTCAACGTTTTCATTCTGGAAATTTCCACCTTCAGAACCAACCCCGTGGACGGTCGAAGACCAAAGTGGTAATCGAAGAATTAAAGGCGGTTATGGCAGCGGATCACAAAGTCAGCCATCACAAAGAACTTCAGAGATAGCTGCAGGCTTCGGGGAAAGTGTATTTAATAAAACTTTTTATCGAATCAATACTTGTGATGAGATGAAAAGTGGATCCTGTACGAAAATATTTATTGAGATAAGAAATAAGAGTTATTTAATAAATTGTGAGGAAATTTTTTGCCGTGTGCTCGTGAACACCTTATTAGCCGACGATTACGATTAACTATCGATTTAGAAAAGAGATCCAAGGGGTTGACAATACGATCATCCTAATCGGATACCTAGAGCAATGTGTCGCTATAAATGCATCATAATATCGAAATAACGACCTGTAAAAGTTCGCTGCAGGACATAGGCCCCATAATTAAAATTATCGATGGTTTAGTGAACCTCGGACTATCCTTTAATTGGAATATGTCTTAACATTAAAAAAGTAATAAACTTATATTATATTATTTTCCTCCGTGGACGAGGGGCGCACACACCGGTTTTCATCGTGTCGCCAGCTCTGAGGTCCCGGATTCGATTCCCGGTCGGGTCAATGTAGGACACTTTTTTCTCGAGTCTGGGTGTTTGCAGGACTTTCGTTTGTTTTGATTCCATAATACAATTGCTTAAGCTGCTTACTTTGGGATCAGAGCAATTTGTGTGATGTTGTCTCTCTGTATGTATGTATATGTTATTATTTCAATTGTTTTTTACTTTACGTTGGAATGTATTATACATTTATACGAGGTTATATTCAGCGTTATAATATCACCGTCAGTTTTACCCTTGAAATAAAATATGTCAAATAAATAAAATATACTTTATCATAAAACTAATAACGTTCTTACCTTTCTTAAGCGATCTTTAAAATGGCAACAGTAATCACTAATTGCTGATAAGCATTCATCTATTATATTAGAAAAAATGTGCTTGAAATCTTTCACAAATTGCTTTGACAATGGTAACGACTCCTTCTTAAGTTCATTTCTGTAAAGAATCACAAAATATTCTTAGCTATATTTATCACAAAATGTTCTAATATACATAATAGTTTCTGCGAGGTGACAAAAATCTTTTTAAACAAAGAATTAAAGTGGCATTAAATCCCTCGTCAGAATCGTAACTAAATAAAAAAAATGCCGTGATATTTATTAGACGACCAGAAAAATACATAATTAGTACATAAGTTTTTGAAAAACCCATTTGTCTCGGATCTCTTGACTCGAAATTCCGACCACCCAACCTATTGTGACTTTTGAAAAATATGATTTAAAAAATATTAATACAACTTAAAAGATGTGTTTCAGAATATGTAAAGAAAAAGTATTGATGACATAAATTAACTTATTTATTTAATTAAATTAAACAGAATAATTTTAGTTATTTATCATTTATCTTCACGCACAATCCCTGACGGGGTAGCCAGAGAGAACAGATCGCCAAGTGTCACGATTCTTACATACCTCTTTCGCTTCATTCAGATTCATCATTTTCTTCATACATGCACGTCGAGTTATCCGAGTACTCTTGACCCTCCCCTCTTCGAGCAATTTGCTCACATGGTCTTCAAAAGTTAGTCTCGGCCTACCTCGACCCTTTTTATTATTAACTTTCGCACAATATATCTTCTTCACCATTCAGTCTTCGCTCATTCGGTCAACCTGCCCAAACCATCGAAGCACGCCCTTATAAAAAATAAAATAAAATGAGTCACGGTCTTCATTTGTCAAAAACTATTAGGCAGTTGCAAGAAAAAAATCTTATAATAATGCAAAAAAATGAATTCTTTTGAATGAAGTGAACAAAAAAAAACTACTAATTTGAATGTTAGAAATAAAGTAAGAAAAATTTGTTTATTTCTATTGTAAAAAGTTAACAATAATGTCGAAGATGAGAGAAGATAGCAAAAGGTTCAAATATATATATTTTATTTTAAGGAGATTTTAATTTTAATTTTTTAAATTTTAAGATAGGAATGACACAAAATATTATCTTACCATTAATAGTCTAAGGTTTTCCATTAAACACAAAACGATATGATTTGATTCCAGATTCCGGAAGTTGTATTTGCTTATTTTAAAAGTTGAAAAAGCCTTTTAAATCCGAGTAAACTCAGCAAATTCATATTTTTTTTGTTCAGGTAGAGATTTTTTTATTTTAAACATAACTTAACAAAATAGTCGTGTAAATTAATTACCAAAACTTAAGTTTCAGTAATGACAGAAAATTATTTAAATGAGTCTTTTTAAATCCAAAGGACATACTTTACACGAATAACTATAATAACAAAGATAATATTAATTATCACTTAATAATAAAATTTAAAAGATGTTTGATATTTAGTTAGCAGGCAGATAACAATTTACATTCTGCAACGTGTTACGATATGTCCATAGTTTTCTATTTAAAACGTTCACGTTAAAACAAAATTTCGTGCTAGTTTAAGTAATATACTAATTAGTATGTATATAGTAATATACTAATTAGTAAAGTATACTATATTTCTTACCCATTATGGGGAATTGCAGTATATTCAGACATGTTTTTCTGCGTTAGCGTTGAATTGATAACTTATGTGATGCAAAAATGAATTTTGTTGCTTTTAAAACGTTCGCTGAGTTTCAATATCTGCACAAAAGTGGCGGTGCTTTTATTGCATTCTAGTGTCATAATGTAAGCAGAACAATACAGTGTTAATTTTTTGTTGTTATTATGTAATTCTTCATATTATGTAAATAAAGCTATGTCATTTTAAAAATTTCAGACTTTCATTATAAACTGTCAGAGAATCGAATTCTCGGTTTCTTTTGAAAAACTTATGTAAGGTTTATATCATTAGCTTGGACATTAAGACGGCAACGGGCTCGTCACCTGTCACGTTGTTGCAAAAAGTGTCTTCGGTAGAAGGTGGGTCGAGATGACTAAATTGTCTATAGCTCTGTCACCCTTGTGTTGGGAATTGCGTGAAGGTATTTTTCTCATTATAATTGTGACCAGTTTTCTTTTTGAATTCTCCCCGCATGTTCCCCGAACTAGGGTAGTAAGAGGCGTAGACAACTATGGCCTTTGGTCCCTTTCGCTTATATTGGGACAAGGTTTTTTCGGCCCATCATAACGATGATGGGCCCAAATGGACGAGGTCATAATTTTTTTTTCAATTAACTATTATTATCAGCATAAAATCTAAGATGTTAGGTATCTGGTACTAACTATGGCGAACCCTCTAGTATAGGATATGCCTATGTCCTACAGTGGAAATTTACAGGCAGTTAAGATAATGATGACTTTTTCAAAAATATCAAAATTTTTATATTCTTTAGAATTTTATGCGTGCAATTGCCCTGTGAAATATCTTAAATTCTCCTTTTTGGGTGACCATAGTATATGTCTGTATTTTCCAAAACGACGTTACATGTGAAGACTTACTGACGTTCGAACAAAATTATATATACATTTTAAGAAACATAATTCACAGAGTTTTTAATATACTGGGTGCTAAAATATTCGAATACAGACCTTGCCATTTTGAAATAAATACCAACAAGCAATATATTTACATTTTATTTTTGTATTGCTATAAGATTAACAGTGGTAGAGCCACGCATCAGCTTTTGTTGTTGCTTGAATGGGCCGGCTCGACCGGGGAAGTACCACGACCTCACAGAATACCGGCGTGAAGTAGAAGTTTAACAAACTTCTGCGTTTCGTAACCTCTGGGGGGTACCAGCACCACCGGTGCTGGAGAATCCCCCTCTGGGCACCCAACCAATCGCTGCCCGTGTGTGGATGCTCAGGCTGCTCCTCGTATCCTGGTGGGAGGGCAAGGTACGCTCTGTTCCCATACTGTTGCAAACGAAGCAAAAAACCTTCGGCAACTCCACTCTAATCTTGATGCCGTCCACTAACATCTGGAGACGGCAAAGCCGGCCTTGCTTTTTCTTACCGAGACGCAGATATCCTCTCCGGCGGATACCTCTTATCTTTCCTACCCGGGGTACAAGCTGGAACATTCTTTTGTGCCTCGGGCCTGTCCACCCTTTGGCTACGCATAGACAGCGACGACCACCCTCGCGTCTATGGGTGCCTCTATAGGTCCCACAGCGGTAATGCCGAAAATGACCGACTCATCGACCGGTCCAATGGCTGCAGATTCCGTGCTACAGCAGATCCCAACCGCAGAGGTCGTGGTACTCGGCGACTTCAACGCCCACCATGCCGAATGGCTACGATCTCGAACCACTGATCATGCGGGGAGATCTGTTTTTGACTTTGCCTTAGCATATGATCTGACACAACTGGTTACTTCGCCAACGCGGGTTCCGGATGTGGAGGATCATACACCTTCCCTGCTGGATCTTCTGCTGACCTCTCATCCGGACGGCTATGTGGTCTCCGTTGATGCCCCTTTGGGTTCTTCGGACCACTGCCTGATCCGGAGTAAAGTGCCCATCATTTGCCCATCACGGCCGCGATATGCAGGCCGGTGGCCTGTTGTGGCCGTCTGTGGCACTACAAGTCGGCGGATTGGGAAGGGATGCGGTCTTTCTTTGCATCCTTCCCATGGGGGCAGGTTTGCTTCTCGCTAGATAGTCCTGACGCCGTTACTAATTCCGTCGCCAGTCCTACAGGGCCTGGGTTAAAGCATCGGCGTCTCGGGATTCAAAAACTAGCGTTTTTAAGAAGGAGTATAACTCTGCCGCCACGTCCTTCAAAAGAGTAATTACTGCGGCAATGTCCGAGCACATTGGCAGAATTGGCGAGAAACTAGTTCGTCTTCCTTCGGGAACTCGTGCGTTCTGATCCCTCGCCAAGGCTGTTCAAGGGAATTTCAGTCAGCCATCACTACCATCTCTGTACAGAGAGGACAACTCGCTGGCCCATGACACAAAAGAGAAAGCCGATCTTCTAGGTTCTCTTTTTGCGTCAAAATCGACTCTCGATGACAGGGGGAACTCACCGCCGACCATCCCGTGCATTGAATGCTCTATGCCGGACATCCGGTTCTTTTAGAGCTCAGCGCGAAAAGCACTCCTCCTATGAGGCGCAGGTTCGGCCGCACATGGAGTACTGTTCCCATCTCTGGGCGGGAGTACCCTAGTGCCAGCTCCCTTCATTTGACCGTATCCAAAGAAGAGCGGCTCGAATTGTCGACGACCAAACTCTATCCGATCGGCTAGATGCCCTGTCTTTGCGAAGAGATGTTGCATTTCTTTGCATTATATATTTGCATTCTTCTATTTTTATATATCTTTGCATTCTTTGCATTATATATATATATATATATATATATATATATATATATATATATATATATATATATATATATATATATATATATATATATATATATATATATATATATATATATATATATATATATATATATATATATATATATATATATATATATATATATATATGTCCTAAATATTCGAGAAATAAAAATAATACAGCCGCTTTTGTTAGATTTTTCTTGCACGATTTGTCTTTTCCCCTTTGATCTCATTATAACCTCTCAAGGCTATTCAATCGCTGCATTGTTATGTCACTTCGTTATTTTTCACATCAATCAATTATGGTTGCAAATAAATTAGCAATTCAAAATTAATCAACGCCACAAACAAAAAAGTAGACACTTGGCGTTTTTACAGCGTCATCGCTTTTAAACGTAAAGGCACAGATTGTGTCGTTTTGAATTACTTTTTTTAGCATACTTTCATGTCCTAGCACGATTATGAAAAAACTGCAATGCAAAGAGTACATAAATATCACGTTTTACTGCAACAAATTTAAATGTTATAAAATATCATAGCAGTCAAGGAACAAGAAAAATTGTTAAGGATAATTCAAGTTATATTAAGCGTTGGGATTAAATAAAGTTCTCGGAGAGTGTTATCGATCTCTTGTTGATATGTATTTGCAAATATAATAAAATCACAACGCACAAACAGTTTAACGAGATGGTAATATACTACGCCTTTATTAAATATAAATTATTAAATATTTTAAGTTTCTGGGGTGGCTTGATTGCAAAGATAACAGTTTATTGTATACTTAAGATTCATTACTTTTTTGTAGGTTTCTTTTACATAATCCTGTCAGAGCCTGGTTATTAACAAGAACAAATTCAAGTGATCTTTTTATATATTCAAGGAAAAAGGTAACTGTGAGATCTTCTACTGTTAGAATATCTATACAATAACATCATGTCCGCAAGTAATTTTGAAACACAAACGATATCAGGGACATGAATATACAATTCTGAAATAGTTTAATAAATATTTTAGCCCGTCCCAGCTATCAACTCTACTCAATTATCGCTATTATCGAGTAACTACTTTGTTACCAGCTATAACGGTTTCTAAGATTTTTTTTTGTATTTTAGTAGTGTCTTCTTATTTTAAAGGTGTTAGACTCTTTCTCTGCCCATGAGTCATCTAAATCAGTATCACACGTATTTGTGTCGCTAAATTAAGTATTGTTGAGTTCCGTTTAAAATATAGAATTTTGATTTGTTTTGTATTCTCCGATATGGTTATCCATTAGTTGGACCTTACAACGCCCACGGAAAGAAAGGGTCGGTATATTTTTACGGTACTGTATTCAATAGTATTTACTTAGTTCTTAGATGATAGTCGATGACTATGTTAATCATACTATGATTCATTGCTATCACAATGACTGCTGCAGTGTTTTATAGATCTAGTATTTAGACGAGTCACGATAGCCGAGTGGTCGGGTGGTCGGAATTTCGCGTCAAGAGACCCGAGTTCGATCCCCAGGTGGCAGGCTCATACCAATGGATTTTTCAAAACTTATATATGAATGTCGTTGGCTTGCAAATAAAGACGGCGATGGACTCACCACCTGTCACGTTGTCCCGAAAATATCTTCGTTGGAACGTGGCTCGAAGAGATTTAATTGAATGGATACGGACTAGTATTTTAATGAAAATATTAGGTTGTTGACTACCAACTCTATTTTTTCAATTATCGCTTCATTTATACCTATAACGGCTTCTAAGATTTTATTAGTAATTTTAGTAATGCCTTTATTTTAGTCATCTAAATCATTAGCTCACGCATTTTGGCGCTAAATTAAGTATACATATATATATATACATATATATATATATATATATATATATATATATATATATATATATATATATATATATATATATATATATATATATATATATATATATATATATATATATATATATATATATATATATATATATACAAAAAAAAATCTTAGAAACCGTTATAGCTGGTAACAAAGTAGTTACTCGATAATAGCGATAATTGAGTAGAGTTGATAGCTGGGACGGGCTAAAATATTTATTAAACTATTTCAGAATTGTATATTCATGTCCCTGATATCGTTTGTGTTTCAAAATTACTTGCGGACATGATGTTATTGTATAGATATTCTAACAGTAGAAGATCTCACAGTTACCTTTTTCCTTGAATATATAAAAAGATCACTTGAATTTGTTCTTGTTAATAACCAGGCTCTGACAGGATTATGTAAAAGAAACCTACAAAAAAGTAATGAATCTTAAGTATACAATAAACTGTTATCTTTGCAATCAAGCCACCCCAGAAACTTAAAATATTTAATAATTTATATTTAATAAAGGCGTAGTATATTATCATCTCGTTAAACTGTTTGTGCGTTGTGATTTTATTATATTTGCAAATACATATCAACAAGAGATCGATAACACTCTCCGAGAACTTTATTTAATCCCAACGCTTAATATAACTTGAATTATCCTTAACAATTTTTCTTGTTCCTTGACTGCTATGATATTTTATAACATTTAAATTTGTTGCAGTAAAACGTGATATTTATGTACTCTTTGCATTGCAGTTTTTTCATAATCGTGCTAGGACATGAAAGTATGCTAAAAAAAGTAATTCAAAACGACACAATCTGTGCCTTTACGTTTAAAAGCGATGACGCTGTAAAAACGCCAAGTGTCTACTTTTTTGTTTGTGGCGTTGATTAATTTTGAATTGCTAATTTATTTGCAACCATAATTGATTGATGTGAAAAATAACGAAGTGACATAACAATGCAGCGATTGAATAGCCTTGAGAGGTTATAATGAGATCAAAGGGGAAAAGACAAATCGTGCAAGAAAAATCTAACAAAAGCGGCTGTATTATTTTTATTTCTCGAATATTTAGGACATTTGTTATTCCCTATAACTTCATTGGTAATGAAGCTAGAAGTTTTAAATACCAAGCCGTCATACATAACTATCTATTTTTCCAAATAAATTAATTATTAGTAGTATAAATATAAAAATATTTCTTTCCTAACCCTTAGATATCTCCTTCATCGCCACCATTCGCCACATTGAGATATTTTGAGACTGAACCATAACTATACATTAAAATTAAGAAATAAGTGTGTATAGTGAAATAAGTGTAATATATAAAAGGGGATAAGGGGTTTGGCTATTAAAATAAATGAAACCTA
The DNA here is from genome assembly GCA_029286605.1 of Sericinus montela. Classification (NCBI taxonomy): domain Eukaryota; kingdom Metazoa; phylum Arthropoda; class Insecta; order Lepidoptera; family Papilionidae; genus Sericinus; species Sericinus montela. Next base: position 2,359,322 of record JAGSMR010000049.1, read on the forward strand.
TCAAAGTCATTAAATGTAAAAAAATTCAAGTCGCATTTCTTTCAAAACGAGAACTCAAGTAAAATCAAGACAATAATCTTATTGTATATTTTTGAACGTAAGTAATTACGAAACTTTGGTGTAAATTTCTTCCTTGTAAGTAACATGCAAAATTTTATAATGCTCTTATACAAATTAGAAATCTGTATTTTTACGGTACATAACTATATTTCAATCTTATTGTAAGTAATCTTAATACGTATCATATATTTCTCAAATCATATTTATAATTTAGTGTGCGATTCTTACTGATTGCTGATGATATTCAGGTGTACTTGCTATCTGATATAAAAGATCTAAATTATGTGCTTAAGTTACTAAATGACAACTTTGAAGTCTTTAGATTTAGTCTCAGTTTACGCGCCCATGTATAAGGAAGTGTATGTATAAATAGAAACCTCAAGATTATCGGTAAGAGTCGGTGTAAGAGAATCCTCTCCGTCATTTCAAAAATAATATTGGACTCCCTACATAAGGATTTCACTTTGATCAAGTAAAGCGAAACAAATGTGTAAAATTAGATAGTAATTTGTTTCCACGCTGTGTTCGCTTAATTGCTAAAAACTTTTTAATACAAAATTCATACTTGTTCATTCTCTTGCTCTACCCATTGTGCAAAGTCGTACCACACAGTATTTGCCTGTATGAATCTGACCCTCGATTACTTTTTCCTTCCAACAATGGTCAGTTTGATGATCTATTAGGTCGATCCATAGGCTCTTAAGGGGTGCTGACCATCACGAAATTAGTATATAATACATACACGATATTTATGATCTAGCCAATAGCTTTTTAAAACGAACCTCATAAAATAGTCGTCGCTCCCTGTATACACTTCAGTGGATTCTAAAGACTAATATTATTGAGTACTAATTTCATTATTTGTCATTTGTTTAACGATTTGGCAGCAAATTGAATTTTTTCTGTGTCACGCCAGTATGAATTTAAAGCGAGTAAATTTTTGTGCTATGATTTTTTATGACTTTCGGCGTCATTTAAGTCAACAAGAATGTTACGACAGACTTCGATTGGCCTTTCACGACGAAGCCCCTTCTCGAGCCACTGTTTATAACAGGCTTAATGAGTTTAAACTTGGTTACACCAATTTCAACGATGCTCTGCGTGAGGGACGGCCTTCTACGGCGACGACTGAAGATAAATAAATAAATAAATATCTTCACGCAATTCACAATACAGGGGTAGACAGAGGTCTAGTCTAGACAATTAAGTCACTTCGACCCTCCTTCCACTGAAGATATTTTCGGGACAACGTGACAGGTGGTGAGCCCGTCGCCGTCTTTATGTCCAAGCCAACGATATAATTCGTACAAAAGTTTTTTTGAAAAAACCCATTGGTACGAGCCTGCCACCTGGGGATGGAACTCGGGTCTCTTGACTCGAAATTCCGACCACCCAACCACTCTGCTATCGTAACTTTTGGTTTTGGGACGACTGAAGATGACATCAATTTTGTGCGGTGTATGATAGAAACTGATCCAAGAGCAACCGATCAGTAGATGCGAACAAGCTAAGGCATCGATATGAGTCAAGTGCATACAATCCTCCAATACAAAGATTTAACGGAGGTGACTTAAAAGCTGTGTTCGACATACATACGGGTGACGAAATCTGGATTTATTGCAATGATCCGGAAACCAAAAGACAGCTCAGTGGGTGTTTCCTTCCGAGGAGTTGCCAACTTAATTAAAGAGAATGATTTGACATTCTTCGAAAGTACCAAACGACAAAACGACGTAACATGAGAAGTGTAGTGTGTGAACTTACTGACGCTCGCACAACATAATAATGTAGGTACATATTTTAAATTAATTATTCACGGAATTTTTAATACACCGAGTGCTGAAATAATCGAATACAGATCTTGCAATATTGAAATAAATACCAATAAGCAGTATATTTAGATTTTATTTGTGTATTGCTTTAAGATACCATGCAGTAAAATTCAAATGATTAATAATATATAGATTTGACAAAAACCTTTTTCATTTTATGACTATAAATTCTAAGTACATTTATGACAATAAACTATATTTTGATTTTTTTGACAGCATTCAAAATCTTATGATAGAACGTCTTATCTGGAATGGCATTTATCGGCAACTCATCAATTTTTCTCAACAATTCTTCAAAATAGGTTTGTCGAAATTTGATAAAATACTGTGGCAGCTGTAGCTCCTCATATAACTGTTTTATTTTTTGTACATCTTTCGGATTCCAACTGCCATAACACTTTTCAAAAATTTGCCGCTGTTCCTTACTACAGCGTTCCAATGCCGTCACTGCTAACCAGGAGCATTTCGCAGTCTGAATATCTGTAGAAGACTTTTCGTCGCTTTTATTGAAATCCTTCATATCGTTCTATAAAAGTTAAAATTTACATTAGTTTAAATTTACATTATTCAATCAGAGCTAATAATAATAATCACTCTATATTTATTTCTTTCAGTATTCGTAAATTTGCCTGTAAAAATAAAAAAATAAAACGGTCTAAATACTATATTTTTAAAACACCTCAGCAGTCATTGTGATAGCAATGTATCAGAGTATGATTAACGTAATCATCGACAATCATACAAGGTAAATAGTATTGAATACCGCGTAAAAATATACCGACCGTTTCTTTACGTGGGTGTTGTAAGATCCAACTAAGGGATAACCATTTCGGAGAATACAAACCAAATCAAAATTCTATATTTTAAACGGAACTCAACGATACTTTATTTAGCGACAAAAATATGCGTTTTACTGATTTAGATGAGTCATGGACAGAGCAAGAGTCTAAAAAATTTTAAAATAAGAAGAAACTACTAATAAAATCTTAGAAGCCGTTACAGGTATTAACAAAGTAGTTATTCGACAATAGCGATTATTGATAAAGTAGAGTTGGTAGCCCGGACGAGCTAATATATTTATTGAAATTTTTCAGAATTGTACATTCATGCCCCTGATATCGATAGTGTTTCAAGATTACTTGTGGATATGATGTTATTGTATAGACGTTCTAACAAAGGAAGGTCTCACAATTATATTTTTCCTTAAAAATATAAAAAGATCACTTGAATTTATTGTTATTATCAACCAGGCCCTGATAACATTATTTAAAAGAAACTATATTTCACTCTTATTGTAAATAATCTTTATATGTATCACATATTTTTCTAGTGATATCTTTAATTTAGTGTGTGGTTCTTTCATTTTTCTAAGCGGCCAATAAAAGTTTGTTCGCTTCGGACTGCAGTTTTCTGCTTGGGCTTCGAGTATGGCGCGCCATAACGCTGCACCACATCAAGTTTCAACATTTTTTAATATTTTTTTTTGTTGATAATATTTAGTTGTACTTGCAATCTGACATAAAAGATCTAACTTAAAATTAAAATTTTAATCACTTAAAGTTTTAAATGACAACTTTGAGGTCTTTAAATATAGTCTAAGTTTATGCATCCATGTAAAAGGAAATGTGTAGGTACCCCAAGATTATTGGTAAGAGTCAATCACTGTTATTATTCAATATACTTTAATAGTGACTCCGTTACGTTTCATAAATAATCTTGGACACCGTATATAATTTTTCACTTTAGGATTACATTTTGATCAAGGAAACTAGTAATTTGTTTCTACGCTGCATTCTCTTAATTGCTAAAAATGTTTAACCTTTTAATACCAAACTCATGCTTGTTCATTCCCTTGCTCTACCCATTATCATTTACAAGAATGTGTGACGCATATCTATCGGTTGCCCTTGTAGCGGATGATGTGCTGCAGGAAAAGGGTAGCTACCCGCCAGGTCGGGTGATCGTGATCTGGGGAGGACGTCTCCTCCACAGTGTGCGCTATCGGTAATCGTATATATACTTATAATCGTGCGAATTTCGATAGCGCGATGTAGAACGTCGATGTGTTTTCCTGAATCCGCCACTTAGCGAGCTTCTAATCTTGAGACATAGATGTCGCCACATCACTCCCCTGCTGAGACTGGAGGTCGGAAGTGGGGAGAGCTTGACGTTGAGCAATCTGGCGTTGCGAAGAGAGGCTGTTCTACGGTGAGTCGAGATGTATGGTCACAATGCTGATGCCGCAGTGTCAGCCTGAGGAGAAGGGGGCCCGCTATTTGAAGATCCTCAGTGGCTGACAGGACTAGGAAAAGCACGCGTTGTGCCGACAGTAGTCCGGTGCTGTGACTGCGTAGATGACGTCGATGTTGATGGAGAAAGCTCGCTGCGTTGTTCTTCAGTGGTCACCGTCGGTTGGCGGTGAGATCACGTCGGGGTCACCATTGTAGCGGATGATGTGCTGCAGGAAAAGGGTAGCTACCCGCCAGGTCGGGTGATCGTGATCTGGGGAGGACGTCTCCTCCACAGTGTGCGCTATCGGTAATCGTATATATACTTATAATCGTGCGAACTTCGATAGCGCGATGTAGAACGTTGATGTGTTTTCCTGAATCCGCCACTTAGCGAGTTTCTAATGTTGAGACATAGATGTCGCCACACCCTTATTTTACGTTAAATTTTGGGAATTGTTCATGTTTTCGCACTACTAATACATATGGTACGGAGTATAATTTCTTTTCATGACGTATTTAAAAAAAACACGTCAATATCAATATATATATATATATATATTTTTCTTTTGCATAGCCTATCAAAAGTCTATATTTGAACTCAGATCAAATCGAATCATTTATTAATCGATATAAGTAACATAAATTATATCCATCAATCGTCATTTTTGAAACTACCACCGATTCCTCTGACGGAGAAGAAACGGCGAAAGAAACTCCGTAGGTATCCTCTTTTTACCTTTTTTGATAAAAGAAATACAAAATAATTTAATTAGAAAACAAATATTTGCTTCATCAGCTGATTTTGGTGCAATAATTTATTCGCATTAAAATGTTTGAATAATTAATTTAGATTTCTTTCCAAAATCAAAGCAGAATGGTCCAGCGCTACCTGCATCCATCGACTCTGCGCAAAATTCTGCGGTTCATCATTTCATATCGTATGAAGTCGTCCCACACAGTATTTGCCTGTATGAATCTGACCCTCGATAAAGAGTACTTTTTTCCCACCAATAATTGTCAGTTTGACGATCTATTAGGTCGATCCACAGACTCTTAAGGGGTGCTGACCATTAGAAATTAGTATACAATACATACACAATATTTGTGATCGAACCAATAGCTTTTTAAAACGAACCCTATAAAATTGTCGTCGCTCCCTATATACATTAGCTGGCTATATCTCCCTATATATATTTCAATGGATTCTCAAGACGTCGGATCTAATCGGCACATCAAGAAACCGACTTACAGTGTATTGCAGTTACCCTCTTACAGTGTAATGAAACTTAAGCATATGCCGAATATATATATATATATATATATATATATATATATATATATATATATATATATATATATATATATATATATATATATATATATATATATATATATATATATATATATATATATATATATATATATATATATATATATATATATATATATATATATATATATATATATATATATATATATATATATATATATATATATATATATATATATATATATATATATATATATATATACGTAGTTGTGTTAACAGAATGTTGGTCTTATGAAAATTACAAGCCACCAACATTAACAGGATACAATGTTTTCTGTACTAAGAGACATATAAATCAGAATGATGGGGTAATAGTATAATAGTATATACTAAAATTAACTTAGAAGAATCTGCTATTGAACTCGACTTTGAGGATGGTAATTGCCTTGTGCTTAAAATTCAAAATGTAATCTCTGTATTATGTGTTTATAGACCACCTAGCTTTTCTAATGCATCTAATTTTTTAAAGTCGTTAGATAATACTTTTCAAAAGTACAAAAGCAGTAATTTAGTGCTAACAGGAGATATTAACCTAGATATTCTTAATGAAAGTGCAAACATATATACAACTTAGTACCTCAACTTAATAGCGACCTATGGACTAATATCAGGTATTGATAAGCCTACGAGACAACGTGCATGTTTGGATCATTTTATGGTTAAAACAAATGGTCCTCATTGTAATACACAATGTGATTGTAAAGAGTTGGAAAGAGTTAAGTACACACACTACCTCGGCGTAACTATTGATGGGAAGTTAACTTGGAATCATCACATTTTAAACACCACAACCAGATTAAGGAAGCTTATTTATATATTTAAAAAACTAAGAGAAATTGCAGATCACGAGTTACTATTATACGTGTACAAAACTCTTTGTCGACCTGTCATAACGTAATGCATTACATCGTGGGGAGCAGCAGCAAAAAGTCATATGCTGGGGCTGGAAAGGGCACAAAGAGCTATTTTAAAAGCACTACCTTTTCTTCCTTTTAAATATTCCTCGCACAGTCTCTATCAAAACTGCAGAGTGTTAACCGTAAGACAATTGTATTTGAAATCAATTATTCTCAGGTATCACAGCGAGATCATTCCGTCTTTGCCCCTAACTAATCGAAGGAGAGTGACATGTCATGTACGTACCAGAACAGAATTTGCTAAACGGCAATATTACGCGATGGCCGCTCGGGTGTACAACAAAATAGGAAATTTTCAACTAATTACAATCATAATAGGTATAAATTAAAAAAATGTATAGATAACTACATATATAATGTTAACAACGACAGTACAGAACAATTAATGGAAACGGTAAAGTGAAACTAACAGACATACATACGCATACCACACTCACGCAAACACACACACTTACACACACAAACACAAACACAAACACACACACACACACACACACACACACACACACACACATCCATGGCCTCATGCATGTATGGATTTAAAGCATAACAATACAAACTGATAATTTAAGAGAAAATAAGAAGAGCACTGATTCCTGTAACACAGGCTTGCCTAGCACAGGAATCAGAGATCATAGATTGAATTATCTTTTATGTATATTTACTGATTTGTCTATTGTTTGATGTTTATAATTCTGTTTGTGTGTGAATAAATTATTATTATAACTATATATATATAACTATATGTATATATATATATATATATATATATATATATATATATATATATATATATATATATATATATATATATATATATATATATATATATATATATATATATATATATATATATATATATATATATATATATATATATATATATATATATATATATATATATATATATATATATATATATATATATATATATACGTTGTGTTGTTAAATTTTCATCACTCAACACTTATTCTCCTATCTTTGTTATACGGTAGTGATAAATTTAACAACACAACGTTTTCAATTTAACACACCACGTTACCTGATGATTGACGCGAAGACGGACGGACGGAGCTTCGTTCCGCACTCATTAAGTAATTTACGTGAAGTACTTATCAGTTACCTCTCATCTCTTCCGATTAACGTCTTAATTATACAACTAGTTACTATTATTATTAAGGTTTTATACCAAAGACAAAGTTATAGTATTAATTGATTGTTACCTGCATTTGAAATATACTGCCTATTTTTCCGCAAACACTATGTATTTGTTGTCTTGATTCTTCACTATCTTTATTTGATAAAATATGAGCAATAATGATAGGGGATTCGATTGAATAAAATGAAACTTTTAGTTTATTCATTTCTTCGTAATTCTTCATTGTATAGTCATCGTAAATACGACTTTTGGCTAAAGTTACATCCATGCGTTGTCCTAAACATGATATGAAAAATGTCTGCAAAATTATTGTTATTATTATTATACAAAAATTAAAATAATCACCAATATTGAAAAAAAAATATTCTATATCTTAATTGAACACTAGACAGCTTCCTTTACAATATGCATATTTTGAAATTTTAACTTACCTCGTTGATAATGTCGAATAATTTATAACACAAATGTTCCGAAAAATTTTGCTGAAGGATTTTATAAGTAAAGGTATGCAAAAGACTGGCATCGTTCATGGCTAACAAGCCCACGTCTGGTAGTAAATGCCAACATGGCTTTCTGCAGCGTAATTTAGCGTCATCCTCTATGTCATCCAAAAATATAAAATAAGACCAGCCCTGAAATTTTTTATAACATACATAAATTTTTATAAATATCTTTTATTTATTTATTTATTTTATTTTATTTACACTTTATTGCAAACCTCACAAAGAAAGTTATACAAAGGGCGGACTTAATGCCATTAGGCATTCTCTGCCAGTCAACCTGAGGCGTGGAGAAATATTGTTAAGGTGCTTTAAACTGGGTTACAGAAAAAGAAAATCAATATAGGACCTAACGAAAATAAAGATGCAATATAAAATACTAATACAAATAATAAATATAATATATATACATATACATACATACACACATATATACATATATATATATATATATATATATATACATATATATATATATATATATATATATATATATATATATATATATATATATATATATACATATATATATATATATATATATATACACATATATATATATATATATATATATATATACATATACATACATACACACATATATACACAAATATACATATACATATACATACATACATATATAAAACTTAAAAAAAAAAAAAACATTATTATGACTGTAATGACCAATCACTAATTCTAACTGACAGTTAAAAGGTGTTCACGTACAAGTCTTTTAAATATCGACTTATTGGTAACTTTTCTGATGTCTTCGGGCAAAGAGTTCCAGAGCAGTGTAGCCTGAATGGTAAAGGAGTGACCAACAAAATTGGTAAAGTGTTGCGGGATACTCATCTTGTAATTAGATGAAGACCGCAGGCACCGATCATGAATTGAGCATTGAAACTGAAATTTATCCTTTAGATACGAAGGGTTCTAGAGTTTCGCCTTTGTTGTATAGTAAGCCATTTAAGACGAGAACGGTATTGTGAAATATGGTCATACTTACGAAGGTTGAAAATATATCTTATACAATTATTAACAAGGCGCTCTAGCTTGTTTAGAAGATCTTTGTTCAAATCACAGTAGCACACATCTGCATAATCAATGATTGGTAAAATGAGCGTCTGGACAAGCATAAGCTTAGTTTCCCATGGAAGAAGATTTTTGAGGCGATAGAGCACTCGTAGCGTGGCCGTTACTTTACGGCTAACTTCAGTTATGTGTTTTCCCCAGTTCAAGGTGTTATCGATATGTAGCCCAAGATTTTTAACAGAACCCGAAAATGGAATCACTGCATCGTTATAACGTATAAAGGGTAGGTTTCCAACATCGACTTTAGCTAGCATTTTAGTACTACCAACCAGCAAAGATTGGCATTTTGTTGCATTCACAGATACTCCAAAGCGTAAGGACCAGTCTGATACTGCTTTCAGACAGTCATTTAATTTATTAATTGCATCTTGGAGTTCTTCAATATCAGACTGTACATAAATCTGCAGGTCGTCTGCATACAGATGGTACGAACAATTAATATTAGAAGTGATAAAATTTATAAAAATTGAGAAGATAATGGGAGAAAGTATACCGCCTTGCGGAACGCCACAACGTAGTCCCGCCCATTGAGAGGTCTTTTGTCCCATATAGACCGATTGCTGACGTCCGCGAAGATAAGAAGATAACCACTCCAATACCGTGGAAGCGAATTTAAAGTTAGAAAAAATTGCAAGAAGGATATCATGGTCGACTGTGTTAAAAGCATTCGAAAAGTCCACAAGCACCATAACTGTAACTTTCTTCTTCTCCATACCCTCACGAATATCATCAGTGATTTTAAGTAGTGCAGTTGTGGTGCTGTGGCCAGGACGAAACCCAGACTGAAAATTACTCAGTAGGTTATGTTCATATACAAATTTGGAAATTTGCTTATGTACACAGGCTTCCAAAATTTTAGAGAGAAATGGCAATATTGAAATGGGACGAAAATGATGAGGAAGTGTAGGATTAGGTACTTTGGGGAGAGGTCGCACGAAAGCCTTTCTCCAAAGAGAGGGATATTGTCCAGAGTCTAGGGAGAAATTAATAATGTGAGTGATAGCAGGAAGTATAAATTCAAGGATGTTGGCTATCATAACCCTACTAACCTCATCGCATCCCACGGCCCTGGATTTAATTGCCAGTACTGCCTTACGTACCTCATCCTGATTCACGGGAGAGAAATTAAAGACAGGGATGTGTGGAGACTGCATTGAAGCAATGTATGCTATGGTTTGTGCCCGGATGGTAGGGTCCATTGCAGTAGTAGCAGTAAAGTATAGATTCAAATCATCGTGGGAAAGAGAAGGACCATACTCCATGATAGGTGATTTACCTACACCCATCGAATTGAGAAATTTCCACACATCAGCTGGTGAAGAGTTAGTTATATTGTTTAGGAAGTATCGGCGTTTAGCAGTTCGTACCATCTGGTTACACCTGTTCCTAGCCATTTTAAAAGACAACCAGTTTTCTTCAAAACGAGACCTCTTGAATCGCAAGAAAGTTCGGTTTCGCCTGTCCATTGCCCTCCGCACATCGTCAGTCATCAGGGAGCTGGCAAACGTTTAACTCTGACCTTATGGACTGGGGCATGGGCATCATACAGACTAATTATCGTGCTATTTAGGCATGTACCTTTTCATCGACCGTAGAAGCAGCCGCCAGCGAGGCAAAATTAATTTGAGACGCATCACTGTGCAAATTATCCAAGTTTATCTTAGTAAAGTTACGGAAGTGTAAAATGAAGTACCACGTTTAGGGGTCTAAGCTTATACGAAGCATAAATAAGGTCATGTCAGGAGAATCCTGGGGCAGGAAGCTGACCATGTGCAACCACATGATCAGAAGAACTAGTAATAATGAGATCTAAAGAGAGTCTTCAGTGTCGAAATTATGATGGGTAGCCCTTAAAGGTAAAATTCCAAGATTGACGGACTCTAAGATCGAGGAAGTTTTGTGTACGAGAAGAATTATTCAGAATATCAGTGTTGAAATCCCCATGATTATGCAGTGTGTATACTTAGAACCTATGTTTTCGAGAGCCATTTCCAAATTGGCGAAGTAATCAGTAGAAGGAGGACAATACACTACTCCGAGAGCTATCCTTGTGCCCTTGACATCAAGTTCCACAAATAAGTGTTCATCGGAGGCAGAGTATGGAGATGGAGACGTTGATAATATTTTATATGGTAAAGAGCTATGAAGATAAATAGCAACTCCACCGCCACCTTTATTTGTACGATCATTTCTTATAAGTACAAAACCAGGTATTGGATACATGGTTGACTGTAAACACGGCTTCAACCAACTCTCAGAAATTAAAATAGCGTGTAAGTTTGTATAAGCAAATGAAGTTTCGAGTTCTGCATAATGACTTGGTATACTCTGTGCATTTATGTGACAAATATTCAACAGTTTACTGGCTGAAGGAACACATTATTTAAAAGACCATTTAAAGAAGAAACGTTGTCATTTAACTGGTCATCGCAAGAAACAAAAGACAAGTCTGAGTCATAGGAATAAAAGGAATCATCATCAGTCATAATGGAATAAGATATATATTAATGTAATTATGTAAAATAAAAATAAAAATAATAATAAAAAATAAAAATATGAATATTAATGTAAAATAGAAATACAAATACTTTAAAAGAATATATGTAAAACTAAGAGTAAACTACAAACATGCAAAATGATATAGAAGGATAGCAAACAATCATAATACACCAACCCTCAAGTTGACTGTTTACATTAAAATAAACCAAACTGAAAAAAAAATAAACACTACACAATTATGAACATGTAGAAAATAATAAAAATAAAGAAAACAAAACGAAAACAATATCGAAACAGAACTACAAATATATGTCCAAAATATACAGGAAGCATCAATTAACTAAACATAATAACGAAACACTGTTGAAAAATATCCAAAATAATAGAAAGCGAATTTAATACGACGAGGTTAAGTACTACGCAGTGTATATAGTCGTCTCAATGAAGTAAAGAAAATCTGCCACTGTTATTATCTGTGACCATAGAGTAATACACGTATAACCTGGCATTGACATTGTGATTTTGACATTGTTACTGTCATTTACTTTAGTAAACTGACATTGATGTTATAATTAGATTTTGATAAATATTACAAATAAAATACAGTAATGGCCTAAAACAAATCAATAAAGTTATAAGACCAAGTATTCAAAAGTGTGAAAGTCTACAACAAAACTGAATAAAAAAATAAAGTGCATATGTTAAAACACAAAGAATGTCAATATTATGTTCTAATTACTTCACCTTGATTATTAAAGGAGTGAAGAGACTATCGCTTGGAAGCGAAACGCCTTGCTCTTTTGATGTCATCACTCTGCTTCTGATTTGTTCTAGCAGGATTATTATTTCGCGCTATTTCTTGCTGACAAGTAGAATTAGATGGGCTTTGCTGCGAATGAGAGACCTTCTTGCTCACTGAAACGCTGTCTTCATGACGAGGACTATTGCCAGCCCTGTTAGACGACGGTGCAGAAGCAAACTTGACCTTCAGAGCTTCCAACTCATCTTCAGAGGAGATCTTCTTTCGACCTTCAGGAAGCTTAATATGAATAATCCCATCATGACTCCAAACATTTTTAACCCCAAAATACTTACGGGCATTTTTGTGAACTGCTTGTCGTGTTTTCGTCAAAATTCACAGATTGAGACAGTGGATCCTTTCAACTTGGATTTTGCCTTCCAAACCTCTGCTTTATTGTGATGGTCATGAAAATAGGCAAGAACAGGCCTAACTTTATCGCTCTGTCTCGCACCAAGTCTATGGCACTGTTTGAGAGAAGAGTCGGCGATATGTGGAAGACCCATCTTACCACGAATCAGTTGGAGTACCTCATTCTGTGTATTTAACTCTGGAGATTCAGGGATTCCATGAAAAGGAGTGCTTTCCGTCGATGCCTCATGTTGATCTCATCAATATTTTTCGAACAGTCTAATATTTGCTGACGTAGAAGACTAAGCATTGAAGTTACCAGATCCTTGAAAACGCAGAACTCTTCACGTAACTGTACAAGTGTTGTGTTTGGTGGAGTGGATGCTGCATTCAAACGTCTTTCGAATTCCGCTATTTTTAGAAATAAACTTCCTTCCAGTTCTTTCTGTATATTTTCCACATCAGAAATATTTGCCATTTTATGTTATATACAAAAATGTAGTGCTATGAAAGTTTATGGAGGGAGGGTGTACTATGTAAGTGCTTATAACTTTCTTATATACATGTGATATTATAACAAAATATCCAGATACTATTACTTATTATAGCAAAAATAAATTATTTTGAAAAACTGTTAAGATTTATTTAAAACATTAATTAAATTACGAGAGCTCCAAAACAGCTGTTGTTGGTTTCGCACCTACCCTCGAAAAAACTTTTACTGATAAAACCAAGAAACTTCTAGATACTTGTACTCGTACGCCGCTCTTTCATATATATATATATATATATATATATATATATATATATATATATATATATATATATATTATATATATATATATATATATATATATATATATTATATATATATATATATATATATATATATATATATATATATATATATATATATATATATATATATATATATATATATATACATATATATATATATATATATATATATATATATATACATATATATATATACATATATATATATATATATATATATATATATATATATATATATATATATATATATGGCTACACGCGCCGAAACACGAACGCGTCTACCTCCTTGACCTCGTACCATGTTCCGATCACTAACCTTACCTAACCTAACTCAACCATTCGTCTATTGTGACTATTATAAAAAGATGTACATTACTCTAACTATACGAGTACTGTTTATTCATATTATACTTACCAATTCGAAAATACAGGCTAGTACATAAATTTGATGACGTTTTTCATCGTTGACATTTTCTGGATCTTCTAATATTTCATAGGCATACACCACTAGTTCTCCAAGAAGAGGTTCTTTTTCGAATGTGTAATACACTGACATCTACGAATTAGATAGAAATAATTATTAATGAAAACAAATTTGGATTTCGAATGCGAAACATGACGGAAGCGAGTTTACTAAGAATAAACGTTATAGTTACCAGTTTCAAACTCAAATCAATCTTAATTGATGACAGTTAGTAAGTCTTAGTCATGTTATTAAGAAGACGCTATGGTATCTTCACGTGATCGTGAAGATAATTTTACATATATCCAGAAACATTGATATGTTTCTGGATATATGTAAAATTAGATCTATCGTTGACAGAATACATCGATGAAAACTCATAAACTTATCATTTTATGTATATTTTTAATTATTAAGATTGATTTTAACAAAAACATGTTTTTTTATATTCAGCTAGAAAGGCACTGGAAATTGAAAAAGTTTCTTTGACTTTGTGAAATTAAATTTCTTAAGCTGTAAACAAAATTAAGAAAGGATTTCTTAATTTTGTTTACAGCTTATCAAAGTTCCTCGGTTGAAATACGTCGTCCAATAAAAAATGGCCTTACGACTAAGATACGACTTGGGGCTTGTCGATCTATTTTGTGTGGGACTGTCTTACACAGTTTTTGTCTGTACAGGCATAACCTTGTTTTTCCAACATTTGTCAAATTTTATGAGCTATGCGAACGACTTACTATCACTACAACATGCTGATCCTTACAAGTATGCAGTTAATTAAAGGAGGCGTTGTAATAAAATATGACTGATACAAATAGTTACGTTAACTAATTAATAGTCACGTTGGCCGATTCGTTAATTACTCGGAATTTCGAGTCAAGAGACCCGAGCTCCAGTAAAATATGGGTCGACAAGACTAAATTATCATCAATAAGTTCTGTATAATAATGTAATAATGTAAATGTAATATCATCAAGTTCTGTATACCTCAGTATTAGTAAATGCGAAAGGTCCATGGGTTTGGTCAAAAATGAATTGATGACACCGGATGTTACACTCAGAAAAAAATAAGAAATATCTGTAGAATCAAATACTTCAGAGATTTAGGAGGCACACAACTGAGGTACGTTTGCTGACTTAAAAAATATCTTCCTTGAAAAATAGATTAGAGGAAGCCACACAATCTTTAACCTGATGTCACACTCGCCTTGATGAGATAGCGGCGGTAGTGGCTGCCAACGAAACCAGAATCAATTGAAGATCGGGTGAAAGATTTCCTCTAGCAACGGTTGTGCTACTGGAACGTGATCTGAATTCCCAAGGCCAAAATCATCTACGTAACGAAATTGAAATTTCGGGTATACCCGAAAATTAAAATGAAAATCTTTATCACATTGTACGCCTGGCGGCACTTAAAATCGGGGTCAATATTACAGACGAGGACATAGACTGGGTCACTCGAGTTGGTACGCGAACATCTTAAGGTCATCGTCATGATCTTGAAATTGGGGGTCCTATTTGTAAAGTCTACTTTAACGAGCGCCTCACCAAAGCAAAAAGATAGTTGTTTCCAGAACAGCCAGAAAGAAGATGCATGGATTCGCCTTTTGTTGGTGTAACCAGGGTTTTTACATACTTTCGCCAGCGAGAGGGGAAATCTGCCATTCAGGTCTTATCTCGGGAACACCTGGACCATATTTTTAATAATAGCTCTGGCTGCAGCCATGCAAAATAACATAAACAGTGAGGTTATTCCTTATGTAAAGCCTATATCAAGACGAATAAAAATCATATCTAGTTTTAAGAATATACTAGTTTACAAACTCTATTTTGTTACAAATTATTGTGAATTTGTATGTTGTTGTCGATGTCACTGTATTTTTTCCGTATTTTTTAAAATTTGTATGAACCATTTCTTCAACATTTAAAAAATATACACAGTTATTGTATGTCTATTATACAAATATTTATAAATATCTATTTATAATTATCCTCTTAAAACCAAAAAACAGTCATCTCTTTACTATAAAAAAATCCTGTAATATCCTTTACGAACTGTCTGAAAAAAATATTTCCAAGCGTGGCAAACAAAATCATTGAAACATAAATGGGGGAAAAAAGTAGGTAGCATAAATGGATAGAGTTAATTTATTTTCTGACTTAGAATCACTACTGATTGCATGCCACGCGCTAACAGAACCTGAAGAAGCAAATACTATACTCATGCCAGACTTTAATTTTTCGATACTCTCGGTCAATATAAGAAGCCTAAAGAAAATTTTGCAAATTTCTCATTACCTTGAATCAGTTAAACAGAAATTTTAATGCTATCGTTATGACGGAATGTTGGCTTTATGAAGCATCATGTTTACCTAAAATTCTAAATTATATGGAATTCCAAACGTTAAGAAAGATTAACCAAAATGGAGGCGTTGTCGTCTACGTTAGAGACTTATGGAGACATAGCAAGGGATAGCATAGAAGGGAACCCCTTTTACAAGAAGCTGACTGTTT
Organism: Sericinus montela; assembly: GCA_029286605.1. Taxonomy (NCBI): domain Eukaryota; kingdom Metazoa; phylum Arthropoda; class Insecta; order Lepidoptera; family Papilionidae; genus Sericinus; species Sericinus montela. The sequence continues at coordinate 2,375,867 of JAGSMR010000049.1, forward strand.
GATATTGGATATTCCAAATGTTATTACACTATTAGCTATTTATCATTCTCCCTCATTCAGAGGTATAGGCAATTTCACTTCCTCCCTTGAAAATATTCTACTGAATCATAGGGATAAATCGAACGTAATACTGGCTGGGGACTTGAACATTAATATAGCATCTACTGTAAATGATAACCAATGTATGGATTATCTATGCCGTTTGGCTGAATATGGATTAATTGCGGCTATTACACTACCAACTAGAAAAGTGACGTGTCTTGGCCATATTTTTGTTAAATCTCAAAGAAAAGCATGGTAACGCCAGCTCCAAACAATCGCACGACGTATGTAATCAATACTTTACATCAGTTTGGGCAAAATCTTGCAAACAATATTCTAACAGAGCTTGATACAAACCAAGAGCGATTATCAAATTAAATAAAACCAGATAGTTACTTATCTCAATCTTTCTTCTTGAATCCGACGGATGTTGTAGAAGTAGAAGAGCTAATACTTAATATGCGTAACGATAAGGCTCCAGGTATTGATGGCATAACTAATACTCTGATTAAGTAAATCAGAAAATTAATAATCTCGCCTTTGACGGAAATATTTAATAAAAGTATTTCGATAGGTATATTCCCAGAATCCTGGAAAGTTCCCACTATTGTACCTATACTTAAGGCTGGCTCCAGAGATCTTCAAGAAAATTACCGCACAATAACACTTCCGGTTGCATTTTCAAACTTTTTGAAATATTAATAAATAAACGACTTGTCAAATATCTTGAAGCTCGAAAAATATTATCCAACAAGCAATTCGGATTTGAACGAGGTTACTCCACTGAAGAAGCTTTGTTTACTTTACTTAATAGAATAGTCTCATACCTAGATCAAAACGTCAGCTGTGTGGGGGAGTCTTCCTGGACCTTGCAAAAGCCTTTGACACTGTTTCAACTCCAATCCTGGTAACAAAGCTCGAATCTTATGGGATACGAGGTATTACACTAAAGTGGTTCAGTAGCTATCTGAGTGAACGGAAACAGTGTCTGAAAGTTAATGGCATTATAAGTGATCCAAAAATAGTGAACTTTGGCGTCCCAAAAGGAAGCATACTGGGGCCCACTCTATTTTTAATCTATGTCAATAGCATACACAACGTTTCCATGACAAACGTAGATATCGTTTGTTATGCAGATTATGCAGCCGTAATTTTTCATGGCTCAGATTGGAAGAAGACATTAACACATGCGGAGCAGGGCATGAAATATATAAATCATTGGCTTCAGAGAAGCCTTTTGTCTCTTAACACACAAAAAACAAAATTCATGTTTTTATAAAACACAAGCTTAGGACCGTCGCTTCTTTAGACACACTGAAATCCATCTGCTTAGTTTTATGTCAATCTCTCTTGACGTATTGTATTTTATGTTGGGGCGGTGGGCCCAAAACAAGAATATTATAGTTAGAAAGAGCTCAGAGATTAGTTTTAAAAGCCATGATAAATAAACCATTTAAAAATCCCACTCAATTTGTCTACAGAGAACGCGGCGTTCTTACAATACGCCAATTGTTTATCCTTCGAACATGCTTATCCGTTCACAGGACAATAATTTGTAGAGATGACTATCTAGAATTTATAAAACGTCGTGTTTTTAAAGCAACAATATCCGTGAACACATCATTTGCTAAACGGTTTAACTTCTTCTCTTCACCGTTTGTATATAACAAAGGTGTAACATAAAATGCTGCTTAGTTAAACAGGCGAAATATGTCTTACTAATTGACTAAAGACGCTTACATACGACTGCACAGAACATCTTAGGCTATATATATATATATATATATATATATATATATATATATATATATATATATATATATATATATATATATATATATATATATATGCAGAAATTGCTAAACCCTGGAGACCCAGCCAATTCCTGCCCTAAACGAAAATTGTTCAGAAAAACTTACATGTGAGTGTTTGGTGGACTAGCATCGGTGTCGTTCCCTACAGCTTTTTAAAAACTGGCCAAACGATAACGTCAGATATCTATTATCAACAATTGCAAAACCTTGAAGGAAGAACTAGCTGCTGAACAACGGAGAGTGGTCAATCGTTCTAAGCTACTGCTGCTTCAGGACAACGCAAGACCACACACTGCTCAACAAACAACCACTAAGTTAGATGAGCTACAATTGGAATGTCTGCGATATCCACCGTACTTCCCAGACCTTGCTCTAACATATTACCATTTTTCCGGAATTTGGGTAACTTCTTTCTTCTTTTTGCTATTTATTCTGCCAAATAGGACCATTAGAGCTATTTACATTCTAATATATCCTTAAAGATATAAATATTTATAACCGTGGCGCCTCTTTTTGGCACAGTTTACTTCGCTTCAGTTACTGCAATTAGCCCTTTAGAGAAATTGCTAATATTATGTACTTTACTTAAACATACGATGTCAGGAGCCTTCTTTTGTAACAATAAGATTAAATCCCTTCTTAGTCCAACGTGACGCGGCTTGTGTTGGCTTAGTCAAAAATTCCGACTATGCGACTACGAATCTTTTCCCTATAATTAATATGAAGGGTCAGCAACTCCCCATGCTTTTATAGACTGCCCATGGCTTGAACTTAACTTCTTGAAAGAATCAAATTCAGCATTTGGCATGCAAAAAATGTGTTATAATTTTGTAAGATATTTAATAAGCGTAAAAGCAGGTCAATGCGATGTTTTAGCCACGAAAATGCTTTTCCAGTCCAATACAAAAATTCGTCTAGTGTCTGAAAGTGGTAGTAGGTATGATACGAATATAAGCAAATGTAAAATTATTTAAGTTAAATAAATTAATTATCTGTGAAATTGTCTATTGTAACGAATTAATATTGTTTGTTTAAAACAATTTGATGTAGGCAGTTTTTTTTAAATATGAAAATGAAATGAAAATGAAATGAAAATGAAATGAAAATGAAATGAAAATGAAATGAAAATGAAATGAAAATGAAATGAAAATGAAATGAAAATGAAATGAAAATGAAATGAAAATGAAATGAAAATGAAATGAAAATGAAATGAAAATGAAATGAAAATGAAATGAAAATGAAATGAAAATGAAATGAAAATGAAATGAAAATGAAATGAAAATGAAATGAAAATGAAATGAAAATGAAATGAAAATGAAATGAAAATGAAATGAAAATGAAATGAAAATATACTTTATTGTACACTTATAAAAAAATAATATGTGACAAAGAAATAAAAAAAAATGTACAATGGGTGGCCTTATCGCTGATAAGCGATTTCTTCCAGGCAACCCATAAAAAAAATGTACAATGATTCAAAAATATGGTTGTTTTAATGTTGGTAACTGTGCAAGTTGGTACGTTATGTAACTGAGATAGTGCCACTGACCGACAGCACTGATTCATTCTAGCTTCGTGAGTAGTAGAGAAAAGACCTCTAATCGGTTTTGCAATACTTACGTTCTACTGATATTAACAAATGAATGGTCCTTTAACATTATGCTAAAATTAGTTATTATACTAATAAAAATAAAATATATAAATAATTATCTTCACGCAATTCCCTATACAGGGGTAAACAGAAGTCAAGTCTAGACGATTAAGTCTCTTGACTCACCTTCCACCGAAGATATATTTGGGACAATGTTACAGGTGGTGAGTCCGTCGCCGTCTTTATGTCCATGCCAACGATATTCGTACATAAGTTTTTGAAAAACCCATTGTTACGTACCTGCCACCTGGGGATCGAACTCGGGTCTCTCGAAATTCCGACCACTCGGCCATCGTGACTTCATCGGCACCCAACGACTCGGCTGATTCTTCTAATAAGTTACATTATTTATGAATGTTAAATGGAATACATACAACGTGAAATAAGTAATGGGAGTAATTATTTACCCTCCTGAGCCTCCAGACAGACAGACATCTTTAAACTCGCCAGAATAATTTCTATCGTCAATCTTAAGTTATAAAGCTGGCGTATAAATAGTGTCAATAAATGAGAAAAAAAAATCATTTAATCATGAAACTTTTAAGTCAAAACTCAGAGTCACGTAGAATACATTGTATAACAGAAGGATACGTATAAATATTTATGAGTAAAAGATGGGAAGTATTTATTACCATTGATAAATAAAAAAACTTTAAATAAGTTGCCTTAAATAAGGGCTCCAGTAAAATATGGATCGACAAGTCATAAGTTCTGTGTACCTCAGTATTAGTAAAAGAGGTCCATGGCTTTGGTCAAAAATTAATTGATGACACCGGATTAAATACGATAAATCCAATTAGACATTAAGAAAGCTAATTGAGACTAAAATAGTACAAATTAGCAAAGAAAAAACGGGTGGTCGGAATTTCGAGTCAAGAGACCCGAGTTCGATCCCCAAGTGGCAGGCTTGTACCAACCGTTATGTAACTGAGGGGTTTTCAAAAACTTATGTACATCATTCGTAGCTATCATCGCTAACATAGCTAGCTTGAACATTAAGACGGCGCCGGGTTCACCGCCTGTCACGTTGTCCCGAAAACATCTTCGGTGGAAGGTGGGTCAAAGGGTCTAGACTAGACCTCTGTTTACCCCTGTTTTGAGGATTGCGTGAAGATATTTTTTTATAAAAATTTTATGTTGAATTAATTTTACAATTTCGAACTTGGTCTGTTATTATTAACATACATTTTTAATGCCATAGTGTGACGTAGACACACTATTAAACATCTAGACTGGAATATTCATCCATCATTATCATTATATTATTCATTACCAGTTACGCATTTCATTCTAACTCAATTTTAAACGCCCGTTCGTAAAGCTACTGTAAACTGTTGAGGAGTTACTCGACTGTCTCCTGATAATATAATGCGAGTGTTTATGAGGATACATACCCCGTACCACAAACACATGTGTTGATATATATTAGTTATCATTTTTATTTTGTGATTTAGTTTTCGTGCGTTTATATTTACGTATCTAAACTTAATGCTCACGAAGGCGATTAAAGCAGAAAACAATAAAAGATATGATATAAGAAATTATAAGCAATTTTCCTTACGTACATAGAAACCAAAGTTCATTCATCATTCCTATAAAATGCAAATAAATAAATTTAAGTATTTTCACGCAATTCCCAATACAGGGGTAGACAGAGGTCTAGTCTAGACAATTAAGTCCCTTCGACCCTCCTTCCACCGAAGATATTTTTCCGTCGCCATCTTTTTCTCCAACCCAACGATTTAATATATCGTACGTAAGTTTTGGAAAACCCCATGGGTACGAGCCTGCCACCTGGAGATCGAACTCGGGTCTCTCGACTCGAATTCCGATCACCCAGCCGCTCGGTTATCGTGACTTTTAAAAATATTCGGTCTTTATAACTTACAGGAGCCTGTAATAATATTATAAATGTTAATGTACATTGGCCTGACTGTCTGTTACACTTGCGACTTATTTATATGAAGTGTTTCCTTAGTAATGAAAATAAGAAATTTATATACTCATTTAAAATAGAGTTGATAAACATAAAAAATCTACATAATGCGGATTATATAAGACATGTTATGTAAAAAAGCAGTAATCTACGTGTCGAAATAAATGTCTTCATGTATGTAAATAGTAATATGTTTCCAATGATATTGAGATGACCTTTATTTAAAGTTGCAATATTTTTTTTACATATAAATTCACTACCATTTATTGTGTGGTTACGTTTCGAACTGTAAATCATGTATAAGTTATCTGATTATTATTTTATTAAATTTATATATAAAAAATTAAATTTGAATTACTGCCCCAGTAATGAGTATTCTTTGCTCTCTTTATATTTTAGACTGTTTAGTTTTGATAGATTTTTTTTGGTTTATTTCCCACACAAACAGCAACAAATGTTTCATAAACAAAGAACAGAACTTGAACAAAATTGCCAAAGGCGTAATACCAGTTGTCGAAAGAGAATTTATCAAGGAGTGTATGTTAGAAGTTTGCGGTATTTTGTGCCCTGAAAAGAAAAATGAATTTGTAAAAATTTGTTTGTAAGACGAACTGTTGCTCGACACATTATGTCTAATGATATTAAAACAACATAGAATGGCGTATGGCTGGTTTTTAATTATTTTCCAGAGCATTAGACGGGAGTATCGATTTGTCTGACAGCTCAACTGGCTACATTTATTCGAGGTGTTGATTAGGAGTTCACTGTTACTGAGGAATTGCTTGCTTTACAGCCGCTAAAAGGAACCACTACAGGAGAGGATATTTTTATTAAAGTTCAAAAGGTATTCACAAGTTTTAGCTTGCCATGGTCAAAATTAATTTGGAGTATACATTGATGGTGCACCTTCTGTGGTCAGCTTACGAAAAGATTTCATCGGAATTTGAATGAAAAAGCAACAGAATTAAATTTGCAAAAAGATGATTTGATAGTTCTTCATTGCATTATCTACTAACAGAACTTGTGTTCAAAGTCCATTTGACTTCAGAATTTTATGAATGTGGTAGTAAAAACCATCAACATTATTCGATGCCAAGAGTGTAACCATCATCAGTTCAAGGCGGTTTTGGCTCAAATATCTACTGAATATAACGACGAACATGTTATTGTGATGGATAAAATATCATACAGTCTAGTAAATACTTATCAAGATATTATACTTTCAAAGTCAAATTATCTGAAATTTTTCTATGCAAATGTACGCAGTATACGTAAGCCAGGAAAATTTGATGAACTACAATGTATAATTAAAGCAATACCCTCTTTGATACATATAGTTATACTTACAGAAACGTGGTTGAGATCCGAACAAGATGCCAACCTATACCATTTACCGAACTATACACATATTTATAATTATAGACCGAACAGTCGAGGAGGAGGCGTGTCTATCTTCGTACATAATAGCATCAAATATAACGTAACCGAGGAATTGTATGAAAATTACAATCATTTTTTATGGATATATCTATTTAAATTTGCATTAAACATTGGGGTGTATATGAGCCAGGTGATACTAACGTACAAAGGTTTATGGACCGTTTTTCTAGCAATTAGAGAAAAAGAAGAGGTCGATTATTTTCGGCGACTTCAATTTGAACTTATTAATGACGAACAAATATATTACAAATTAGCGGGCGCACTCTAAGGGAGGCAACGCATCGGCTTGTTATCTTAGGGGGCACTCTAAGGCCGGTAATGCATCTACTATGTCTCTGGTATTGCGGGTGTTCATGGGCGGCGGTAATCACTTACCATCACGTGAGCCACCTGCTCGTTTGCCTCCCTTTTCTATAAAAAAAAATTAACGATTTTACTGTAATGTACCAGTTTTTTATATTTCTGTAATTGTCTCTAATAACATTGTCGTATTATTTCATGTCTTATATCTATCACAAAAAAATTATAACTACTTTAAAATGCACTAAGTACTTTTAAACGCGGGCCGCAAACGTATTTGCACGTTAAAGTTTGGCCCTCAACATGTCAAAGGTTGTCCATGGTTGTGCTATATTATAAAAGTATGTATCGTTCTTACCTTTTTTAAATGATCTTTAAAATTACAACAATTAATACTAATTGCTGATAAGCATTCATCTATTATATTAGAAAAAATATGCTGGAAATCTTTCACAAATTGTTTTGACAATGGTAACGACTCCTTCTTAAGTTCACTTCTGTAAAAAATTACAAAATGTTCTTAGAATTATTAAATAACTTTAAGTTTAAAACATTGGCGGTTTATAGCTCTATAAAGCTCTATAAAAATATGCTCAATTATTTGTTATTGAACGATAAGCGGTGAGCACGTAAGTAATATGATGAAACCGCGTGAACGTCAGCTGTGATTCCGTGAAGGTAATAAACGGCAATAGCCATCCGCTACACGAGTGACCCCGACGTGATCTCAACAACGCGTTGAGCTTTTCCCATACCTGACTCCCATAGGAATTAGCGAAGAAAGAGAACATGGTGATTTTAGTATCAGAACTCCTCCATAGCCACGATAGCCGAGTTGTTGGGTGCTCGGAATTTCGAGTCGAGAGATCCGAGTTCGATCCCCAGGTGGCAGTACCAATGAGTTTTTCAAAAAACTTATGTACGAATTTCATCGTTGGCTTGGACATAAAGACGGCGACGGGCTCACCACCTGTCACGTTGTCCCGAAAATATCTTCGGTGGAAGGTGGGTCAAAGGGACTTAATTGTCGAGACTTGTCCTCTGTCTTCCCCTGTATAGGGAATTGCGTGAAGATATTTTTTTTTTATTTTTCCATCACCGGGACTGCGCGAGTGGTTGAAATAGGCGAGGATAGCAAAGTATTTTTCTACAGAGGGAAAAGGAGTATGACCCTAAAACACTCGAACCGTGTGGTATCGGCGTAAATATCCCTTTCCCTTCCGTAACAGGTATCTTAGGCTAAAGAAAAGCTATGAAAATCCCAATGGCTATCGAAGAATGACGGTTTGTATAACTACCTCCAAAAATCAGAACAAAATTTAAGAGATCTGTGTACACTGGAATCTATTTCGGCACGTAGGAAATCGCGCGAAAAGCTAACTAGTAAATATTACAAATACATAAATCGAGAGGCATAATGTCAATAAGAAAAATTAGTTAGTTAAACACTTATACAATCATGAGATTATCTTCCTCTTTTCTTAACATCATAAGTAAAGTAAAGTGTTAAAATATTCATACATTTGATTTACGTAAATCATTGAAATGAAAGTCTTACGAGTTTTCGTATTCTGTTTAAATACAAAATTATCTGTTTAGATTACAAGAACATTTAAAAAGATGTGACCTAACTGGAAAGACGTCCATAATCATTAAACCATTAAACTTTGGACTGGAAAGAATTTTGGAAACCACATATAAAAACAAAAAACATTGTAACAAAAATCATTTTTCTTACTAAAGTTACCTTAAGTCAGTTAAAAATAATGACAAATATTAATGCTGTTATCTGACTTACGTATTTCTCGAGGTTATTTCATTCTATGTTTTTTTCTTACCGTAACAATTGTACGGAAACATAACCTTTCGTATTTCGTAATAATATCTCATATTACCCAGCTTCACTTTTAACTAAAATTCTACTCATATTTAGAATTTTAATACGAGGGCGATAATGATAGTTTTTAGAACTGGCAACTTTTAGAGACTATAATAAAAAAATATGTTTATCTTTTTAAAACAGAACTCTTTGCTAATATTATTGAGTACAAATTTCATTCATTTGACATTTGTTTTACGGTTTGGCGGCAAATTGAAATTTGTCTGTGCCACTTCAGTATGAATTTAACGCGAGAAAATTTTCGTACTATTACTTGACTTCGTACATGATTTTTTATGACTATCGGTGTAATTTAAGTCTTCTCGGGTCACTGTTTATAACTGGTTTAACGAGTTTAAACGTGGTCGCACCAATCTCAACGATGCTCTGTGTGAGGAACAGCCTTCTACGGCGACGACTGAAGATAACATCAGTGTTGTGCGGTGTATGATAGAGACTGATCCAATTGTAATCAATCAGCAGATTCGGACAAGCTTAGGCAGCGGTATGAGTCAAGTGCACAAAATCCTCCACAAACATTTAGCCGTTAGGAAGTTTTGTGACCGATGCATACCAAATTATTTGACCGAGGCTCAAAAACTCCGTCGTATTGATTGGTGCCGTGAAATGATACAAATATTTAACGGAGGTGACACAAAGCTGTGTTCGACATACTTACGAGTGACGTAAGCTGGATTTATTGCTATGACCCGGAAACCAAAACCCAATCTGCTTAGTGGGTGTTTCCTTCCGAGGAGTTGCCAACTAAATTGAAGAGACGTCTACGTCGAAGTGTAGGAAAAAAGATGGTAGCCTCATTCTTCAGAAGGACCGGTCATTATGCGACAATTTTTTTAGAAGATCAAAATTCAGTTACTGCGGAGTGGTTTGCCACTTGTCTTGGAAAAGGTTCAAGACAAACGACCTCGCATTAGGATCCTCCTTCACCATGACTACTCCTCCGCGTACACCGCCGGGCGAACGAACGACTATTTGGCGACGTCAGACGTCGAATTTCTGGGTCAACCGCCATATAGCCCCGACCTCGCACCTTACGATTTTTATTTATTTCCGAAAATAAAAGAAAATCTGCGAGGAAAACATATTATGGACGCCAAGGAAGCAGTGGCTGCGTTCCAGAAGGCAATCGAATATTTTGATTTTCTAAGAACTTTCAGTGTCACCCTCGTATTGCAGATTGCCAATAACGGTGCTTATCATTTTTAAATGAGTAAATAAATAATAAATATCTTCACGCAATTCCCAATACAGGGGTAGACAGAGGTCTAGTCTAGATAATTAAGTCCCTTCGACCCAGCTTCCACCAAGGATATTTTCGGGACAACGTAACAGGTTCTTTATTTATTTAAGCTTCAATGCACAGTGTATTACATATGGCGGACTTAATGCCAAGTGGCATTCTCTACCAGTCAACCATCAAGCTAAACAGAAATAAAATGTATTAGCAGGGCAGTTAAATAAAGGGAGAGATTTAAGTGATGTCTTTATGTCCAAGCGAACGATATAGTTCGTACATAAGTTTTGGAAAAAACCCAATGGTACGATCCTGCCACCTGTGGATCAAACTCGACCCGAGTTTGATCCACAGGTATTCGATCAAAATTCCGACCAGCCAACCACTCTGCTATCGTGACTTATTGTATTTTTTATTAACAAAATTCAATAATTCCGACCACCCAACTGTGACTATAGACTATACGAGTATATACTCGTAGACGGATAATAAATTATTACTGATAAATAGGTATCTAATAAAAAATGAACTTTCTTTTCTAGAATCATTATTTAAATAACACCAAATTCTTAATACCTACGTCAAGATTTAGTATTTTATCTATAAAGGGATACGTTGAATAAAAGCCTTGCCATCTTTTGAATGTCTGGAAGGATGAGGATCAACAGTTATAACGCACGTAACTCGTGGACTGACAAATATAAAAAATTAAATGGAGACATGTTCTGCATTTGTCTAAAAAAGTATAAGATAGTTGCAGGATCTTTCCTGCAACTATCTTATACTTTTAAGTTTCTTAACCTTATAATAATGCAACCAGAAATTAACTGCATAGAAAAAGAAAAGTGAACTTACTAAATAAAAAATAACTAATTTAAATATTAGACAAATATAAGTAAAAATTGATTATATTTGTATTATAAAAACATAATAATGATGTCGAAGAGAAGAGAAGATAATAATGGTTCAAACCAAAATGAATACATATTTCATTTTAAGAACAGTTTAATTTTTATCTTTTAAATTTTAGGGTACAAATGTCATCTCGAGAAGTCTTTATATATTACATACATACATACATACATAACGGCCTGTTAAAGTCCATTGCAGGACATAAGCCTCTCCCAAGGGGCGGATTTGCCATAATCGCCACGCTTGGCAGGTGAATTGGCGATCGCAGTACCAGACCACTCGCACCGCTGACGCTGCTGCCCATCTTCGGTCTGATTATTTTGGTCTGACATTTTTAGAGATGGTTATCCCGCCATCTATCGGTTGCCATTAGGATATTCTAAGCACTTTCCCTTAGTCGTCCCT